>SMGT01015005.1:87003-101223 GCA_004794575.1 Lanistes nyassanus | reverse complement strand
GTGCTTTGAAGTTCCTTTGGGAGGGTTCAAAAAAAGGGGGGGGGGGAATTATTGTGATTCTCGAAGTCAGTAAGAAATGTTTCTGTATCTCATAGAGCTGTCGCATCTCTTCTATCACATAAGTCTTCATAACTTCCTTTCTTCTTGCAGCTATTTTTATTTATAAAACACGACATGCCCTTTTCGAACAGTGTGTGTGGAGCAAGAAAAGTCCGTAGAGAACGCTGACAGACGGCACGCCACGCCCGAAGAGTGCGTGAAGAAACTTGTAAAACGCCAATTTGTTAAACAACGTTAACAAAAAGAAAAAAAACTGACTGAAATCGTGCGAACAAGTTTCCGTGCAACACCAGGCAGCAACACGTACAAGCCTCGCCTGTCATATTAAAGTTCAACTGTCCAATTATTAGACTCGAGGAAGTGATTGCAGAACCGGCGTGGGACCAGTGCCTGTGGTGTGTCTGTTTGGTGTTGTTCAGTCACGCATGGAGGAGTTAGGGTAACAGATGTGGATACATACTGTTACGCGTATTTGGGGCTTATCTGTTCAAGCAGACACCACCCACCCTCGCTCCCATCCATCGTGCGAAGAGATCGACATTTGAGAAAAAAGCCAAGAAAGAATAAATACGGAATTAATTTGCTTAACTTCGTCGACCTCATAGGGATGGATTGCTGAAAGGTTAATGACAAGAAAACAGTCTGGAAGCATCTATACCACGTTCGTGTGTTTAAATGAAAACAAATATAGATATATACACATACTCTCGTAATGTGTTATACATTCAAGACGAAGAAAGGTAATGAATTTAAATAGCAGAGACTTCTAAACATGTAACAACCAATTTAAAAAATAAACTACACGATGAAAATGGAGGAAAATACACATTAATGATTTTGTCGATGCTGTACTTTGTAAAGAGAAAACGACAAATTAAACGTCAAATGAAACACAATAGATAAACAGAGGTGACAATCTATGGAACATTTACAGACACGACATACGCAGAGAAATGGTGACCAAACCATAACAAGCATTGACGAAATATAGGATGCAAAATCACGACCAATGGACTTTTCTTTTCTAAGGGCTGGACGACAGGGTAACGAAGAGTTCTTGAGAATCAAGGACGGGAAATAAGCCAGATCGCAGACAGAGCCAGCCCAGTGAATAGATGCCACATCTACTGAAAAAATGCGTGTGTCTGACGCAGAATCTCTCAACCCATATTTTACTGTGTACCGTCACTGGTCAACACTCAAGAACACACCCGCCACTGCCCTCTTCTCAAATATTTATGTGAAAAGAAAATCTTTCATTACGCACAATTGAATGCATGTGTACCCAACAATCTATCATATGCATACGTGCAAATGCATACAGACAAGCTTTCATGTACAAAGGAGCTGACAGGTTTTAGTTGTGAGGATTATACCTTTAGTGCTTTTTAAAGATCGACAAGACAAGAACGGTGGTCAGTGCTTCGCCCGTGTAGCTGCAGACGATGTCAGGACAGTTCCAGGTGTTTGTCGCGCAGACAGCAACAGGTACTAGATACAGCTTCCATCTATGTGTGCCAAAATATATGGGGCAAAATAGTTTGCTGGGGAAGGTTGGAGGGAGAGGTTTACCAGGTGTGTGCGACGAAAAAGAAGTTGGTTCGAATGCTGATTTAAGCTCGACAGTCCTCGCCATCGGAAAACAACTCATTGTCTCACACCCTTCTTCCCTTGTTATGATTTCAGCATCGAGGCTGTTCATCTTAATCTGTTTTTCTGCATGGGAGAGCCATTCAAGTTTACTGATGACATGTTTTGCTGATTCTTCTGGCTAAGACAGAAAGACTGTTGTGGATGGGGAGATCTTTGATAAACTTGTACAAAAAGACTTCATGCACACTGTCGTCATGACCAGATTTGTTTAGATGACAGAATTTCCAGCAATGCTGTGCAGCGACGTTAGAGATCTGAGAGAGCCGGGGGGGGGGGCATCACTGACATCACTTCTTAGCCTAATTCGCGCCCCTAGCTTGCTGGACGCCTCTTGCTGCTCCATAACAGGGCGAGTCGGCCTTCAATCGTTGCGTGACGGAGCGCTCCAAGCGGCTTCTCCACCTGGCCATGCCGAAGCGAGCCCTCCGCACAAGTCGCCGCGAGTAGCTCCAAAGGTTTAGCCGCGCGGCAAGATGCGAGTGCTCCCCGTTATACGGTATTGTCATCCTTTCCGCTGGTGCTACCGCTACCGCCACCGCGCCGCCTCTGTTCCGGTCGCTCTGTGTGGACAAAGCGGCGGCGCCACCGCGCCAGGTGTGGCGGTCCGAGGGGACTGCGAAACTCACATAGCGACCTGGGGCCAGCGTCCAGATGGTGTGGTCACCCAGCGCCATCAGGTCGATATACGCTGACGGCAGCTGAGACCCAGTGCTTGTGCTGGTAGATGGGTGGTTGCTGTCCTAAACAAACAAGCAAATAGAAAGAAAGAAACTCTACACAGTAGACATCTTTAGAAAGGTCTTCATACATATTGTATCTGTAAGCAAGAACGACGATATTTGACGATAACAAAGATAAGAATGACGACAGTATTATCAAAGAAGAAGAAAGACGTCCCACCCACCCACCTCCAATGGACGGAGAGCATGGTTACAGAAATTCTCCCTGCCTCACCCAGAAAAAATCGAGAATAGCAAAGCTGTCAGTGGAATGCACACACATTTTCCCCTCCTTTTGAAACAGAGGGCTATGTGAGGAATTGCATGTAATTAATGACAAAAGATGAGAAATACCACCAAAAAAAAACCCTGGACACAGCAACACGTTGATAACACGTTGATAACAACTTTGTCACTAGAGCATGTGGGCTTGTTTTACGGCTTATATTTTTTCTTTGTTTTTTTGTTTAAATTACTGATAAAGGGAATCGTTTGGCTTGAGTAACGATGACGTGCCGATGCACAGCTGACGATGTCGTTTGATTAATCTCAGCACACACCTCGCCAGCCACGCTGCCACGGCAACCTGTGACGACCGTAGAGGCAGTAGGCGGCTCTTCGTCTTCGCTGGCGTTGTTGTTGTCGTTGCAACTTCCCTCCAGTGACCCCCATCCCGGACCTCTGCAGCGATCTTCGTGGTGAGAGCCAAGGTGACCGGAAGTGACTGGACCGGGTGGCAGAGCCCTGCAAGGCGTCTCACTAGCCGCTTGGACCCTTTCGGCATCGCGCAAGCGCTGCTCACGAACTGAGATGCCTGGCTGAAGGACGAAGTTGTTGTTGTTGTTGTTACTGTTGTTGCTGCTGCTGCTGTTGCTGCTGCTGCTGCTACTGCTGGTGTTGCTGCTGCTGATGCTGTTGATGCCAAATCCGCCGTCGTCTCCCAGCTGTCCCGCCGACTGACTGGCCGCGGGGCGCGGTGCTCGGTGTTGCCGCGCGACGTGGTTCGTGTCCAGGCTGTCGCTGTCCCTGGCCCGGGCACCCCCCTCACCGAGCGGCCGATAAAGATCGCGATACCTCCGATGTCGGTTGAAGTTGCGTCGCGAGCTGTTATCAGCCTGGCGATGAACAAGAAAGGTGTAGCGATGTTTACGTGACAACATCATTGAATATCTATTACGTCATCTAACTGCGCGGAAGAGACCCGACAGCAGCTTTCTGTGGGCCACTTACATCGGGGCTATAGGTGTCCATAAAGACAGGGCATACACAATAATTTATTATTATAATAATAATAATAATAATACACGTGGACCACACCTCGCGGCAACCCGCCCTCGCGCCCGCTCACCGCGCCTGACGGAATTTGAGAGACAACATTTACAAGGGCAGGGACAGACAAGTACACGTACACGTGGTCACGAAATGTCAGTACCATACACTGGGATTACCAGTCGGGAACAGACGGAATGGAACGGGTAGTCAAGATACTGTCGCTATCAGTACGTTATGGCAACTGTCTTTTTTCCAGATAAGTTCACTTTGTAGCACCGTCCAGTACATACAGTCATACTGAGAAAGAAAATAACGTTCTCTGTTGGCGTTTGTGGTATTATATTTGTCTCTCGGTGCATTTTTGTAGGTTTTCACCTTCAACCTTTGCTTACTGGCCTTCTCCCTCCTCCAGTCACCTCTCACCACCCCTCATGTTTAAGTGTGTTAAGTGTGGTCAAGTTCACCCCTTGATCTCAATTCTTAATGTAACACGCAGTGCAATAAAATTCATTGTAACAAAACCAGTTATTTCAATATTATAATCCAGCGGTCGATATAAAAAGCGTGCCCCATGCGACTGTCAGCATGGAAGGACACAGCGACGTTTGACCAGACCTGCTAGACAGGGTTACAGACGTCCAGGCTGGTGAGACGCAGTGGCAACAGACAAGAAGGCCCCCCCACGTCGCCGATCTTTCATAGCCTCACCTGGCTGACGTCATTGGAGTTCGACAAGTCGAAGCCGGGCACGTTGACGAACTCGAAGCGCAGCAGCATCATCTGCTGGATGCGGCCTGGATGGTGGAAGATCGCGACGGGGCCGAACTCGAAGTCCCCGTGGCGGGACCGGCTGCTGTCCAACATGCCCTGGGCACCTGAAGACAATGTTCAGTCCACTTTCTTTTTTTCTGGGGGGGGGGGGACGCTTCCACCGGTAATTTCGTACTTTTAGGATGGGGGTGGAGGACATTTGAGAGGATATGGAGGACAGGGGTAGTGTGCTGGCTTTGGGGGCTGGACTGGTGGTGGGAAGAGCTGGTTTCCTTTCTTGCTGGGAATTCCTGCTCTGGTGTCCTGGTGGTGAGTAGCTGTTCCTTCTGGTCTCTCCTACTGCTTTTTTTCTTAATACTGTGTTTAGAAACTTTCCTATTTATTTCCCAATATTAAGGATCGCTCTTCAAATTTTATTTCACACTTTAATTTTAAAGACATACAGCTACGACTCATTGGGGTCTTGCGTATCATATGGTATTCGCCATTTAATTTCATTCTAGCTATTCGAGATTGATATGATGGAAAGGGATTAAAATTAGAGGTGGGTACCGCTACGGAAAGTTGTACTTACCGCAAACGGTATTTTACTGCCATAACGATATTTTACACTGGTATATACCGGTATTAAGAACTGTACCGGTATACGGTACCGTTTTAAGACCGTACCGGTGTTTACCGGTATTTCGGTGCTTACCGGCACCTCCAGTTAAACAGCTTTTCTTAGGTTAACTTGTGATTCAATTTCACAGTTATCAAATGAAAGAAAGAGGGTACTGCTTTGAGTTCTGCTGCAAATACCGATCAATGACTTGGGGGTTGATCAGAAATTGATGTGTCTTTGGCTGCCGACACTCCAATAACCGAGAGTCGGACTTCATACAGCAGTTTCTTGGACTGCAAGGCCTGACGATAAATTGTTACACGTGAGGGGGCTGGATCTGACGGACACGAAGATAGGGGCGTGTGGGGGAAGTATAGTGAGTTAGAAGATAGTTCAACTGCCTCGAATAGAACAGAGTCGTAAAGAATTCATCCTATAGTTGGAAGTGATTCTAAACCTTTCATCGAATTTCGACACCCTTCTGTGCAAGGGCAAATATTTGCTAAGTGTTTGTCGAGGAGTGGTTATGAGGCTCAATATTTGGGGAAGGGCGTTGGAGGGTGTTTGAAAAAATTGCCAATTACCTGTAGGCGAATTACCATTTCTATCGCTTCGCATCTTTTCCACATTTGTGCAGCATCTGGCGCCCTCACAGCGACCTGTAGTGGGCCTGTAGGGTCTGTAGGAATAGTTCAATGGAGAGCGAAAGAAGCTCGCGTACCTTTTTTGAGGCTGAGGTTGGATCGCCGATGGCGCAGGGCGTTGAGCGAGATGAGGATTGAAAGGGTTGGCTCCACACACTCTAGCCACACGGAGGCAGGCAGCCCGTCGATAGAAGGTTCCTGGTACTCCACCCGTATCATCTTATCCACCGCCTCCTTCACCTGCCCGTTCCACAGGGGGTTCAGCTGCAACCCCACAGCGCGTCCAAGACAGAAGAAAACTGAATGACGCCAGGGAGTTTTGATAATAGAGAACTAGCTAGTGTCTGTAGCGTGTAGATGAGAGAACAATGACTTCCGCAAGTCGGATCTGGACAAAACACAGAGTGGTTTCAGTAGGGCGTAGCTGACAAGAGGACTAACATATGCGGCTGTGACGTTGATGACAGCTTGCTGACGTAGTAGGTCCGATGCGACAAAGAACTGACTACAGACAATAGAATGTAGAAGATGCAGCACTGGCTGACGGGAATGTGCTGTGGATTTCACAGACTTGGCTGACGCGTGTGAAATCCCGGGTGATAAAACACTGGCAGACGTAAATTAGATGTGGGGGACACTGAGATGTTTACTGTGCTAGGGGCGTGGTGTATTTTGGCAGTGGATGGTGTCAGGGGTAAGTGCACGTGACTTCTGTTCGGAATCTGTACATTTTGCGAATGAGTTCCTTTTTCTTCTGTGCGTAAACGCAAGACTTCGAGAGAAACCATCTTGAATAAGAAGTATCGACTCACTATTAGTATAAAAGTAGTAGCAGTAGCAGCAACAACAACAACAACAACAACAATAATAATAAATGTAAGTTTCTAGCGGGCGAGATCCCGGCAGAAGTGGGCACTCCGCGATTTACGAAACCGATAAACCGTACGTAAGAAATTAACGTTACAATAGTCAACAAAAACACAACATAGAAAACTGTGGCCCCTTTACCTTTTTAGTCGTGCGCTGCCGTCCACCGACCTGCAGACAGCGCCATCTCTTGCTCAGCGTCCTCAACTCCTCGTCAGAGAAGCCGTGGCAGATGCTCAACACAGGGATGCTGGCAGTGGGGTCCCGGTACTCTAGCAACCCTTCCTTCAGTAGGGCCCACTCCAGCTCCCCCAGGAAAGAGCCACATACCGCCCACTCCTTCGCTGGCGGGTCCCTGGACGTTCTCCACGCGGTTTTGCTCTTGATAAAATGCTGCGGTGACTTTCGCAGCCTCTGCTCCCTGTTGTCATTGTAGTCTGGCCCCTGCCCCGGCTCTTCCAGAGGCCACCCTTGATTGTCGCTACGACCACCGCAGTTACGTTTTGCGGAAAAGCAGCCTAACAGACGACCTGGGGCAAGTGCACGACACGCTTGTACATTTAAACATTTTTAGAACTAAAACATTTTATTTCGTTAAAATAAAAAAGAACGGTTTACAAGTGGATTGTGCACAAGGTCTGTAGGGCCACCCCGTACTGGTTTTAAAGCGGGAAGACAAATATTTGCTGCTTAAGTTCCTGTGCTTGTTCGGGGAAATTTGGTATATAAATCGTTACCATCCATCAGCAGATTTATCAGTCCATCCATCTATCAAACCAAAACATAAGTGCATCAAGCCATCCATCCATCATCATCAGTCTCTTTTTCTGACGGACTGGAAAGTAACTGTATTACGGTTTTTTTTAAAATGTTCTTTATGACAGACGCGGCAGTTTTATGTTCTTGAGGAGGTAGCGTCATGTGCCTTGCCCATGGTCGACAAAATGCTTGGGTCGTTGAGCATGCAACACCGCTACCCTAGCTTCTCCACGAAAGAGAAGGAGAGTGGAGGGAAAGTTCAGCCACCTACCAGTGATTTTGCCCTATAGGGTAGGGGAAGAAATAATTATATCTGGGGAATGGGTTATGGGAGGAAAAAAGACCCACAGATGTCGACGCATCAAAAACGAAACAGTGAATCTTTAACTAACGCCGAACGATTCCTTTTCTTATGAGAAATCTACCAGTCCGTGTAGCTCTGTTCCCTTCCGATTGCGTCCGTAAATTATTATATAGTTTTATATCGAATGGAACAGTTTTGCATGAGACAAAGAGATCTTCAGTGTTTATAGAATTTAAAAACAAAACACATACACGTTTACGCATGACTGTGTCGAACATACTACTGGGAATTCGTGTAATGTGACAAGTCTGTTTTGACTAGTCTTTGTCTTTCGATAGACGACTGCATAGATAAATCAACTTTACCTAGCCACTTGTGGCGTTTTCGGGGAAGAATTGAAGACCCAGTCATGCTCCAAGGACTATGTTACTGATGATAGGGAGCCACACAGCCAGCAGCCAGAGCTTTTGAGGCATCCTTAGCTCGGAAATGAGGGCTTGAACAGATTGCTTAGACGTTATCTTCATCCTCTCAAGGCATGATATAATGAGCACGCACGCACGCATTCGCACAGTCCCACACATTCTGAGTAAGCGTGATGATGCACGAACACCGACAAACATCCAGCTTCAAAAACCGGGTCATTCTGCGATTTGTGAGGGTGTGTGCAAGACATGTCCAGTCTCCATTCTGGCATCGCGCAATCGGGCTGAGTTAGATTACCATCTCACCTCTGCACGTCTTGTCAATGTCCCTTAGGGCTTCATGTTCACGGTGGGAGACAGCATTTCTACAGTGTGGCTGGCTAGCAAGTAAGCCAGTGCCTTGGGTGCATTTTGATTGGTAGAAAAAAGTGCGTCATATCAGACGACTTATCTCGATTGCGTCACGTCGTTATTACGTCACAGGCAACCTTCCCACTAGTGCAGCATGTGGATCAGACGCGCGCTGCCTACATTTTATGACAAACCATCAAGATAATCTCGCACTACACTCGCGGAAAGAAGACATACTTTGCTCATCACATTTAAAGCGAATCAAAAATATTTTCGGCAAACTATTCTCAAACAGAAATTGCAAAGATAATATGTGAAGTTGCTACAGAATACAGAATATAAAGTCCGATAATTCTGGGGAAGGTGACGTGTGTAGTGAAATGCCTGAATCTCACAGTTCCACCAATGAAACACTTGGTAATAACCCAATAGACTGTTAGAAATACGTACTCACGCAGTTGGGGCAGCGATTTTCTTTTAACCCACAGTTGCTATTGGATTGTGTCGAACCACACAAGCCAGAACATTTACGAAATATGTTTGAGGCACACAATCAGTAAATCCAATTCCTACGAAAAATAAGCAGAAGTATCTAGTATTTGGTTTCTGCAGGTTTCGTTACTGTGGTTGTACTAGAACATGGGTGTTGGTTAAGTACAATACTGAAGGAAGGAAGGAAGGAAGGAAGGAAGGAAGGAAGGAAGGCAGGCAGGCAGGCAGGCAGGCAGGCAGGCAGGCAGGCAGGAAGGAAGGAAGGAAGGAAGGAAGGAAGGAAGGAAGGAAGGAAGGAAGGAAGGAAGTAAGTAAGTCCCAGTAGCAGAGAAAATAAGAAGTCTAGCATTTTTCTTTTTCCGTGTTCATTGCGTTCTTTCGCCTTTTTTGTGGGTTACAGATGGCTGCACTTTATATTTTTTAAATCACTGACCATGGGGTGGGGGAGATTTATAATTTCCAGTTGAGAAGACGGTGAACGGTGCACACCGTAAATCATGGCCGCACATTGATCACAGCAGTAAGCTCCACTCAGATCTCAAACCTCGAGACACCTGAACAAGCATGTGTGCACGTAAATCCACGTCCCTCCGAATGATTCACAGTATGCATGAATAATGATGGCAATCATGATAATAGGATTTATGGTCCGCCAGTTCTTACAAAGTAATTCAAGGCGCACACACCCCCACGCTCACTCACTTGTCCATACCCACTCACAACGTGCGCACGCCCTCACAACGTGCGCACGCCGTCTGTTACAAACACGATAACCCTCATATTTTAGGCACAGGACAAAAGGAAATGTAGTAAGGGAGAGAGAGAAAGGAGAATTTCAATAGGTTGCGGATGGGGAAAAGATTTTTCCAGGTCAGTGGGCCGAAGACGCGAAAAGATCGCGGGCCAGAAATGCTAATCTTGTGGAGAGGGGGGTTTAACTTTAAGAACAGAGACTTGGAGGGGGTGCTGAGATCGGAAGCGAGTTGGATAGGGAGGCGAGAGCAGAGTCGTTTCACACAGCCATAGAAATACCGTCCGACAATAAAGAGTGAACGATAATGGGGAGGCCTGCATGCGCGTTATCTCCTGTTTATATGTAAAAGATGGACGTAAAATACACTGGCCGGATGGGTCTTACGGCCACTCTTGTGACTGGAACACCAGCTACCAACCCTCATGCAAGCTAGCCCAGAATCACATCGGCCTACGCCAAGATTTGGCTACGCAATTATCCCTTCCCGCAGCCGAGCATTTCGTGGGCCGTAAGAATCAGTTTCCCCTCTTATCTTATATTCCTCTGTGGTATAGCTAAAGGTTCAAACCCAGTCAAATGTTGATACCTTTTTTCTGTCAGCCATTCGGTTCAAATGGCAACAAGTCTAGGTGATGTGTGGTCCGATGTGGATGCATGAAGCGACTGGCATGAGGTGAATGGCTGCAGAAAAATCTTGAACCTGACAGGAGGCAAATAACTCAGTAAGCCACACATTCCGTGCATAAATACGAGGATAGTTTAGACTTGATTTTTAAAAATAACACCTCTCCTTGCTGTAACAATATGCGTGCCGGGCAGTAGGTAGCAAGTAGGTTAGTTAGGGGCACAGAGTACAGTTTAGAAGAGGACATTCCATCCAAGACGGATCTGAGCCTGAACTTAACACTTAGCAGGCCAGACATGACGGAGAGGTCAGACGCACCATTTTAAGTCTCACAGCACTCAGTAACTATATACAAAAGAGCCCTAACTCCAAACCATGCATCGTCCACTAAGGTCACCAAGCATGCAGTTGCCCGACACAGCCACACGTGCAGACTGGAAAAGGTCAGCAGCAGACATTTAACACTGATATATAAACTCTAGTGGGGAAAGGAGAGAGAGACTCAGAGCTACTTTTACTTGGATACTGGGAGAGATACTTGGACAGAGAGATACAGACGGATGAAGTTGATCGTCTACAAGACACGGAGAGTTTAGTTACTAAGTTGTAAACCGGCCCGCCACTTGGACTATCACTGAATAAAACCTTGATGGACCAAAAGAAAAGATGAGACTGATGAAGTGTTGGAAGAAACAGTGCTGAACGTTTCAGTGTGGTGAAGGGGCATTAACACCGACTTCGCTACATGGCCCTTTCTGGTGCACGTGAACACGTCCGCGGGTTTTACAACTCATAATGCTATATTGCCAATCAATGAATCTGAACTGTTGTTTCAAAGAATGGATGCAAAAGTCTATGAAGCATACACGTGCACGTACATGCAAAACACTTGACATCCCCTCCTCCTCCACCAATACACACACACACAAGCTAACACAGGTGACAATGATGAAGTATTTTCACCGACCTTCCTGCCCCGTAGACCATTTCCAACATACAAATCACAATGTTAGCTTTTGGAGTGCAAGATTTTATTTTTTTCACACAGCCTCTGTGTGGACCCCTGCTAAAGTCAACAGCAACATGTGGGCCAGAGTACTTTGTCACTGATTTGTTCACACACACACACACATATCGCTCCGGAAACTGACATCAGTCATCCATCAAATATCCTATGAATTGTACTTCAAGGACCTAGTACATCAGAACGCACGTGCATTCACTTGCACATGTGCTATAATGCACAAATTCACATACCATGTACACCAACAGCATATGAACACACACACACATATGCACACTTCATTCCCCCTCCACCCCCCAACCATAATAAAACATTTTTGTTTCACCATCTGGACAAAGCAGGAGAACAAAGCTGAGGTCGCTCTGAATGTCTGCAACTAAACAACAGTCTTTCTGGCCAAGACATCCTTGATGTACGGGTTGTTCTCCAAGTCCACTTCTGCCTTCATCTTCTGCAGCTCCGCCATTAGCTCTTCTGCCGAGAGGTTTGAAGATGCCAGTTCCTTTGCCCGTGACAGAAATCCCTTGATAATCTCTTCCCCTTTCTAGAAGAAGCCAAACAAGAAGCCAAGAGACAATGCTTGTCCTTAACAAAGCAAACAATTTAAATTTTATCTTTTGCCAGTCCATAATTTTAACTTTCGCTAGTCCATAACAGCACCAGTTTCAACACCAAGAAAAATTCCAAATTGTTAAATCTACCTTTGTCATTACCAATGTGAAGGTCTAAGGGTTTGCTTCACAGTGTACACTGGGCACGTTATTATGCTCCTTCAATTAAATGGAGGCTACCTGTCTTTGGGTTTGTGTCAGATATTAGGGAAATTTTCATGTTGGCTAGTTGTTGGTTGCTTAACTTCTCGCGGCAAACTGGGTGCAGGAAGTTGGACTATAGCGGGGGTAGGGGGGGGGATCCCTTTACTAAGCTATGCACTGAAAGAACCACCAGAATGACAGCTGCAGTAAGATGGCCAGCATGGACAGGCAGCTTAATGTGCGGGGAGATGGCCAAATGGAGTTTGGCCACACCAGGATTTGAACAAGCAACCTTCCACCTGGCAGTCCCCAGCTCTACCCGCTGAGCTATCCAGACCCTCGTCTTCTACCTCAGACGCTAGGGATTAATTTACACGAAATCCTAGACGACCTAACAAAACATCGAGGTTCTTCGTGGGGGATGGATGACTGATAGGAAGAAATAAGTAGCCGTTATTGGGAAATGTGTTGACTTACAATGACGTAGAAACTCTCGTCAAATATACCTTTAAAAAAACTAGAGAGAGAGGGTGAGGGGAGAATATAGCACTTTGGGTCATGGTACAGTATTGTGACAAGAAACAACTTTTTGTGCACTGTTTATCTACAAACAGGAAGTATGTCTGCTCTTGTGTCAACTCCACTGTTTGATCAATTTATTATTTTAAAAAATGCAACTTTGATGAGTTCTCCATGTGCATATGATTGCTTTGTGCTTTGTGATCAATAAACGCAGCTCACCTGCTTTGCTATTTTACGCTTCTTGACAGCAGGCTCCTCCTCACCTTCCAGTCCTGTGCCTGCGAGATTCAGACTCTGGTAGTCCTCCAGCTCACTGGCCTTCTGCCGAGCAAACTGCAACAGCATGCATCGAGACAGGAAGTTAATCTGACAGCAGACATTGAGATACAAAGTTAATATGACAGCAGGTATCAAGACTGGCAGTTACTGTGAAAGCAAGTGTCAAAACAGGAATTTCCTTTAACAGCAGTCATAAAGACAGGATGTTGGTGTAATAGAGTGCATCAGGACCGGATGTTACTGTGACAACAGGAAGGCAAAAAAAAAAAAGCTGGAGACTTTGGTCAACATTATACTACGAAGATCAAGACAAGAAGTCTCTATCACAGCCTGCATTCAGACAGGATGTTACTGTGACAGCAGCCCTCAAGACAGGACATTAAGACAGGATGTTAATCTGACAGGAAACAGAAAGTTACTGTTTGCAGCAGGGATTAAAACAAGAAGTTACTTTGACAGGAGACATCTAAACAAGAAGCTACTATGACAGCAGGCATGAAAATAAAGTTTGAGGACATCTGTCAACATTGCTAAAACTATCAAGCTATAGACAGATTGTGTATAACTAAAATTCTTCAGCTGGTTTTAATCACAGAACCATTTCATAAAGATCACATGCTGACAAGGCTTTGAAGCAGTTTTCAGAGTAATATGTACACACTTGGGATAGAACAAGGCATAAAAGTAAAACAAGTCACTGCTGCTTGGAGGAAAATCCAAATTAAATTTAAAACAAGGGAACTGGACCAAGCTAGAACCGGAAAAAGACAAAGACAATCTACGTTTCGGGGCACTACCCCTTCATCAGGGCGACATGAAGGGGTAGTGCCCCAAAACATGTAGATTGTCTTCGTCTTTGTCCTGTTCTAGCTTGCTCCAGTTCCCTTGTTTTAAATTTAAATAGAACAAGGCATCGATTCTTCATAATGGAAAAACTTTGGAAAACACTCCTTTGTTCTATAGGAAGGATTTGTTCATTTATCATTCCTTTTTTCAGAAACATATACCTACAAAATCTTCTCGGTTATAGCTGCTGATCCAAATTTCATGCTGATGCACCCTTTTCACTAAAATGGAAAAGTACTTACCTCAATCACATGCTTTGGAAAGTGAGCTAACTCAGCAACATGGATCCCAAAGCTCTGGTCACAGACGCCTGCAAACAGAAATACCTGATATCACAAGTGACATAAAAAAAAAGAAAAAAAATATTTTAGTTATACACAATACTGTCCAAATCCGAGCCCCACCTCTTCAAACAAAACCCCCTCCTAGCATCTCGCAGGGATAAGAACCTGCGAGATCTTCTAGTACATTCCAAACTTAAAGCCACCACTACC
>SMGT01015005.1:63057-86250 GCA_004794575.1 Lanistes nyassanus | reverse complement strand
AAAAAAGAAAGCACATTCAGTGGAGCTAACAGATGAAGAAAATGTTTCGATGCCCTCACCTGGCTTCACCCTGTACAGAAGGGTGAGAGTGTCATTAGTGGTCAGGGCTGTAACATGGAGGTTGTTTACCGAAGGCACCGAGTCAGCTAAAGCTGTCAGTTCATGGAAATGTGTAGCAAACAGGCAAAAGCAGCCAATTTTCTTCACTATGAATCTGTAAAAAGTAAGGAGGCAAAGAATGCAACAATTTTTTGTACTACTTGGAAAGTGGTCCGAGATATTTTAAACTTTTCACACCCAAAAATCTTTTTGAGAAAATCCCTCTTTTGCTTACTATTTAGATGCAATCATTTGTTTGCTTATCACCTGCTACCTGCTACCCTTTCAGTGTGCTAAAGTTTGACATCCCATGATGTTGCTAAATTTTTAAAAAGTCTTAAAATACGGTGTTTACCCCTTTCTAAAATGCTTGTTTAGGTCACGTCTGTCTTGCCCTTTATTTTCATGAGAACATGATGCACAATGCCAGAATACTTACTCAGATATTGCCCAGGCAAGCCCAAACCCATCGTATGTTGATGTTCCTCTCCCAAGCTCATCAATGATGATCAGTGAATCCTTAGTTGCCGACTGCAAACAGAATTTCCATTCATTTGAATCTGCATTTTTTCTTAGCTAAATCCCGATCCATGCCCTCAGACAATTTGCTGCTCATCTGGGACTCGCAACATTTCGACAAATCTCCCTTGGTGGAGTTCCCAATAAAGCAACATAGCCATGAACACAAGTGTAGACCATGCCATGCAGTATGCAAGTGCTTTCCTATTCATTTTATTCCTCTTAATTATATAAATTATATTCCTATTAATTATATTCCACTTAATTATATTATTGTTGTTAACAGTGAAACTTAGTGTAAACTGCTGAAGATGTGTCTGCAGCATAATATCCCAACTATCAATTCAAGCACAGGCTAATCAACTTCACGAAAACACTTTTGAAACACACCCCAAAACATTCTTCCTGCAACATGAGCCTAAACACACAGGTTGTTTCTAGCATGCAAGAACTCTCAGAAAACATCTCAGAAAAAATCTTTACAAGTGACAGAGTAGCTTACCCTGAGGATGGAGGCTGTTTCCAGCATTTCAGCCATGAAGGTGGATACACCTTTCAGCTGACTGTCGCCTGCGCCAACTCGTGCCAAAATACAGTCCACTATGCTGACCACAGCCTCAGAGCACGGAACATAGCAGCCCAGCTGTGCCATAAGCACAATGACTCCCACCTGGGAAATGCCAACTAACTTGACCACTTTTCTTTATGGCTCCACAGCGCCTTACACCAATGACCACAGTGAACATCAAACTGCATGCATACTGTTTTTTCCCAATTCCATTTCCTAAAGTGAGTTGAGTTCCATATGCAGCAATGTTTGCAACAAATATTTCTATTCTCCAAACATCTCCCTCCTCATCAGTGCATAATTCATATTTGTGTACGCTTTAGCCTTAGCATAACCTATTTCTAAAAATGATTTAAAATTCTCTAGTGCCAAGTTAGGATTGCACCATAGAGTTAAAATGACAAACCTTCAAAAGACTCAGTTATAGTATGCTTATTCTTGCCCGTTACACAGGATTATGCTAAGTGTGGCTTTATTCTCCAGTCGTTAGATCAATGTTGTTATTGAAAAAAAAAACTGTTTCTTCATCTGCTCACCGATCTGATGTACGTTGACTTGCCGCCCATGTTGGGACCCGTGATTATGTGGAACATGTGTTCATCTGTATTACAAAACCCCACAACACTGGTATCAACCTTTGAATAGACTCTCTGCACTCAATTCAGGCCAAGTCTCATAATCCAAAGGCCATCCATTCCAGATACAAATTTCCAAATCTAACTGTATAGTCTGAAGAACTACACATTTTGTAAAGCTCTGCACAAAAACAAACTTCTAATTTTTGAAGCACAGCTTACAGAAAGAACAGCAACAAAGCAGAAAAAAAATCTTTTTGGACAGTGTAGGATGCAGTTTCCCCTTCATACCAAGTCCCTGATTCTACTGGCCTAAACCATGCAACTAATCTTAGCACTGTGATTATCCTAGATACCACAATGGGACTGCCTCTGTGAGAAGTAACCAACCTTTGTGAAAAGAAGCATTGTTGGGGATAAAAGAGACATCATCCTGCATCTCAAGGCATGGATGTCTTGCGCCAGTCAGCTTCAGAATCCCAGAGCCTATGCAGCCATTGAATAAGAATCACACAACAAACAGTTTCACATCAGCAGTTTACAAATGTTAAAAGTAACTTGTCGTATCATTATCCTACAAAATAAAACAGGTACTTTGTATTATGGGCCACAGTGATGAGTCCATGGTCCTTCAAACCCTTTATGCACTCAAATGAACAATGTGAACACACATGCAGGGATGGGGGAACTATGGCGTAAGGTAGCCCATGGCCACTAGAAAACTAGGGCCATTAAAAATCATCAATCACCATCCCATCAGGATATTTTATTGTTGCTGTTGTTGTTGTTTTGCCAACTGTTGCAGCAGTAATTCTTAAAAAAATTTTTACTGACAGAAAAAAAAAGACAAAAGAACACCATCACCAACAACCTGGACAAGTGGAAATTTGATGGGCTAGCGAATTAAAAGTTACTGGCCCACTGAGCGAGTGAAAGTTTGGGAAATTTCCCATTCCTGACAAATATATTACACTAAATATACACCTATGTGTGTGCATATGCACTGATCCACCTGGAGGAAATATTATATTTGGTAACATTTCACATCATGCTACATTATTTCACATCAAATCTTCATCGATTTAACTCAAGTTACTTCCCTCCAGCTTTCTTGGTGGTGTTGAAGCATGAGGGACCAAACTGCCAGTGAAATTTTAAAAAACCCAAGAGAAATGTGCAATAGAAGTTTTGTATGAGGATAACATTTGCCAAGGACTTCTCAGTCAGTTACCCTGGGGCAGGATGGTTGGCCGTACATATGGGATGGGAGCAGCAGCAGAAACGTGGGCAAAACTGACCAGTACATCCAGCTGAGCTATCAGATCATTCAACATCGTCATGGGCTCCGCATACCCAGCTGTCCAAGAAGAGAACAACATTGCACAGTATTCAGTGGAAGAAGTTCAACTTTTCTTGGAACATTTAGAACGTCTAGTTAAATCAGCAATAAATAACTGTAGGTACTGTCTTTACAGCAACAGAAGAACAGCATCAAATTCTGTGTCTTTTGTCATGGATACAATTTTTTGTTGTGATGGCAAGAGCTTTGGTTGATCTCTTCCTTATGTTATTTGTAGAAGTTCCCCATTTCAGACTAATGAGTTGCCTACTGTCTGGGACTGGCTTGCATGAGCGTTCACAGCTGTTCTTCTGATCATAAGGGTGGTTGTAATGCCCATTTACTCTGCGTATTTTACGTGCACCTTTACAAAGGGACAGGAGATAAGAACACTCACGGAAGCCAGCCTGGGATTTTTAACTAGCCCTTAAAATAAATTAGAAAAAAAGACCCCACAGAAATCCAAAATCCCAAGATTATAACGATGCTGGCAGTTCCAGTGTTGGTATAATCCTTCTGGGGGTATCCACCTGGTCCCCTCTTTCGGACTTCTTCTCGGGTAAGTTTAAAAAATTTAGGACAGTAGTACTTCAGCCATCCCCCCACCCACCACCCACACACAGAGCTGTTATTAAATGGAAACACCACACCTTAAATTCTACTTCAGCAACATGCCTTACAATAGCATCCTTGTCCATGAATCTCTAATATTAAGCATTAACAAATTTATATTAACTGGTGACCCCAAACAAAAAACAGAACCCTGGCACCCAATTAAGAAACACCCTACTGAAACATCGTGATCCCTCACATGCAACATTGATGATTTCCATCACAACTGTTTTCTGCTGCTCATTGTATTCTTCTTTGGCTTGCAAATACTCTTCATTGTATTGTCTGACAGCTGTGTTGTGAAAACGCACTCCATTTTTATTTGTATCAATGGTCTGGTAGTTCTTGTTGTTCCTCAAGGCTTTCTCTTCCTAAGGGAAGAACACAGTAGGAAATAAATTTTCTTTTGCTAAAATGCTAACACTTACAGTCTTTTTTCGCTCTACACTAACAACTTTCATACTCAAATTACTGTTATTTGTTATTTAAATGTTGTGGTGGTGAAGGTGGAGTTGCTTTCATGCTTAACTCAAGTCAAATCGCACATAAGGCAGAAGTCTGGATGACTTATCTTCACCTTTCTTGTGACTCGAAAGTAGAAGCCAAGCTGGTTGCTGTTCTCCAATTTGACAGTCTTGTTGGGTTCCAACCCAAGGTCTCGAGCAACCTGTCCATGCATGCACATTTAAACAAACATGCAAAACATGACATGCACATACCTTACTATATATATATATTAGCCTACCCCCCTCACCCACACCAAAAAGTGCTGTGGTTACAGTTACCCAACTGATCCTGTTTGTTCCCCCCAACCCTGTCACTTGTTTTAAAAAAACCAACAAGGGACATAATTTTACACTCAGCCTACATGGACACCTTCCCCTTCTTTCCATGACCGCAAAAAAAAAAAAATAAATAAATTTAAAAAAATCCACAAACCTGACCCTCATTTCTTGCCCATGTTACCTTAGCCATATTTTTTTTTTGGGGGGGAGGGTGAGGGAGCCCTTATCAGTCAATGTAACATGAATTAACAATACTGGCATGCTGGCCGGAAAATGATGTGGTTCTGACATAAAGCTAATTATCACATTTTACATTTTTTAGTACTCCTTTTTTTTTTTGGACAGATGTAAGATAGTACAATGATTATTAGCTTGGAATGGTCGGGTGGGTAAATCTCTCATTACATGATGTAATTCACAGCATCTAAACTACTTTTGAGTTTGGTTCAATTGAGGCCTGACATTAAAATTGCATGTGGACTATTATAACACCCAAAAGCAAATCTGTCACACACAACATGGCAACTTGTAAACTTACTCTGTTTAGCTGAGATTTTATGTTGCCTTCCAGCTCAGTGATCTTCTCCCTCAGAGCTAGTAACATCCAAAAGATTACAGTCCAATGCATACATAACTATAAATCACACATTCTTAAAGCTCTCAATCTTCATCCATCACGTTACCTCGTGCCTCATTCAAACATCAAAGATAATCCAATTTATCAAGAATACTGTAATCAGGGTTGAATTTCTCATGACATTCTAGCCCCCAAGGTGCATACGTGTCTTGAAAATCTTCTAGAACCCACTGACAATTCACTAGCAGATGATACAATATTCTCTCATCGTTCTCTCACAAGCTGAATCTGACAGCACTCACCCGCTAGGTTCTCATCGAAGTCAGGCTTCACGACAAACTCATGCTGCTCCACCATGCTCATGTCCAGCGTGGCCTCCACCATCTCTTGGAACTTGCTGAAGTCCAGCAGAAGCTCCTGCAACATCAAACACATCCTAATCCTACGTAGGCGCCACCACAGCCCAAAGACGTGATGAAACTCTTATGCCTGCATCACCTCATTATTTTACATCAAGGAAGGGGTTTGGTTTTGGGTTTTTAAATTGCCTGACATCCAGTTCTGAATGAGGTGTGTATCAGCATGGTGTTGCTTGAGACAAGGTTACGTGCTGCCACACATGGGACTGCTGTCTCAACACGGGCTCAAGTCCCACCCAATCACGTTATGCCGACACCAGCCAGTTTCCTATAGTGCCAGGTGTCTGGCAGGGCAGCTACTAGATTGCCAATTTTTAAGTCTCGTTTATGACTAGGTCAGGGCGTGAACCACCAACCTCTCATCTTGGAAGAGGACGCCTTAACCATTAGACAACTGAGGCAGTTATCACCAGAGAAGGGAACAAGAAATGGAGAGATAATAAAGCAGTTGTTACAACACCAAGCCCATCTGGCGACTGAGGAAGGGGAGAAAAAGGTTATCTCATGGCTGGGAAAGGAGGGGTCAGGGTAACATAGGTGCAGGGGAAGGGGTAGATGAAGGGCTGGAACCCAGAAAATCCCTAGTGACCCCACCCCTCCGCCAACTACTAGCCCTGTTATGAGGGATGATACAGTTACTCAATGTTCTGTAATGTGCCTGAAGCTCCACATATAAAGCTCTGAATGGTTCAAGAAATTACTGAAATATGCAAATTTTTAAACAACCAACTTAAACAGCACTTCAATTAAATGAAAGTACGCTTTTTTTCTTCCTCCACTGCACATCCTGAAAACACATCCATGCGCTACTCTCTAGCGTAAGAACATTGTTTGAGAGGACTTTTACCTTGATTGGGTTGCCAAACATCTCCATTATGAGAGAGGCATGTGTGCCACAGTATCCATTCAAAGCTTCAAGCAGGTAGGGCATCTTGTCTATGGCTTGGTATACACGATAACAGTCCTAAACAAGAAGGGAATCTGTTTCAAGCCCACGATACGTCATATCAATACAAAAATTTTGTTTAAAAGACCTACACATCATCAGACAGTGCAAGAAACTCTAAAAATATTTTCCTAATGTTAACAAATGGCTAATCCTAACAACTGAAAATATTGAGTTCATTTTTCTAGGTCATTAGTGAATGTTAATTAAAAGATGTTAGGTTTGTCAACGTGCTGATACTGTATGGATACTTCATCTCTCTGTAGGACTTTGTTTTGGTTCCTGCATGAAGATGTTGCATTGTGACCTCAGAAAAGTGCCCCTACCTGCAGAGAGGCCCGATGGCGTTGAAACTTCTTAGCAATTCTCTGAAAATCTGGCAACCGACGCAAATGCTCCTCCTGTAGCGTCTGCCTTAGTGCGGCATCTTCGAACATGGCTGAAACTACATTCAATCGCTCCTCTGTGGAAAGAAAATATTAATCCAAGGAACATGCCTGAAACCTGACAAAACAAAGCCCCGCACACAGCCCTCCCCCACCCCCACTCCATGCAACCCTTATTTCCATCTCACCAACATCAGCAATTGTAAAATGGTGGACAGGGAACAAATTACTCCAGAAATTACAGTAATTACTATATAAATTCCAGTAGTTCCTCCAGAAATTACAATAATTGCTATGATGAACAAGACAGATTCTGACAGGCAGGTGGATGACATTTTGATGATGGCCATAACAGATTATGGTGGGCAGGTGTAGTTTCTTACCAAGCCATTGCCCACGTTAAACCATAGTGACCTCGCAGTCCTGTAAACAGGTGCTACAATAAGGTGTCACTATATTTAACAGTACGAGAAAATTATGTATTTTGTATTTGAATACAGAAGCAATGTTCATATCCGAGGCAAGATACCAAACATGTCATGTGTTACAATTTTCGTGTAACTGCTATGCTCTTCCACACTAAATAACCTGCTGGTCTGCTATGGGAAATGTAAAAAGTATGGTTTGCCAAGTTGGAAATGTCTGTTTCTTGTTAGTTTTCTGGTCTGTTAAAGAATGGTTCAGTTATGAGACTAAAGGACTGACTTTGGACAGTCCAGGATGTATGCAGGAGACTCACATTAAAAGATGGCTAGCAAGGGAAGTCATGCATACAGCCTTGCTAGCCACCTTTTAATGCGAGTCTACCCTGTCCAAGCACTTTTACCCCATGTCGAACTATCTACTTCTCTCCGCTTCACCCAGCTTAGTGCCTGTTTTTTGTCTTTGCCTTCATCTGTTTCTGGCTTTATCTGTCTTTGTTTCCATGTGTTCGTGTTTGTCTTGTCCTGACAAAGGGGTAATTCTCCAAAACTGTCGGCTATGTCATCTATTGTTTTAGCTTGGCTCAGTTCTGTTTTTGTTAACTTCATTTATCTCCAAGCAACAGTCACTTGTTCCTTTTTTTAAAAAAAGTGTGTAACACATTTCCCAAAATAACTTTACCTTATATTTCGAGACCTTTTAACTCCTTAACCTTTTCTGCCTCACCTATTTTATTAATATCCATGAGTGGCTGTTTCACCCACTGAGCCAGAAGGCGTTGCCCCTGGGCTGTACGGCATTTATTCAATAACCCCAGAATGCTCTGGTTTTTGTTTCCAACTGGAACATAAAGCCTCTCTTTCAGCTGAAGATGTAATCCCCAACTTTTCTGGACCAGGCATTCCAAGTCTACTATACATGAGACCAATACAACATTGACTACAACTGTACAAGGCATAAGCTTGATT
Organism: Lanistes nyassanus; assembly: GCA_004794575.1. NCBI lineage: Eukaryota > Metazoa > Mollusca > Gastropoda > Architaenioglossa > Ampullariidae > Lanistes > Lanistes nyassanus. Next base: position 78,034 of record SMGT01015005.1, on the reverse strand, counting down.
AAGCAAAAATAGTTACATCATTGCTGCATATATAACTACTAGTGGAAGATTTGATCTACAGAAGTATGCACTGACAGCATTTTTTTCTCAGCAACATACACAGCATGCATTGTGCAGAAAAGATGGTGATTCTCAAAACTATTGTTCTTGAGTACAGACTTGAAACTGTGCACGCACTGGTCAATGCAGATACACATTCGCCAGGCAGAGAGATGGAGTTTTTCTCATCCTAGACAAAAAGTTAAAAGCAAAAGTGGTGGTGCCTGTCTCTGTGTCAAGGTGACCAAATGCATGCTGATCCAGCCAAATCATCATCCAAATCATCCCTCACCTTCGTTAGGACTGGGCAAAAGATTCAGTGCACGAACCGCCGCAGCGTCCAGCTTCATGTAATGAGCAAGGTCAAATGAGGTCAACGAGAACTGCCCAAAGTTGCTTTCATCCCCAAGCAACTAATGTGCAAGAAAAATTTTATTTAAATGACTGTTCAACCTACACTATTGAAATTTAATATATACGTTCTAAATAGTTTCGTGTTTCTTTTTGCATTGTTTCCACCAAGTAAGAGAAACATAGGCAATGATGTTGCTAAAGCAGTGACAAAAAACAGTTGTAGACCCTCTCCCCCACCCCCTTGTGTAGTACCTACCTAAGGTAAAGTTACATATTGATGATCACTGTCTGTCTGTCCATAATATGTGCAAGGAAATTTATTTTAGTGTTTTAGAAAACAATTTGATTATTTGAGCAATCCTTTAAATATAGAAAATGAAAACTTTTTGCCTCTGAACAAAGACTCACATTACTGAAAACTATCAAATCTAAAGACTAAAATCTGATGCTTGTATTGAAACCTATAAGAAATTTTCTATAAGACTACAAAATTTAAAGAGATCTTAAACAGAACAAAAAGTATAGAGCAGGAAATTTTGTAAAACCTGCAGAAAATGAATTTTTGAGAAATTTGACTCAAAGTTCCAAAAAGTGTGTTAGCACTGTGTGTGCATGGATTGATCTAAAAGGCCAAAACATCTTTTACCAGTGTCTGAAGTTACTTGGCTAAACTATTCCATCTAGTTGTGGCAAAATCTGACAAAGGGCTTCCCGATGTAAAATACACGGATTAGCAGCTTATTGCTAATGGTGTTATCCAGGTGGGAAATAAAGGTAAAGTGCTTGAGATATGGACAGATTTTGAGGGCTTTGCAGTCAGAGGTGCATAAAAAAGTGACCTAAAGGAATGCTGATTATGACTGAAATAACCCAAAAGAAGCAAATTATTTCATGGTGCACACTCCAAAGGATTAAAAATTTGTTTATCTCCCAAGTATTTTAAGGGACTTATGTATACCCAAAGCCAGCAATTAGACTACCGAGGCTGCCAAGAAAGAAATGGAAATGGAAAACCAAAAATACCTCCAAATACTTGATTACAGCTGACAGCGCTGATATTCCATGAGTTTTGTCCAGTTCCGCTGCCAGAAAAAAAGTGTCAACAAAAAACATAGACATGCAAAAATTTCTTCAACATTCCTATCTTCCTAATTGTTTGGAAAGATTAGTTATTTGAGACGTTCCCATAGGAGTGAGCAGAGCAAAAATTTTCTCTTTTGGACTTACTCTCTATCTCCAGTTTACTTCATGGCGACTCCTTCGCCCCAACTCTTTTTTTTCCCACTTACCGCTCCAAGCTCACTTATTCTTTATCTCTTTTCTAAAGAAACTTTTAAATTGTTACGTCATACCACCCAGTCTCACACTCTCCGACAACCGAGGCCGACGAAAACGTTCTAAGAGCTTTTTATTCACTACCTTATTGCTGCTTGGCTGGCCTAGAGACTAAACATAACTGAGTGGCAACACGTCTAGCGTCTTGTTACTACGACCTCTGCTCGTTGTGTTTTTTAACCGCCTCATGACTGTTAGAGCTGTATCAGTCCCTAGCTCCCACAAAGGCGTCAAAGGTTTTCCTTCTATCCTCGCTCGCAGCCTTGCCTGGTTCTAAGGCATTCTCTCTGCGTCTGCCTAAGTCTCTCTGTAAAGGCTTGTGTGTACCCTCTCTCTCTCTCTCTCTGAAGCCTGTGTGTCCAAGTCGCTGGCACGGCCTGGTTAAATGCCGGCCATCGTGCCCAGGCATTCTGATTTATGGCGCCAGGTATTCTGATTTATGGTGCCAGGTATTCTGATTTATGGTGCCAGGTGCTGGTCTGGCCGCTGCCCGCTGAACCCTGACTGGACAGACCTACGACGCCCCCTGGGGTTACTCGAGCTGAGCGCTTTGGTCAGTAGTCTCGAGTTCCCTGGGTTCTCTGCTGTGCAGATAGCCCGACAGCTATTAATTTCAGGCGGCTGATGGCCCCCCAGTTACTAAAGGAGCTCGCCGTAAAACTAATGTCCAGTGCAGTGACAGGCCGCCGTATCAGCTTTCGGACGCATCACCTTTCGGACGCATCAGCCAGCATCTGGGTGGTCTTGGAAGGCTAGCCTTACTAGGCAGCTGCTGCTCTATTCACATGAGGGTAGGAGTGTAGGGACAATAGCAATATCGTTACAAAATTCACAGGAGCTACACAGATCTGCAGTACCAAAAAATGCTCTTCCAATATATATATATATATAATACACATATGCAGAGAGAGAAATTAAAATTAAAATCATTCATGTATTTTACATCTTATGTTTATCCTTATCCTTATGTTAGCTCTACGCCCAGAATACTGGTCACATATTGTGTCTATGCTTCAGTTGTGTATATCCAGATGCATGTAAATATACAAATGCAAACAAGCATACGCTCTTTCTTATACACACACACACACACCCTGAGCTGCTGATAACCCACAATCAAGAGTCACTTATGCACAAAAATTCAAGAATGCCTTAGAGATTTTCAGGTTGACCCCTGTTTGTTTGGGGTTTTTTGGTTTTTTTGTTTTAAAACAAAGTGACCCTCAGATTTCAGGCAAGAGGGTCATTTTGACCCTTGGTTTTAACAAATTTCAGAAGCATGCACATCCAAAGTGTCAACTAGTCACTTACGAAGAGTTGTGCTGCTGGCTTGATCTCCTTTTTTGAAATGAAGCAGACGATTAAGATCTTGCACCATATCCTTGTTTGTGAAGTCTCCTGTTAACATATACCAAATGGATATCCTGTTCAGATTTACCTACTTACTGCAGTTGTCTTTTGTCACCTGCTCAAGGAAGTTTGTTGAGGCCCTGACTTCCAGTAATTCTAATTCTAATGGCTAAAAGGGGGTCTGGATAGCTCAGTGGATAGAGCTGAAGACTAGGTGGAAGACTCAGGCATGAGAACTGGATCGCCTAAACAAATCTGAAATCTGGCGGAAATGATGGGAAAAGTCTGAATCAGTCCGAGTCTGTACAGCGACAAGTGCGCACGGAAAAGTTACAACAGGCGGTAACAGAACTGCACACAGCAAGCAAAACAGGAAGTGAGAATGCAAAGTTCGTCATGCAAAATTTAGTCGATGGCGGAAGAAAACAAAGCATTTTCTTTATATGTATATCAAATCACCTACACAAGAAAAGGGGCACTTAATTTTTTTTTTTTATAGATGGAAACCAACTCCCTAAAAAACTGAATGCCGCCACATGGCGGCCAATTCCTATGCCTTAATCCTGGTATGACCAAAGATTATTTCCTGGAGTTATACATTTGTGCAAAACTCAGGCATAGGAACTTATACCCTTAAAAGAATCTTAAATCTGGGCTGGGTCCAGGGGGAGTGCCCTAATGGGGTGGGGGCCATTTTCAAGAAAATCAATTTATCATTTTTAGAACTGCAACAGAACATGGCAAGCAAAACAGGAAGTGAGAATGCAAAAGTTTACACAAAAGTTTAGTCAGCAGAGGAAAAAAATAAAGCATTTTTTAATTCCCTACAAAAAAAAAGTGGCACTTAATTTTTGATTTGGTAGAAACCAACTGAAAAAAAATGTGAATTCCCCCAAATGGTGGCCAATTCCCATGCCTGAAAACTCCATTTGGCCATTCCCCACACATTAAACTGGCAGTCCACACTGGCCGTCTTACTGCAGCTATCAGTCTGGTGGTTCTTTCAGTGCATAGCTTAGTAATCGGACCCTATCCCCCTACAGTCCACAGTCCTGATATGCACCCATTTTGTGGGAGAATAAACAAGCAACAACCAATCAACCAACCAACCAACCATCTGAAGGCTAAGACCAAGAGACATTGAAACCCTTCATAAATCTGTAAAAAGTGAAAGCCCAGCTTTTGCATTGCTAAGTTTTTATTCTGTCCCCCAAGCCACTTTTTGTTTCACTAAGATACAAAGTCCCAACAGTTTATTCACAAAACTAACGTGGTTTTCATTGTCCAACCTTGTCATACATCATTTATATCCAACATCATGTGTGTGCATATTCCACCATACCTCTTTTTCGTTCTGTGACAAGCAGGCCACTTCTCTCCAGCACTTGTTTTAGTTTCAGGCCATCAGGCCCTGTGTCTCCAGATGCAATGATTGCCTCCTTTGGTCCTAGCTGAACTATCAAAGCCTGTTGACGTGTTAAAAGAAACCAAAATTAAATAAACCAATCCACAATTAAACAACATCAAAACTGTATAACAGTATGTCAAATAAAAATGTTCTTTTCTAAGCTCGTAACGATACAACCAAACGTATTTCAAAATCTCACAAATTAAACAAAGGTAGGAAAAAAATATGAGAAACAATGTATTCCCCTACCTCAAGGTTAGAAAACTGATCATTGTCTGCAAATTCACTGACTGTGAATTTTCTCAGGGTGGCATCTGCATACCCAATTCCCACAATCTGAAACAAAAGACCTCTCTGTCAATTATTACATATTTGTAGTACCCTAGTGACTAAGCATGTCTCCACATTACAAAAAAGTTATAACTGATTTAACTCTCAAAAGCTTTCAAAACACCTCCCACAAATTTTGCAAAGCATGTTTCCCTTGTTTGCAAAGGTCTCTGAAGAACTCATCCAATACAGTCTGACAGCTATCCGACAAGAATGGCTTGACAGCTATCCATGTCAGATGTCCCATGGCCTGAAAGGTATCTGACATGAATGGCCTGACAACTATGTGACATGCAAAGTTTCGCAGTTTTGTTTCTCCATTAACTTTCGAGCCACCTACGTAGATTACTGAGACACAGGGTTGAAAAATAGGGTTGTTTACAGGAGACAGCTGTATACAAGGGACAAGGGCGCTCATCAGGGGAATCACTGTCATGACAAAGACATCTCACACATCTTCTGACCATCTCACACACCTTCTGACCATCCTCTGAGGTGGCCTTCACCCCGACAACACCAACTGACTGAGACATGTTGGTGCTGCCAAACAGAATGTCCTCAAACTGAGTCAGATTTCCTGGGGATGCCTGCAAAAACCACCGTAGAACTTTTAAACCCCACTTTCCAAACTCAAAGTCATTTAAGTTGCAAGATTCCTACATGCAGCTGTATAACAAGTAAACCCAAAATATGGGAATTTTGCTAAAAAGAACTGCTGACAGCAGACTGCGGACATCAAATTACAATGCAGATTGCCCAGCTTGATGAGAACTGACAACAGAGGGGTTCTACTGTAATACACAAAACAAAATAAAGTGGTTTACACAGAATTCTCCTCTTACTGGTTTGTGCAGACTTCGTGTTACTGGTTTACGCAGACTTCTCATCTGCCTGGTCTGTGCAGAGTTCTCATCTGATTGGTATTTACTGACTTCTCTTACTGGGAATTTATCTTACCTTAAAGCCCAAAAACCAATCTGGGGTTTTTGCAGTTCCTTTGTTTTTGTAAACCTCAACTCTGTACTGACGGACCAGGAGCAAGTCCCGAACCAGAGACTCAAAGTTCATTTTGCTCATAGCAACTGATTCTAGTTTGCTGCTTCCTGAAACAGGCAGTTGAAAACCAGGTTTAAAAGTAGGTGGTTACTGCAGCTGAAGTTTGCATCCCTAGAGGTGTTTATACCTTTCTTTCAAGTTTTAAAACATGTTTTAAGACATGTTATTTTGTGCTCTTTCTGTTAATATGTCACAGTGTCAATACACACAGATGTAAAGTTTGTGAAAGATTTATGTAGTACACACAAAAATTAATAAAACAAAAGCACCGTTGTTCCACTCGTCACTTTACATTGAGTATATCTGCACTGTGATACAAGAAAGAGCATGAAATTACAATTGTTAACAGAAAGAAATAAAACTTTAAAGTTCTTTTGCTGGTTTAGAGTCAGAAAACAAGAAAACATCTTTGTAACTAAATCTGTGAAGTGATCAGCACTGAGGGCAGCAGGTCGTGCTCTATGATGACATGGAAGAATATAATTTCGGTACTGTCACCCCAGATGCGATCCTAGGCTGGAAGTTTAATAAAGCTGAATTGTTTGCACAGTGCATTGAAGAAAATACGGTCTTCCATGGCATTTTTAAAGTATTTAAAAAAAAACTCCCTCACATTCTTTGTTTGCCCATATAAAAAACAGTTGTACACTATGCACATCCTAAAATGCAATTTTTTAGTACAGGTGTATGGCAAACCCATGCAACATGACAGGTATTATGAGTAAGAATGAAGACAAAATCATTGCATCAATTTAAACAAAGTCATGGCTGCTACACTCTAGCCAGTCAGGTTCCAAGACCAAAATATAAAAGCTATCGAGTTGAAGATGCAAGACGGAACATCATACTACATAAGAAACTGCAGGACAAAGTTAATGAATACCTACCTGACCCAAGGTACTTGATAACACCAGTTGTCTTAAAGACTTCCTTGGCAACAAAGGCAGCATCTGGCCCATGGACAGTGTAATAGTCCTTTTTTTTAAAAAAAATGAAAAAGTAACTTCTGTTTACTTTGATTAGACCGATCCCATTTATTTCATTATAAAAAGACAACAATGAATCAACAAATACAACAGACAACATGTGCACACATGCACAATGGGAGGACAACCAGTACTTACACCTCGGTCAAATACCCGCAGTGTAGTGCTTGGTTTCTGAAAAAAGCAAATGAGATAATTTAAAACTGGTAGGATAAATATAAAGTACTACTGTACTACTAAAGTAATACCTGTATTCTCCTCTTTTAAGAGTTTCTTGAAATTTACTTATCATGCTGAAATCTGTAAATGTCCCATTTTTCATCTCTGCAGGCAGGTTTCATGAGTGCAGCTAACGACAGCAGAACATGCAGACGGCGACCCATTTAAAGACAGCTAATAAATCACAATCAGTTTCTATCTTTTCTCTCCCCCATAATACATTTCATCCTGTTTGTGCCTACTTGTGGATAGCTTGTATGAACCATCTGCACAAGTCTGTCTGCACATGCTGCATCGAGCCTACAGGCAGGGAAGTGTGTGTGCATACCTTAAAATATTTTGTAAGAATTGGTGCCTCATAAATCCTACTCTGATTATTGTATTACTAGCTACCAAATGTGTGCAACCATTACCTCTTGGAGTCCTCTGTAGAAGGTAAAAAAGCTCTGGTCTTGACCAAGATTGTCTGAAATAATAGTCCAAACAATTGAGATGTTTCACCTTAATGATTAAGTTAATATCTGCACCATGTACCTCAAATAATGCATTTATGATAAGCCCAACGAATAGCATGAATCGGTCATCGCAAGCCATTTTGCCAACTCTCACAGTATGCCGAGATGATTTGTCAGCACCAAACCCAATAAACAAATCAATTCCAGGTCATCTTTAACTATGACATCTGCTCTCACACCATCTATGTCATGCTAAATCATCATTATACTCTGTATTACAGACAACAAAAATATGAATTTTAACCATTGTTATGGTGTGGTATTTAGCAGTCTGAAGCAGTATTGTACCACTGAGCTATTTGATTTGTGGATAAGAGAACCCCCTTATCTCCTTGATTTCTTGGTGTCATGTTACATACACACAGCCCTGCCCTTTCATGGTTTTTAAAATCTCTGGCAATCTTTGTCATGGTTACCCTCTAAAATTGTGATCTTCTGCAAGAAGGCTCTTGTGCTACAGTTAATCAAGAGCAAAGATCACTAACAAATGCACAGTTTCCCACATCCTGCAATCTTTCTTGATGTGAGTTGGTTAGCCCAGTGTGTCCTTCCAGTGAAAAGCCATGAAGTATAAAGCATCGCATCCTTCATGGATGCACCATTTTAGAGCCCAGGGCCAACAGCTTAAGTTTTCTCTTGAAAAGATTGTCTAAGATCAAGAAAACATAAGACAGAGATATTTTATTAAATCTCTGAGGAATTTTTTTATGTTCTCACCATGTATTCTGGTACTTCCAGTGCTACCCGCAATGCCCTATAAAGAGCTACTTCTCTAACAAGATCCTCCTACACTACTCGAAGCACCCTATCAAGCAATGTTAACGAGAACTTCCAACTCTATTTACAGTATCTCATGGAGGACACTGGACTGAGATCTTCTTACACCATTCATGGCCTCCTGTGAAGGACTATTTAACGAGATCCTCCAGCTCTACAAACAGCATTTCATGGAGGACTAAAAAGAATAATTATCTGAAAAGATTCTCCTCTGGGCAGCTCTTTTACGTCTACTAATAAAGGATATATTGTGATCCAAGGTTACACATACATGCATTGATTTTAACGTTTGACCCACAACCTCTTCTAAATGCCTTTCCAATAAACTCCCTTGCTTCGTTTCTCTCAACTCTCTTCTGCTTCTTTTTCTCTCATTTGGGTTTTCTTTTCAGTTGCTGTTCCAGATATTTTTCCTGTGTTATCTTACTCAATCCTTTGAACTTCCACCATAACAGGCAGGCAGGTTTTAATTCAACTATAGTTATTATTTTCTACATTAAAAATTACTAAACTGCTCAAGTGCCATGTGCTAGTGATTTTAGTTCCCCAAAACCCCAGTGAATCCTTGCTAGTTTGATTTTTATTATGCACAGCAAGTGGATCTGTAAAGTATCTTAATACATAGACGATAGTAATGTTAGCAAGCGGTAAACAAGACCACTAAACATGTGACAATTGTCCTGCTCACTACAGTTGCTCTACTGTATATCGTTTTGTCCATAGTGATTTTTCTGCATTATCAAAGTATGTTGCATGCAACTGATCTACACTCCCCTTTTTCTCTCTCACATATTGAAAGCTGCAGGTTCAAATTCAGAAGTGGAAATGCTTCCTGAACTTTAAAAAAAATTGTGCCGACTGTTCAGCTCCCTTGACATTAAACTCCCTTTCTGCAGTAATGGAAAGACTGCAGCTATCATAGGTAAGTAGTTGGACTCCCATGCCCCCATAATATGGCCAAAGCAGCCAGCAAGGTGTAAACCCCCTGCCCCCATTCCTCCCCCCAAAAAACCTTGTTCATCAAAGAGTATGTATTTTCACTATCATTCACACTCTTGCTCTCATTCACTCTCCCAGCTGCCTCAGTGCTCTAACAGCTTAGGCAGGTCAGAGACCTGTGCCCTGGCCAAATCATACCTAAAACTTAGAAACTGGCAATTTAGTACTTGCCCTGCCAGATGCCTAGCAGTACTACTACTACTAGGACTGGTTGGCCCAGTGTCAGCATAATGTGACTAAGTGGAACTGAAGCCTGTGTTGCAACAGCAGTCTCAATGTGGCTTCACACTGTCTCAAGAAACGCCATCCTAATATGGATCTCATTTGGACTGGACGTTAAGCAACAAAAAACCAAATCAGCCACCCTTCCACCTACACATTCTTGACTGGGTATTTGTGGCGCATTTTAAATGTATCTGGAAAGCATGGTAACTCAGTATGTGCTACAGCCTTAAATTAGCGTCCGTCCCACTGTTAAAGAGCCTTCTCCACTTAAGGTACACACTGCCGTCATGTCAGCGGATTACCGAGATTTCCTCAGCCTCAGCATCCTCCACTTTTATCGTTTAAGTTTCATCTAGCAACATTGAAAAAGATTAGACTAATGTTAGCGGTAATGTTTATTTAATGAGCACCGGGTAACACTTCCATGAGAGTGCCTCTGCAACACCATTTATTTAATAAGACGAAAATCTTGAGCGCTACTGGTGCAAAACTCCGCAAAAGTCCTTTCACCTTTGGCTTTGGAACTGCCAATGCTTTAAGTTTATGATTATACGTTTTACCCTTAATTTGTCAACTAAGTCTTTGACTCTGTGTGTTGGCGGTGATTGCACTGATTACTAAATGAACTCAGACTAAACTATAATCATGTGGTCTAGATCCATATCATGAAGTATGATCAATGATGAAGCTATGGCCAGGACAGACGCAGAGAGGATCCATATCATCTGACTTTACTCATTAGTCATTAGTCTCTGCAGAACTGTATATGAAAACAGTTCAATCGTGGATTTCATGGCCACTGAGTGCTTGCTGAGAATCGGCTGTCTAAACTAACAAATTAAAATCTCGAAACTTTGCAGTGGATACCTATGGAAAGATCCTGCTTTGGTTGCAAAGCCATTTTGGTCGCAAGAGTAGCCCCGTCGTGGCGGGAATGTTTACCACGAACGGTAACTCTCTTACTATATGAAGAGCGGTATGAATAAAGAGGAGTTTACTCACAGGCACAATATGGCTGACGAGAGGGATCAAGATATTATGCATAAGCTTGAAAAACTAAAAGAAGTCAGGTCTGTCACTTAGAAAAAAACACTGAGTGAATTTTTATTAATAGGAACTTCATTTACATCTGTTTACAATCATAGACTTAATCCTTTATTTGTACTTAAGAAAAACTCTTGAAAACCTTTGTTTGGGATTTCAACGACACAGATTTTAGATTAGAAGAATTCAATTAGAATCAATTACTCGTTAGATATATTTATTATGATCACATACTTTATTAACTCCATAAAATAAATAACCCAGTAACAGAGACTCTTCAGTGAGATTGGCCAGAATAATATGTTTCTTTTTTGAGAGTTTTAAAGTTTGGCCTGTAAGTTCATATGGTTTGATTACGTAAAAGTATCTCATATCTCATTATCTGATTGTTAGCTCCACACTTGTATCACGGAAAGTCGAAATCAATACGAATATCACTAATTAAATTATAATCAGAAAAAGGGGAAATCTATTTTATCCAACGACTTCGGCAAATGAGATCAGAACACTTTTAATTTCCATGTTAAGCTTTTTTTAAAACAAAAATTAACTCAATAACTGACCAAGTGGTTGTAACACTACAGGTCGCGTTCATTATGCCTGGAAAAGCTACGGACACGTTTACACCAAGAGGTCGACATACGAGAGGCAGAAGAAAGAAATCTTGAAGAGTATCGGCAAGAAATGGAACTCCTTTTACAGGAGAAAATGGCTCATGTTGAGGAGCTGCGGCTTATTCATGCAGATATAAACTTGGTAAACTAACTTGGAACTTTTTTCTTTTGTATTAAAAAAAATCTTACAGTGTATTCTTCATGTGCAAATTCAGTAGTTCAGTCATTAAAATTCAGGATCCACTGTTTTCAGATGGAGGCCACTATCAAACAAGCAGAAGAAGAAAGAGCGAGGGCTATGGAAAGTGCCAAAAAGTTGTATGAAGAATACCGTCCCCTGAAGGAAGAGGTTGACCACATGAGAAACAGACTAGGACTCCAGCCCCTTACAGACTTACAGGAGGAGGATGAAAAACTTCGGCCAGAGTAAGTGTAAGATTACGAAGCCCATCTGTTTGACACCAGATGGTCCTGGCTTTAGGATAAAAATTGTCATCTTCCAGTTTGCACTGGCCTTCCTGTAAAGCTGATACAGTTGCTCACATTTAACACGTTATGTCATGGCATGGTACGGCCTTACTTTGCACCAAAGACACCAAAAAATCACCCAGTGGGATCAAGGGACATAACTTTTTTCATCTCTCGGTGACATGGCCTTGATTCAAGAGAGAGAAATAGACTTGTGTTTACAACAAGGGGAACAAAAGTTATCACAACCAAGGCAAACCTGTTGGAATGTCTCAGGACACATTCTAAGGTACTCCACAGACTCTGTCAATTGCTTATCAAGTGTGGCATCAAACGACGGAAATCCCCATGAGTTCTACTACTTTGTCGAATCAGCTGAAGCCCCTAGCAACGATAGCTTTTTTCTTCATTAATCTTATCTTCTCACAACCAATTTAAGTACAACAACATTTTTGTCAGCTGATGACAAATTGCCTTCTGCCACGGGCAGCTGGTGCCAAGAGGTGGCAGCTAATGGCAAGACGCTGCCGACAAAGGGACGGGGTTAGCATGAACGTAGCTGAACTTGTTTGGTTGAGTTCAGGTTTTTCTGTTTTTCTTTGTTATTACTTTTGTTTGTTTGAGCACATACTGAAAACCTTTTTCTTCGTGGGATATTCGATTTTTGGGGTTTACACTTGTGAGCAGCTTAGGCCTTGTTGCAGCAGGAATATGGGAGAATCAGAATGGGTTCTGTTACTATATTCATTAAAAAGTCCAAAATATGAGGATCTGAAGTAAGATGGTTAGAGTGTAGAGGCAGTTTTAACAACTCCAGAATACTATCCTTGGTCATTGCTGCATCCTCAACATGTAAGTCCAGTGCTCTACCAATGAGTGATCCAAGCTGCAGAATTATTTTTCACTTGCAGGGTCCCGGCAAAATCTGAATTTCTTGCATCATCAAAGTGCTTCTTCACCATTTCCTACCATCTCATTGAGCAATGTTTAACTCTTTGACACCGTGCGAATAACCGACAGCCCGCTCCATTGGCACTATGTTTCCACCTTACGGGCCAGATTAAGTCCGTTCGAATTATGATTTTTAAAATTTCATCTGCTAATCTTTTATGGGAAAGAACTCTTACAATCGAAAGCTGAATCATTTCTTCACGAGTTGCTTCCCTTTTCTGTGTTTTAAACTGTCAATCAGATCCGTTTCCGGCAATAATTTGAAGGGGGGGTCCACATGTGGTCTGTCACTTGAGAAATGCTAGATTTGCGCTTCAAATTACACGCTAAAGAGGAAAATGACATTGTTTCGCAAATTTACTGTGATAAAGTGGATGAAGATAAGAGTATTTGTGCCTGAAAGACCCAAGAAAGTGATAACGAAGAGAAAAACGAGCCAGTCGTGTACTGAAGAGTACTGAACAGACACTGAGACTGAATGGCGAGGACTTTTTGATTTCTTCAACTTCAGTTGTGTTTCCATCAAAGGATTTACAAAATTATGGAATAAGGTCCAAGAAACACGGTAAGAAATGAGTTTTCTTTATTTATTGTAGTTAGTTAGCAATTTTAAATAATGTTTTTATTGTTTTGGGGGATTTTTTTTATGAATTTTTGAAAAAAGGCTAAAAATGCCCTGGCCCCCCGGGACCTACTCTAGGTAGGATTCTCCGTCACAATTGAGTTAAAAGTCAACAAATTGCATCTCATTTACATTATAACCCTAACTTCTCCCTGCCTCTAGCACTACCCTAACATATATTTCTAAACCCTGACAGGCCAACCTCCCAAACCCAGAACTAACTTCAAAAACAAACCCTGCACATATCCTCTAAAAATTAAGCATTAAGACGGAAGGAAAAAGAAAAAGTAGAAAAACACACCAGAACTTGAACCAGCCATTTCATATCCCAATAACAAAAGTCATGCCTTTCACCACTAGACTACATACAAGGTCTGATCAAAAAGTATCAGTACTGGTGCTATAAAAAAAAAAACTACAACACAGGAATTCGACATTTAATCTCCTTCACAGTAGTTACCATCTGAAGCCACACACTTCATCCAGCATTGTTTCCATTGATGGAAGCATTCCTGGAACTCCTTTTCTTGGATTGTGTGCAGCTGCCTCATCACATTCTCTTGGATTCCCTCAAGGTCTTAAATCTTGTTCCTTTCAGGTGGGGTTTGATTTTTGGAAAGAGGAAAAAGCATTGCATGGTGAAGACTGGGCCTTGTTTTCAGGGTCATAGCCATAGATCCATGTTTTGTCACCTGTTACAACCGGTTTCAGAAAGTTTTCATCTTCCTTGATACAGTCAGGAAGATCTTGCGCAGTGTTTGGCACAAACTTGGCAGACAAACGTCATACCCAAATCTTCAATGAGAATGCACTAAACTGAACCGTAACTAATGTTCACATCCTCTGACAACTCATGCGTGATGATTCAATGGGTTTTCCTCACAGCTGTACACACATCTGTGATGTTTTCATCAGTTCGTGAAGTCTCTCAGAATGTGTATCACTGTCGACCTTTTGTCAGCCATCTTGGAAACATTTGAACCACTCGTACACTCTTGTCCAGGTCATACACTCCTCTCCATACTCGTTCTGCAACTTTGCTTGGGGCTTTGGGCAGGTGTCACCCAGCTTTGTGATAAATTTGATGCACATTTGCTCCTCAGTGTTCTCTTACTAGGTCAAGCGATGACCACACTCTACGCACTTTCATTCCAATCATTGCTATAAACAATGGACGTGAGCTAGAACGTTATAACTTAGCATGTCTGCGCAGTAGAGTTCAAGGTTAATCTGTGCCAAGTGGCTTCACTCTGCGTACTTTAGCTCTGTTACTTAAGTACAAATCCATATACTTTTTGATCAGACCTCATAGGCCTGTTATAGTAAAAGTGCATTTCTAGATCATTTAGTTATTGCAGGCAAAAGAAAACAGCGGCTGGAAACCAGTGTTTGATAAACCATACTCCCACCCCCACTTGCCATGGGAAGGGAAGGTGGTCTTGGCATTACAGGAAGAGACTGTATATGTTTTGTATTTTTGGATGGATGAGTATGAAAGTATTTCTGCCTCCCTGCCCCTTCCAAACATCAGAAATCCCCATATGGCTAAAAAAGAGAAGAAAAGAGGACATTAACTACAGAAGCTTTAACAGTTATCACTCTGATGTAGATGAGGTCCTCCTGTTATTTTTCAAAACAAATCTTTATTCATTGTTATTTTATTAACATACGCAGTAGGTTCAAAA
>SMGT01015005.1:2947-62960 GCA_004794575.1 Lanistes nyassanus | reverse complement strand
TCACAACATCAATATTCATCAATTCAAGACAGGTTACTTCTAAGGTTAAGTTTCCCTTTAAGCATCCATACTCCCACCCCCACTTGCCATGGGAAGGGAAGGTGGTCTTGGCATTACAGGAAGAGACTGTATATGTTTTGTATTTTTGGATGGATGAGTGTATGAAAGTATCTCTGCCTCCCTGCCCCTTCCAAACATCAGAAATCCCCATATGGCTAGAAAAAGAGAAGAAAAGAGGACATTAACTACAGAAGCTTTAACAGTTATCACTCTGATGTAGATGAGGTCCCCCTGTTATTTTTCAAAACAAATCTTTATTCATTGTTATTTTATTAACATACGCAGTAGGTTCAAAATGACCATTTCTTTGTAAAAGCAGATGGTACCAATCAACGTGTTTTTCAACACTATATCATATTGTAACAGCAAACTATTCCACCGGCTAAAATCAGTATTCCCTGTAGTGTGACATCTATTGGTAACCATGTGTAATGTGCTCAACAGAATTCCATGCTTTTTCTCAGTTGAAGACCCAGACAGGGGGCTTTTCTAACTGAGGAGTCTTTGTCATTCGAATGTCAGTAAATCTACTCTGTCCTTTGTATTCTGTTGTCAGCTTAGTTTAACAGCATTACCACTTTTCAGGTTCCCTGAAAAAGTAGCTTCTGACTGGCCAGGAGAAGCCCAACCAATGCCTATCCCACAGACCTTGGTTGAAGCTGCTGCGGCAGCTGAGCAAGTACACAACATCGCTCGGGGAAAAGCTGAACGGCAAGGTTTCAGGCAGCAGCCACCGCCAATGAAGGTGCCTACCTTTTTCTGATTAACTGTACAGTCCTTACTCTCCTGCTATCTGTTTTGCACGTTCTGTTTATAAGTTTACAAATATTTGTGAGAGCACAAAACCAAATAATAGATCACAGCTTCCCATAACCAGGATTGCATGTACTACGCACAGAAATCTGAAATGACACAGCTATTCTCACCCATGCCGCCAAGACCTACACATTTTTTCCTTCTTTTTTTAAATCAAAATCATAAGCATCTTCATTTCTTGTCAAGGAACTCTAGAGTTTCCTGAGAGTCTCAGATTTTCGGCCTGGAAAACCATGTGTCCTGAAGAATTTGTGGTTTTATTTTTCAGGCATGTTTATCTTGCCATCAACAAATTCATCGTAATGCCCCAATCTGCCCACTGTGCAAGGCCAAAAGTCGATCCAGGAATCCAAAAAAGCCCAAAAGAAAGATCGATGATTAGTTGTCGTTTGTACTTCAACCATCATCTTGCTCATTTGTGCTTCCTTCTTCACCACCACAGTGAAGCCATCATCAGTTCATGATAGAATTGAAGAATAACTTAGGTGCCTGTTTTCATTATCAAACATTTTAGGTTTGTACTACTTTGTTTTATATTTTTCTCAGTTGTGCATGATATAATAGTGTGCATTTTCTTAACAATGTTTAAATAAATCCTGTAAGGTTTGGCTATGGCTGGAGCCATGCAGAAAATTTAGTTCAGCCAGATATATATTCCTACAAATATTTATTAAAACCATGATCAGTCGATATTCCATTACTCTTGTTTCATAAAATATTTTTGAGACCTTCTATTTGTCTGTTGTGTGGGTTTCATTCCAGATGTACTTAAAGACCATCATATGTTTTTGAAGTTATAGGATGACAAAAATACCCATGAATCTCATCCCTCACCTCTTTAAAAAAAATTTTATATTTATTTTTAATTCTATAAAAACATGGAGGAGCATTTGATGCAGAGATGTTAATGTGTATCATGGTCTCTTGTGCTAAAACGAGGCTTGTACCCAGTGATACGATTTTGTGTGACCGTAATTTGGTTATAGTTGGATGTGTCCATGCTTTTTTTTTTTAGGCCAATAATTTGAAACAGGAAATTGTTTTCTGGACATGACATGTTGGAAAAGTTGTAGCATTTTAGACCACAAATAATTATGCCAATTTTTTAAGGGGGGAGGGGTATGATCAGATAGCTTTTTGAGGTAAAGGCTTTCAATTAACCGCTTTACCATATATCATGAAGTAGCCTGATGGTGCCAAGCCGAATGGACGATGTGAAAATCAAGCCCCTTATTTTAAGTTACCTTGGCTGAACCAGCCCACTGTGAGCCTATCAATTCTTGTTGTCAACCATTATGCCCAGTGTCACACCATCCAGTACAAACTCAGTCCTTGTGATGTTCCATGGCAGCCAAAATGTTTGTAAATTTTGTTGATGGTATTGGGGTTAAAATAATAGAAAAATGTAAGTTAAATTCACAACAAAAAACAGTAACTGTGCCTAGATCAGGTGTGGCCAACCTTTTTGGAATAGTGAGTCACTTCAGTAAATCATCCACAGGCTGCATGTGTGTGTGTGTATCACTGGGTGTTTGTGGTGGATAGAAGTGTATACCAACGATGCCAAGAGAAATCCTGCACTAGCAGTAGCAAGAAAATAATTTGTGCTGACCCTAATTAATGCAATTTTTGAACCTGTCAGTTCTTTGCCACATTATTTTCCAAAACAGTGAGCCACAGAGAGATTTTTGCGACAAACTGCAACACACCCAGGTATTCATGACACTCACTTTCAAGCTATGGACAACTTCTGCTTCATCATTTTGAATCTTGAAAGACTTGCGACAAAGTTTGGTGCCCATACCTTGTAAATTTGCAGCCTAAAGTTTTAGAGTTCTGGTCTATTTCAAATCAGTTTTCTACTTTAATTCTGATAATTTAATACTTTAAATTTTATTAAAAACGATATGGAAGTAGAAAGTAATTTTATTCCTAGGGACCCTTTGCAGGCCACATGGGAAGGCCTTGGGGGCTGCAGGTTGGCCACTTCTGCTTTAGATACTGTGATTTTCATAAGGGTCAGTATATTTGCAGTGTTTGTATCATCTGTTTTTTTTAACATTATTTTTTCCTAAACATGGTAGGGTTTGCTTTAGAACGGACAGTGTTGTGAATATTGGTGAAAAATGTTTTGTATAATAGTTTGTAGTTGAGATGATTTTCTGTTGTATGCAACTTGAGCTATTAGAAATTCCAGTAAAATATAGAACTACTTCACTTTCAAAGAGCGTGCCAGCCTTTTATTTCTTTTTTACTTTTAGTGCATGGGAACATGTGAAATCAAGCAAAATAACTGATCATTAATCTTACTGACTTGACCAGTGACAGTGCTGAAGGTTGAGCTAGCAATATAATAACTCTGCTCAACTGTAGCTTTCAGCGGTTTCTTATTCTAAATTTTATGTGCAAAATCTATACACAGTACACCATTTAATTATATACAAAATAGTTTGTTATTCAGACTGTAAAGCACAGCATTAAAAAATAAAATCTAAAACATGCATAATTGACAAAACTTGTTCTGTAAAGTTCTATCTACATTACTACACAATGTACAAGTATTGCAATAATAATGTATGCTTGAGCCAAAACAATTCCACTTCAGAAGTGCTTAGATCATTATTTTTTAGTTTTATTTGAAAATTTTAACAATTGTTCTTGAGGTGCCATTGCTCCTTCAGGATATGAAATGTAGGTTGAGATTATGATCATGATATTTAGATATTTGGTCATCACTAACAAACTGCCCCTGATATCATTAATGAGGAAGCACAAAGACGCTTCTGAAAGAACTATGTGACTAAAGTGTAGCATAGGTCACTATTTTTAGGATGTGATAAATTTACAAAAAAAGTATTGGCTACCATTTTTGAATTTGCAAAACATTTCTGCCCCCGTCTTGTTGACAGGTTCCTTTATCAAGGTTTGGAGTGTGGATTTGTCAGACCGGGTATGCATGCACTTAAATATGTATCCAAGATCACATTCATGTATATCTTACGCTGTTTACAGAAATACTGTCTGTATGTCTGAATTATTGGTGGAGTGTGGAACAGGGGAGCTACATCCGCTACAGAGTCTGTGCTGCAAGTAGAGAATAAGGGAAAAATCTCTGCCTGATTGTGGGCAGTTGGCTGAAGAATGTAACATTCTGTTTTTCTCTAGTGAAATCAGTTTTAGAAATCAGAAAAACAAAACCTGGTATATCTGTACACATTAGAAGTCAGAAACAACAAAAACTTGTTACAGTGGGATGCTGCAACATTGTTACCTTTGTATGCTGGTGCCGGTACTCACCCTAGCACAGAAGATCCGATAAAAAGTACCAGTAAAACAAATTTGTCTTTCCATTAGGTACTCGAAGATGCAAAGGTACTTTAATCTTTGGTAACCACAAGTTATTTAGCAGTGGAAATGTTTGCTATGATCCAAGTCCATCAATGTAGACATTCAATAGTTCCATGGCATGATCGAATCTTCTCTCCACCCCCACCACCCCCCAAAAAAAATCCAAATAGTTATTTCCCCTCTTTTCACTCCACCCCATGCCCCTTCAGAAAATTGGAAATTCCTTCTCCTCATCAGTGTTGATCATGTCATTTTGAAATTGGAGTCAAAACACATTTCTGACGAGACTTCTCACTAAGGTGTTATGTTCAAAGCACCGATCCACATGAGCAAGTTTAAAAACATGATTGCCTAGGCTGTCACCGTCACCTTGTGACTCTTGCTGTCATGAGTGTGGTCATCATAGAATGTGTCCCTTGCTCTGATGCTCCTGAAAATGAAGAACACATAATTAAAGGCTACATTTAATTGCAGGACAGTCTTAATAAATTTGGTTTGGGATAAGTTTATTCCTTTAAATAAAAAAAAACTTCATCACAGTGTAGTCACTAGTCAGGCCTAGATTTGAACTGTCCTAGTTGGCCCAATAATTGAATTTGTTATGTATTCTCATGTAATCTAGCAGTCCTAACACTCAAATACTGTCCCATTAGAATTCATTAATAAAACTTGTCCTTCATTTGCAAAAATTGAAATCAAAAACAAAGCTGAAGTGCTAAAAATTGTCTGTAAACATCAAGTCTTAGTGTCTGCTTTAGGACAGAGTTTGCTGTTTTCTTACAGAGAATTCTTCTCATATTCTGTATGTTTTCTATGTGCTTATTCTGCTCCTTTTATAATCATATCATTAAGCTTTGCTCCAGCTGTTCTTTCTGGAAAACTTTCATTTTTGATGCGTAAATTTTCTACAGTCTGTGAGAAAATAGCTCAATAGAATGCCTCAGATTTTAAGAGGCTCTAAAGTTATGTGATTGGATTTTCCTCCTACTGGTGTATTCTGCATTTTCACAACCATTAATCTCCACATGATCATAAACAAAACAAAAAGATGTCTGCTAATTTGTTTGGTATGTTTTTACCTTGCTACGTAAGGTTCAAGAGATCGTATTGTCTGGGTTGTGTTGATATCTGGACCAAAGGTGTGTATAGATGTGCTCATAGTAAAACCATCATTCCTCGGCCTCTGGACACCCCCACGAGTGTGCCCGTGACGATCTTTTCCCATGGGATTTTCATCCTGAAACCTGACCAACAAAAACGAAAATGCAAGACTTTTAGGTAGTCAGATGACATTTTCTAAATTTTGATTATTCAGTGTTAACCATGGATCATGCATGAGTGGCAGGGTTTCAGGACCATGCACACCATCTCTAGGGACTCATGAATGTCGCAATGCTCTCTCTGTCTCTCATTCTCTCCTTCCTCAGCATGCAGACGCATATCTACATGCACAAAACCACATGTAGAGTCTCCGTTACACACAAGACTTTTAACAGAACTTTTGAGCTAAGTTGTGCAGGAAAATCCTTTCCTGCTGTCCAGCCCATGCACCACATCTACTGAAGCTAAGTCTTTTTCTTTTTTCGTGTTTTCGTCATTTTTGTGTCGTCCTGATGAAGGGGTAATGCCCCGTAACATGTAGATTGATTGTCTTTGTCTTTGTCATGTCTTAGCTTGGTCCAGTTCCCTTGTTTTAAATTTAAGAAAGAAAATTATCAAACCAGATAATTTCCTAATCTGCATGTTACTGGTTTTTGTGGAGGTATAAAACTAATCAATGCATGTATTAAATTTCATAAAATTACACGGTATTGATCCATTAACTATTGCTGATGCAAAATATGATCTCACCATAGCCTCTTATGAAAACTGACACTTGACTGACAGAGACAAAAATCCGTATGAGCAAAACCTGGAGGAGTCACACATCAATAATAATTGACTATTAAAGAAACAACTGACAGACAACAGAGCTAATCTTTATTGATGATCCATAGCTGACCATGCTGTCTCAGATAATGCTTTCAATTCTTTGTCATTGTGTGGAATCTGCCACTCTCGCACTGCCTGCTCTGTACACAAATGCCAGAACCGGCTAATCATAAAGGGGCATCATCACGGTTGACTTCCTCCTTTCACGATGAAATATCTCCAGGGGGAAACCTTTATTTTCAGCTGGTTTTGCTACACTTGACCATGAAATTTAGCCTTTTACTTAAGTTTAGCAAAGCCTTAATTAAATCAGTGAAATTTTCTTTCATGTTAATTTGTATAAATGGTTGAAGCTCATATCTGCATCTCGTAAGGTGGAGCAAAAGGCTGATCTGAAACACTTCTCACCTGATCATGTAATTGGTCATGAAGTGACGAGGGTCAGTAGCGGACAGCACATAACGGTAATTGTTCTCACTGTAGCCTGAAAGTTCCTTCCACCCAACATCAGTGGCATTCAGCCGGTCCGCCTCTGTAGGAGTGGGTCTCTGCTGTCCTTTAAAAATATCTGTGTACGTGCTGTGGATGAGACAGAGAAAATAATACTTAGAAGTATAGGCAGAGAATAACAGGAAGGAGGGCTTATAAGAAAGCCATGGTCTTTGCATCATTATATATGTTATTCTTAAATGACAGCTTGAATTTGGAACAGATTTTAGTACAGGCTGATCACATGTGGCTACGCTTTCAAGCCTACAGCTAATCACAGATCTTCAGCAGGCTAGCTTCTTGGTCTTCTGACATGTGTCAGTATGCAGGTCAACCTGGGCTTTCAAGAAAACTTGTAATGTCATGGCAACCACAGATGAAGTAGATATGAGCCAGGACAGATTTTTGAAAGGCTTTACTAGAAGCAGGAATTCTTAGCTTGAAAAACTTTCGTAATTCTAAAGGCTTACGCAAGCATTTAATTTTACTTGAAGAGGGCAGAAAAGGGTCACCTGTACCCACCTGGAGAAGTTGTTTGGATGTATCATGTTTAAATACTCTAGCGGGTCATTCTTCTGTGTGTCCTTTGCTTTTAATTGTTGAACATCTTCTAACTTGTTATATGCCTTAAATAGAGAGAAAAACACTTGCATGGTGCATACCTAAACTGTTCTTAAATAAGATCATTTATGAATAGCTTTCGATAATCTCGAAGCACATTTTTTCGCACAAAATATCTACCTTTTTCACAAGATTTCAGTGTTTTTTCATGTAGGCAAGAAGTCACAAATGCACATGCATCCAGCCAATAACGTTGAAAGTTTGTATAGAACAAGTCAAACTATGCTGTGTAGATATAGCTCTTTTTTGTACCAAGCATAAAATGCTTCATTATGAGTCATTTTATGTGTTTTAATATGATACAGAGTATTCTGATTAGTAACACAGGAGGATCTTTGCAACTTGTGTGCACATTCATGTTTCAGACTCATGTTAATTAGTTAGTTACTTAGCTTTCAAAATCAGTCTTGTTCAGCTTTCTTACATTAATAACATAAAACTCAAAATACTGCCATTTAAGAATGGCCTTGCACTATAATTAATTTTTGTGTTATGTATTAAGTGTTAAAGGTATTGAAAAAGTACTCACATCGCCTACAGTTCGATGGAGGAAGACAGGTTTTATTGCTTCTTTTGTGAAACCTGATCCCCGCTCTGAAGGATCAGCAATTGTTCGGAATGGCTCATTTCCCTGCAGCACGATAAATCATATTAATTTATAGCTGAGAACTTACTACGACACTCCTACCTCTTTCCTCTGCATCTGTCTCTATGTGTTTCACTTACACTTTCACCAACTTGCTCTCACACTGTGTATTTCATGTTTGAAATGTGCTTGGGTGGGGTGGTATCATTTAGTACGAAGCTTCTTTTCTCGCCTCAGAAAGACCATTGCCTTCAGCCAAGATGAATAAAATATTTTGGTGAAACACCGATTACCTTTGCATGCTCCCATGGCATGAAACTTGTCTTTGTTACACTGATCCCTGTTGGTCTGTCAGTAAACCAATCCTGTGACAGAGCCACACACACATGATATAGTACATAAATCTTCTGACAGCCTCCCTGATGACAGGTGCACAGTCTGTGCTCAATTGCGCATCAGTGGTTGATACCTTCTATTCTGTTGCCTTCTGATCACAAAAATGTTCTTCTGAATATAGTCATTAATCACTTGACAACATACTTCAGGTTTAGTCTTGAGAAGAATAGATTGTCTAAGCCAAGTAAAAGGACCAAAACAAACATAGTCGATGTTTATGGGCATTACCCCTTTGGTAATGCCCCAAAACGTCGACTTTATCTGTTTTAGCTTTGAGATAATCTGTTGTCTCACTGTTTTCACTCCAAGTAGCAGTCATTTGTTCCTACCTCAATCTAAGCATGATTTTCTATGTGAACAATTAAAGAAAAGAGCAAAAGGTGTTGTGTACTATATGATGCATTTTAGAGGAAATTTTATTGTTCCTGAGGGACAATTTGTAGTTTAAAAGTACAACACCCTATGGCAAAGCAGCTATGCAGCGCTTTTTGATTCAGTAGATGATGGGGTTGCAAAAATCTTGGAATAAAATCAATTCAGTGTGGGTAAATCATACTTACAGGCTTGTCACCAAGATGAGGATTGTTGGGACGATAAGTGATCGGCTCAATGTTGATGTTATGCACATCTCCACAGACGGTGTTCGGTCCCACAGTCATGTACTTCAAATCACCTGCAAGCAGAAAGCCTAGGCTTACTGGCCATTTTGTCACGATTAGTGCACAACACCTAGAAACTATACCAACCCCTTCACAAGATCCAAGGTGCAGAAAGAGGTGGAAGGAAAAACTGCTGGAGACAGACAAAAGAAGTGAAGGAGATGGAAGACAAGAATGGCGAACAAACATGCAGGTGGGCTGACAGACATTAAGCATCCTCAGTCATAAAAGTGATGCCACTGTTGCATCTCAATTCAAATGAAAAAGATTCCAGTGTTAAATCATTTTTTTTCAATCCCAAAAGAAATGAAGTGCATGACTAACATTTGAGAAAGCTAGTCGTTGAAGACCATGCGACATAACAAATAGGATGTTGACTCTTGGGAACTTTATATCTACAGTGTAATATATAGTAATATATACCAACATTATACATTATATCACTCTTTTGACTACTTACATTCAAGTGGGTTCTGCTTTCCCAAATAATTCTCTTTGAATTCTGACACCATAAAGCTAGGACCCTGCAATAACAAATTTGTTTCTCAGTTGTTATTAAAGGTCATTATCAAAACTTAAGAGATATAAGTCAATTTAATCTTGTAATAACATTTAAATATGGCAATAAAAACTAACAACAATTAATCTAGCCATTCACAAAATCATGTTCAAGCTGGATGCATTCGTGAGTTTGAAAAGAATCTATGTAATCTTTAAATGATCTCACTCCAAGTCAGTTTGAAAAACCTGAATTGGAAATTATCTTACTGAAAAATGATAGGATAGTACTCAATGGGTGTGTGTCGCAGATATTAGTGCAATAGTACATGTAATCTCTTTTATTTATGATCTGCCTAGTAGACCTGTTGAATAGTCATCTTGCTACAAATGTGCAAAAAAAGTTATTAATGTATACTTTTTTTTTGGGGGGGGGGCCTGCTTGCATGTTTGTTCGTTTATGTTGTCATTTGTCATCAATAGTCATACAAAAAACTTATCCAGGTAACTTCTGTTCCAGTCACTGTAACAGGGCTTTGTGATTTAAAGTGTCACATAGGGATGGTCATGACTTTGTATGTCATACTTCCACTCGGACAAAACTGGCTCAAATCACTTTTTACCTGCAGTCAGATCTGACCATAACTTCACCTCTAAATGTCTCTCTAGAAGAATCATAAACACTGTGCACAGACCCTGTGTGTGCAGAATGCTTTAAAGAAGAATGCTTTGTATCATCCTGTGTCTAGAGTCTGTCTTACTGTATTCCTGTTATATCCCAAACTACCCAATACACTATCCCAGACTACCCAGTAAGCTATCCAAGACAACCAAATATGCTATCCCAAATTCCCTAATGTGCTATCCCAGACTACAAAACTCCCTTGCTGGTACCCTCCTTCATATACACTTACTTTCCTAAATTGTTACTACGTCTAAGCTAAAAACTACAAGGCATGGATGCCACACCTTTCTGCCAAGTAGCAATCAGCACATGCTTTCAGTGATGAATTCTGCGAGGCTCCTACACAAGCCAGAGCAGACACCAGTGATACTGCCACCGTCTAGCTACCACCCACTCCCAATTCTTAAATGCTGGGGACGTCCACTAATCTCTGTTATGAAGGGTCAGTCAAAAACATTCCATGGGGTGGCTGCATGATCACCTGGATGTGTCTCAACACCACCTGGCTACAACTGAAGTTAGAAATCATCTACTTGTTGGCAGCTTTAGACATTAATTATAGTGATAATGTTTCTAGTGATAATCCTTCTCCAAGCTGTTATGTATACATAAGACCTCTTTTTTAACTTCAGCCATACTGGTATTTCATCAAAGATTTTGCTTACATAGCCATGATTTAGAAGCTCCACAGGGTCCTTGGGCTGGAGCTTGTGCAGTAAAGGTCTGTAGCGTGGCAAGACATCTGCAGGAGCACTTGATGCACGAGTGTTAAAGAAAACACTTCTTTTCTGCGTTCACAAAGTTAATTGATGCAGCTGCATTGAAAAGCTTCTTTTTAACAAATGTCATCTTTTTTCCCAATTTTACTGAACTCTCTTTTGCTAATTGTAGTTTATTATATATTTCTATTCCAACAAAGATACTGGCAGCGCTCACACATAGCCGTATGCAGACGCCTGTGCCCAAAGGGAGCTTACCATACCCAAACATGTAGCAAAGAGAGGGCCGAAAGAAAGGAACTTGGCAGATCCCTTTGGGCACAGGCGTCTGCATACGGCTATGTGTGAACGCTGCCAGTATCTTTGTTGGAGTTGTCTTTCGATAATTTAAGCGCTCTGTCCTCGTTTGTTCTTTATTAATTATATATTTCTATGTTAAAATTTTCTGTTGTAAGAAAGATAATGTACCCTCTTCAAAGAATTGTAAAAACAATGCTCTATGTTTAGCTAAGTATTTTTTTAAAAAAATACTTTTTGATGTCATTCACTGTTTATCACACAAAATCTTATTTCAATATAGTTAAATGGAAAATGACACTCCTTTACTGATAGCACTCCACCACTCATGTGACTTATGTGTGATACATGCTCATATAACACAAAGATATCAATATGTACACTGTACTGCATAACCCATCAGTAAGAACAGAGACACAATTGATCATTTGTCTCAACTGCCTAGAAATCCTCCTAAGTTCAAAAACCTTCAACAAATATGTTCAAAACATCAATTTAAATTTAGAAAAAAAAAATAAATTACATATCATGAAAATCTAGTTTGATAAATGCTTTCATTACAAAATTTTATCCTTGTTACTTAAAAAATGGAGAATTTAGGAGCACTTTCGAGACCTGTAGTGCTATGACTTCCAGACCACACTAAATGAAACCAAGCAGTCTAGCTGCTTGAGCATAAAGTATGCTCACTCAGTTAATAAAACTGTGCACATACCTCTTTGTCCGTAGCAAAGGTGAGAGGCTTTCCTTTCACAAAACCTGTTTCAACCTGGTGCACACTGTTAGGCAAGGGTTCTTTTCCATTGCTGTCCTTATATGGTTGGAATGACAGGTCTGTCACTGAGTGGTAGTTAGTAGAGCATATTCTCCTGCAACCAGCCGCAAAACCCTAATTACAAAATCTAATGCTTCAGATTCTACTTTTGATTGAATGTGACAGTATTATGGGTCAGTAAAAACCTACTGTAGGTTTACCAACTGCACTATTAACGCTGTTTTTAATATTCTTTATAGTTTCTTTTGCAATAATTAAAGAATGATCTTTCTTATGCACATCAAAGTTATTTTGATTTGTACTTGTTATCATATCACCTTCATACATTTGACATGATTATGTC
This sequence comes from Lanistes nyassanus, assembly GCA_004794575.1. Lineage (NCBI taxonomy): Eukaryota > Metazoa > Mollusca > Gastropoda > Architaenioglossa > Ampullariidae > Lanistes > Lanistes nyassanus. The sequence goes on along the minus strand of SMGT01015005.1, from coordinate 50,736 downwards.
CAACAGGCAGAAACTTTACAAAAATAGGATACAGGATAGAAACAAATTTAAATCTGGATTATGGCATCTGTTAATAACACTGTAACCAAGTCATGTGAAACCTGAGACACTGCCTTCAGGGGCTGGTTTGGGGTTTCATTGTTTTGTTGGTGTTGTTGTTTTGTTTTTATGATGCCAAGTCAGCGCTGAAGGCAGAGATAAGGGGGAAAAATGGGATGATGGGTGCCAGAGGAAGGGGAAAAGGGAGAAAGCGGGAGCATGCAGAGAGAAGATCCTGACTAACAGACCTATAAACAGGTACCGCATACAGAGACCATACAGGAGATCCACCCCAACCACCCTCTTTATCTGAAACAAAAATCTGTTGCTGTTGCTGTGATCCTACACTCTGCCTCTGGATTTGGGGGAAGGCACATTGCACTAAATGTACGAAAACATCAAGAATGTTCAAGCCTGCATATATGTACACAATTATAAAAGAGACAAAGAGAATCCATCTAAGATAAACACAGAGCAAATAACTTGATACCTACCCCATCACTGGGTTGTCATATTCATCTAGTTTATTGCTGTAAAACACTTGTGGTCTCAAGTTTGAAGCATATCCAGTCCCTTTAGGACGACGGGTTCGTGGCTGAAAATTTTCCCAGTATTTTCCATAGGTGGTCGAGTTCTGCGTCACATAAAACTTCATCATGTTTGTATCCGCTCCCAGACTCTTCTGGATGTGCACACTGCGTGGGCCTGAAGGTAATGGACCCATGTTTTTCCTGTCAACATGCCAAAGTTCTTCATAAAAATTCAATAAAAGATAAATAAAACTTCTTATACTGTGAAAATCAGAATTGTACACAAATCATATAATAACACACACGCACCCACGTATTAAACATCGAAAAATTCAACAATAGCAGAATATACACATTTTAAAAATGTTACAAAAACTACAATAATAATGAAAATTAAAAATATTAGATGTATACCTATAGACGCCACGGACGGATATTTTACGTCTTACTCATCAGCTGAGCTACATGGTGAATAAAAATGAGGAAAACTGACTTGTTCTCCTCCCCTTCTACTTATGTTATTAATACATGGACTTCTAGTTCTAGCCGTACTAAAGCTTAAAGTTATAGTTATATATTAAAATGGATCTCGCTCGAAATCAATCAGGTTAGGCCCGTTCTGTTTGTTTGTTTGATTTTTTTGTCTGATTTATAGCAGTATTTGATGAGCACCTTACCGTTAATGCAGATGTAAAATTATATTACAGGCAAATCTGTCGGGACAGTTGTAGAGATTCCGTCTGGCAGAGCTATGTGGCCGTCGGACACCTACACCATGCTAGGCTTTGCGCTGTTGCTATGACAAACAAGCGGTGAGCTTGTGACGTCTACACGTGTCGTTGTAGTTATCTCCCCTAGGTGTCCACACGTGTTATGAAGTTTGCGAGCAAATATGGTTGTTCAAAGGATTGTGTAAGTTGTTGTTTGTTAAAATCTTTATTTTATGTGAAATTTTACGTAGTGCTTTTTGGCTTAAGTCAATTTTTATATCTATGATGTGCTGTTTTTACTAAAAACAACTTCTACTATTTATACTTTCTTGACTTTCTCTACTCATAGTCATACTCATAGATTTGTCCTCCCATTTTTAGAAATAAAGTTTCATAATAAAAGATCCTCTTTCGTCTTTGATTAATCAATCAATTGTTGGCAGTTCCTAAACACCCGCTTGTAGTCTTTCACTCTTTGGTAAATCAAAACAAAGCCATCATTTCTGAAAGGTAGTGCTTTGTTTCTTTTGTTTATGTTCATAGATAACGTTGAGATCACTCCAGTCCAAAGCAGATCATTCTGTAGCACGTGTAGTTTCAGAGCATACAACTTTCACTAGTTAAGGCAGGGATAAGGAAGGCTTTCTTTACACAGCTTGATAAAGAGGGTGAAAGGAAGGGGCCAGTGTATCGCTGCTATTGTCATAATTCATGGCATTATTTCCCTTCACTTTTCAGCAAGCCTAAAACACATAGAGGAAAAAGGGCCTTAGAGCGTAAAGAACCCAAAGTCCATGAAAACATCAAGACATGCTTGCTTTTGAAGGGAGGAAATACAAGTCTGATAGTGACACAAGCGTTAAAAGAACTGGTAAGTTTTTAATGTATGTCAGAATTTGAGATTGGTAATGGTTGGTTATCGGGAGCTTAATGCCCAGCTGCAGACTGGGTGCATATCAAGACAGTGAGTGTGAGATAGAGAACAAATGAACATGCACAAACCTTTCTGCTAAGGCCTACAGCCCATCACAAAAACCATAAAAAACAACCCAAAAAATGGTGAAAAAAATCAGTCATAAAATATAATTTTATGCTAAAACAGGGAGCAGTTACACACAGTTGAAAACCATCATTCCAAAGCAGTTATAAAATGAGTTACTCTTTTGTTTTTTGTTTTTTTTTTAAATTTTAATTGTCCTGCTTTTGAACAGAAGTGCTTTACTCAGAAAGGTGACTAAATTCTAGTTAGGTAGAGTACTGTTGACTCTTATCCGGGCTGAACATGTTAACTCCAAGCTTCTGCACTGATGATATATGTCCATGCGTTGATACTGAGGTGCACTATGTGGAAGTGTTGTGCCAGTGTGGTGTAGAGAACTTTCTCTAAAGCTAAGCTGTTCATCAGTTGTTGTTTTTTTTAAAACTAGTCCTTTACTCTTCTGGTGCAGCTAGATTTTAGTAGATTTCTATAATTGTATACCTTTTGACTAGACAATAACAGTGCAGATTTTGTGTTCATGTTATTTTATTATCATCTTTAACTAAGGCTTATAAATACATGCAGTATCAGTTTCCTTGATGGTTTAAATAAGGTTTGTTTAATGTTTCAGCACATGTTGAAAAAGCCACATTCTGTTCTTTTCAAAAAGTAAGTTTGGTTTATTTTGGGGGTCTTGTGGTTGTCATACTGTGAGGCTGGGAGTATGTAGTGGATGATGCTTAAAATTGAAATTAGTGATCGAGAATAAGAACTGTGTGTGCATGATTCCATTTCAACACCTCCTTGTCTTCTTAAATCACTCACCTGCAGTCTCATTCCAATTGCACTGAAATGTTTATCCAGGTTTATTGTCACTTTCTGACTTTGTAAGAATCATACACAAAACACCTCATGTTCCTTAAGAAAAAAAACCCAGCTATATGATTTCTGAACCTGCCATCAGCGAACCCATAACATGGTCATCATACAGGAATGACATACAAAGATGCAGTGAGAAGTGTGTGGGTATGATGACACCAGTGCTGACTGCAGTAAAGTCCTATACTGAGCTGGACGATATCTCTCATTGAGACAAAAGAAATCCTACCTGATTGTAGAATTTTAAAAGGAATAAAAGACTCATATTTGGAACATATTGGCTTATCTGCCATTTTTGGTGGCAGGCTTAACTGTGTAGTTTTTGTGTCACAAAGGATCTCCTACCAGAGGCTTGTGTACTACAGAAGCTTCCTTTTGAGTCATTTTCACCCTTTTAATCTCATCTCAAACCTGTGATCTATAAGGTCGTGAGGTGGGGGGAGGGGGGGACATGAGGGATGCAGCTTCCAACAATCTGTGCCATCCTGGTCAGTTTTCTGGTATCCGCATCAGAGGTGGGATGCCAAGTGCTGTCCATTCCTTGATGTTGTCAAGCCAGCTTTTTTTGTTTTTTTTGCCTTCCTTTCATAAATAAGCCAGAAAAGAGGGTGAATGGAAATCCCGATAGATCGTAATCATCCTGTGCGGTTAGGCGTGGGTATACATTTCCTGAGATTTCCATACACTCTTTTTATGACTTTTTCTGGCACTTTTGACAAATCAAATGCAAACAGTGCAAGACAGTAGGCAACTCTCTAATGATATGTTTCTGACTTTTTGTTTTCTCAGGAAGAATATCACAAGACCTTTTGAGGACCAGAACTCATTAGTAAGTATGACCTTTGCAAGTAATGAAGTATATGTTGTGAAAATACATTTTTAGGTGTGTTATACCAAAAGCTACAAAAAGCACTTTCTCGTTCTGGCAGTGTGAAAACTGCTGTACCAGCGCAGCAAAGCCACCCTCCAGATTGGTGTTTGTCAATTCACAAATAGTGCCAGTAGTGGCCAGTAGGCCAATGATAATATCAGTAAGTGATAACTGGGTACCCATTGCTGAATTTTTGTGAAATCTGACATAGCAGATTTTCAGTTTTTTACATAAATGTTCCCAGTTTATGACTTTTGTCGATTTCTTGTTTGCATATTTTTGTTTGTTTTTTGTTTTTAACTGCATGCATAATGTCTACATCAGGGGAGATAACTAGGAGATAATTCAAACTTTACAGGAATTCTTCTCAACCAAGACGGATGCATCACTCTTTGCATTTGGATGTCATTCCAAAAAAAGGCCGAACAACCTGATCATAGGTGAGAGATAAAGTTTTATGTGATGGTCAGTCAATATGGGCTTAGGCTGGGCAAAAGAATGTAAATACTTAACATCTAAATATTGAAATGCATTGTGTATATGCCTATGTGCATCCACACATGCATGATAGATCTTTGTCTGCAGAGATATCCAAATACAACGAGCATCATTTTGCTTGGAATTGTTGTCCAGACACTTAAAAAATGGTATAATAATTTTGCACTGCCAAACACGGTGCATGTGTTAGCACACAAGGGGTAGTACAGGTACATGGCTGTGCAGTGTGGGAGATGCTGCCTGTGTCTTAGCATTACCCTGCCCCTCCTCTTAAAGAAAACAAAATTGATGGTTACAGGGTCACTCAGATAATGTTACTTGGACTAGCATTTAGCAGTTAGAAACATTTATTTTCTTATCTTTTCAAACATATACTTGAGCACCAAATGGGAGTCTCATATACATCTGGATTTGTTTATAGGTCGCATGTTTGATGGACATGTTCTTGACATGGTTGAATTTGGAATTGAAAAGTTTGTGTCTATGCTGGAATTCAAGGTAACTATATTGGCACATGTATGTGTATACATGTGCATGTAAATTTGCTTGTATATGCATGGTTTCTGAGAATGACATTTTCTTTAATATTTGTTCATATTGATGAACTGAAATATCAAAGAATAAGAGGCTAGTGTTGCTTTATGTCGTGAAAATTTCAGCAAAAATACTTCCTGCTCAGGACCATAATCATGCTCACACAAGTTAAAAAATTATGTTTTTACCAAAATGATTTAAGTTAGAACTTTAAATTACTTCATATAGATGGTTTTATTAAGCAAAAGTTTCAGGTGCCAGATAATTTCAAGTGCAATTTTATTGAATTGCTTCTAGTGTGTGGCTATATTTTTCAGGGTGCTAAGTGCAGCCTTGGTGTAAAACCATGCTTGGTTTTCTCAGGAGAGGCTTTTGAACAAGACTCAGAACTTCAGAGAATTCGGAATTTATTTACTGGTAGGTTGAGCTGAGTGGATGTGCATAATAAATGCTTGATCTGGGTGTTGTCCTTCTATATTTGTAATCTGAAGCCAGTATTGCTGAGGTGGGTTTCACAGGCCTAGCAAAAATAGCACCTCTAGGCTAGCACATTTCACGGCGCCTGCTACGATGTGGTGAAGCTAGCACTGTACGGTGTTGAGAGTGACAATAATTCTTTTTACTTTATGCTGCATTAAGTCAAGTTATAAAGCACTTGGACTGAGGGATGGAAAGAATGGTGATATATAATCACAGCTTTCGGTTTGGGGTAATGTGAAAGTGATTTTGTTTTGAATAGCATTACTAAATACCTCATAAAATGCATGGGTTGTTTGTTAATGCCATAATGGGTGTATCTCACACCAGTGAGTGACAATTTTTAACACACGGTGCCAGTATTCCTTATATGGTAAATTCTTACCTCTGTGCACGTGGATGGTTCTTGTTATTGCTAGAGTAATGGATGCAATAAGCGCAACACTTTGCATGCACATTGTTTTGTTTGCCATTTTCAAGCCGCTACGAGGCGTTTCATGGGCACATCTGCTGCACTAGATTCACTCGATTTGCTACATCTAGCAGGTAGCTTTGCAAACTGCTGTGAAACCCCTCTCTGATTTTCGCCAGTATGACTTTTTATTTTCAAAGCATGATGCTCAAAGTGGATTTTTTTTTTTCTTCCTCAGATTTCTTCCGGGGTCCTGTAGTTGACAATATAAGGTTGGCAGGGCTGGAGCATGTCATTTCAGTGGCAGCATCTGGAGGAAAAATCTACATTAGAAGTTACAGGTACAGTGTGTGAGAGAAAACTGAGTTTACGTGTGTCCTTTATTTTTATTTATTTATTTATATTTTTTTTTGCTTGTGAACTTATATGTGTTACAATACATCAATTGTAATTTATCATAAGCTTTTATTCCCTTGCAGAATTCTCCTTAAGAAATCAGGAAGTCGCATACCAAGAGTAGAATTGGAAGACATGGGACCATCTCTGGATTTAGTTATGCGTCGTTCAAAGTTGGCATCTGAAGATTTCTTCAGACGTGCACTGAAGCAGCCAAAGACAGCCAAGGTTGTCATTTTCTTTTAACTCAGATTTTAATCTTCCGCTGTATTGAGTGAAAGATAATGCAGACAGATGCATTTACGGGGTTCATGCAGGTCCTGGAAACTCCTTGAATCTCTTGGAAATTTTAATGGTATTCCATGACCCTTGAAACTCCTTGAAATTCAGAAAGTTTGCTTTTATTCCTGGAAAACTCCTTGAATTTAAAAGACAAAATAATATAATTTTTAGGCTCACTCCATTAAACTGGAACTGTATCTGGTCGTTTCTGGTCAATCATCACCATTTCTAAACATGGCATAGGCATGAGCAGAAATAATTCTAGGTCTGTAGGATGATTATATTTGTTTTTAAGGTTAATGTAACTGCAGAATGCACTTTTACAAGTGTCCATAATTTACACTACAGTAACGAAATTGCCAAACTGTTGCTGTCTGCTTGTTCAAAGCAAAACCATTCAAAAAAAAAACATGCACACACCAGCTGAAATAATTAAGTGCATTTTGGTATTATATTTTTTCGTAAAAAGTGTTACATAAAGCTTGAATTATGTCTGCTCGTATCTGCCCAGAATTTTGTAGGACCTGTCAAAAGTCACAGCAAAGGTAACATAAAACCTGATGGAACTTAACTTTTTGGCAAGACTAGTATCATTAGTATGAGTGTCTAAATGATCCAGGAAATTTAAAAAAATATTGTCCTGGAAAACTTCTTGAAAACTCCTGGAATTTTGTGGGCAATTTTCCATAAGAATCAGCTTACCCAGTGTCCTGTGCATCATCATCATCATTATTATTATTATTATTATTAGCAGCAGCTAGGGCTGCCAAGTTAATGTCGTGCTTGTGCTTTCAGTTGCTTATGAACAACTTGAAACTGCACACTTGTTTGTGTAACGCCAAAGGAAATTGTGTGAATTTAGACCTGTGTTGTTACAAACACTTGCAAGCAGTATCGTGTTGGAATCAAGTGATCAGAATGAAGATGAGGATAAGTATAGAAATGATCATATAGGTAACTTCTTTGTTAATGTTCTACTTCCAGCCAAGAAAAATAAAGAACATCTCCCATGATGCATTTGGCACCAAGCTTGGTCGTATCCACATGACAAAACAAGATCTTAACAAGCTCCAGACAAGAAAGATGAAAGGCTTAAAGAAACGTCCATTTGAGTCTTCAGACGATCCAGCCAGTACATCGGGGACAGAGACAAGCCCAGCAGCGAAAAAAACCAAACAGACTGCAAGCTGATAATGAACTTCATGAGGTCTTTCTGTAAAATAAATAAATGATATGCAAAGGGCACGTTTTTCCCACTGGCTGTTGCTAGCAGTTTGTGATTGTAAGTTGTTCATACAAAAAAAAGCCTTTTCAACCCATCCCTAGTGTCTGAGGGTAAGGAAGAAAAGGAAAGAAGGTGGTTAATGTTAGAAAATACATGTGTGTAAAACATTCTTTCTTGATGCACTTCAGAGAAAACATGGAGAATTTTCAGGCATCCATCTTGCAGATTTATTACAAATGCCTTTGAAGAATGTGGCCATAGTTTTCCTGGGTTTATCAGTTTCTGTGCTGTGACCTGTCTCACTTATCCTGAAGCTTTTTATGCCCTACTCCACCCCTCCATCACAGACACGTTCTAAGCCGAAGTGTGCACAGATAGGATTCTCGGAGCGTGCTAGGAGCCACTGGCAGCTGTGATGTTGATGTAACATGGCGGAGTGAAGGCATCTGGTGACGCCAACGACAAGATGGCAGAGTAAGTTGCAGCCACTCCTGCCACCAAGCCAACCACCATGATCTCCACGTTGGCTACCTTCTCAAACAGTGGTACCGTGCTGCAACACATCCAACAGTGAGCTGTGAACTGCCTGTGTCTGGATGTCTGTAGCTGCCCCACCCCCACCAGACTTGCCCAATCCATTTTTCAGGGCTGGGTTGCATGAGAACTGTTAACTGTTTCTACACATAAATTATGCTATCACCTGCAACCTGCTTCAGACAAAAAGGAGTAGTGAAGAAGAAAATTGGGGGTGGGGGGGGCACAGTTTATAACATTTTTTGGAAGTTTTAGCACTATGCTTCTGGGAATGGCTTAGTTCAGATTAACGAATCGGTGCTGATGAATTAAAGCAGCATTTCTGTGAAAATTTGTAGGCGACTTCAGTGACTTTCTGTAGATCCCGGTCAAATGAAAGAATAGCCTAGAAATATTCCACCTAAAGATCTTCGGTGCTGTGAACCTAAATGGGGTCAGGTTGTCATCTTGGTGCTATTTTTGCACCATTTGTTGTTTTGTTACTGTGCATGCACATGAAATAAAATATTAATCTTAACTATATTGTCACTATTGTTTCATGCAAATATTTACTCACAAGCTTCTCCAAGGTCCATCCGTAGCAGCAAGCTTCAGGTAGATGAGGGGGGGTGCAATAAACGCCAGGAGGGTGGTGGTTGAGCCACCAATCAGTGACAGGATGGTGCCAAAGTGTGGGATGCTCAAACCCACAAACGCCACTAACAAGCAGGTCAGTGACCTCACAACAGCCCGCTTCCAGTTGAAATCTGGATAAAGAAAATGTCAGTTGTTTTACCAGATTGAACAAAAAAAAAAACCACTGGATGGGTTTAATAAGAATTTAGATTCCGAGTCCTACAGTGGAGCTTTTCTCTCTGTGGACCCCACAGGTGGCAACCCTCGTCATCAAAAGTCGGCAGAAAATTGGAGACTGTAACAGCAGATGCCAGGATGGCGATCGCACATAGGTGAGGAGTCGAGGGCACTGTAATCCAGAGCAGGATCTCTGACTTCATTGCCTAGCCTAGTTGTTTATTGTTTAGATAGTGTGAAAACAACAAAGTCTATCATGACGACGGAAGGAAGGAAGGAAGGGAGAGTGTGCTGAAGGATTCTGGGGAAATGGGGAGGGGGGGGATTGAAGCAAAACGCGACGACCAGCCCTGTAAACAGGACGAGGTGCCACATGCAGAAAAAGATGGTATAGAAATCACGGATTCCCCAAAATCGAGGTTAACCATGAGTTACCACTATGTTAGGGGCCCGGCATCTTGCCCTCACGTTTTTCGATCTTGAGCAGCTCCTCCATCTCTTGGCACACGGGGTTGATGATGATGATGAAACCACAGAACAGATGGCCAGTGACGAGGATCTCGGCAATGAGGCGCATGACGCCCGGGCTGACCGTCTGCAGCAGGTTAGAGTTGACGTTCTTCCCGTACACACAGTAGCCAGAAACGGCTACAGGCATGTACATCACCGCCAGTGCTGTCGACAGGGTTAGACGAAGTTAAGACAAACGAGTGAAAAATATACGAGTTTAACCAGTAAGTACAGTGCGTGCAAAAGTGCCCATGCTCATGGCTGAACATGCTAAATCTTAAAGCTGAATGGCTGAACGAATAAAGAACATGAGATGTTCGCTTAAGAAACAGCAACATAGGAAAACGGAAAGGATATTCAATCCTTTATGTAGATAACCAGTTAATGATGATACACGTACCACTAAACCGAACAAAGGGAAACGTTAGCAGACTGGGGAATTGCTATGATTTCGTTTTCAGATTAACTTTCCGATCCATGTAGGGTATACCACTTTTTAATGAGATTTTTAAAAATAGGATTTGGGCTTACTAATACAACTCATCTTTTGGTCCGTTCAAGAGCCTGAAATTTTATTTGGCGCGGGAGTTTGAAGTGCGGTTTCACTGAAACCGTTTCAGCGTGCTCAAACATGAGAGCGTGTCATTTACCCAGGAAGCCAAAGTAGCACACCCGAGGAAATTTGGATGGCTCCTTCATGTCCGACTGAAAAGTCGGGAACATGGGGTGGCCGCCGAACGAGAAGCAGATGGTGCCAAAGGCCTGGGCGAACGAGAGGAAGGTGGCCTCTGAGTGGACGACGGGGGGAATGCTGGGGGCGTCGTGCGCCATGTTGGCCACTAATATGATGCAGGCGATGGTCGTGGCCGCCATTGCACCCACAGCAATCGGCCTGCACAAGCAGACGACTTCTATCAGTTGAAGATTGCCGAAGAGTCATTGTCAGATCAGCAGCTTAAAGACGAAAGCGCATTCCAAGCGAGAGATTTAAGCTATGGATACGGTGCACTCCGGGCGTGACGCGTGAGACTTTAGTACGTTGACTCCAAAGGGAGTAGAACATAACGGGTAGAAGGTAACGTGTTCCATATAGAATACCACAGAAATGTGGGGCGCCAAGAGGGGAATGGGCATATAAAGAATTGCATTCTATAACTATAGAATGAATTATTTCGTTATAGAATGAATTCTATACTAGTTATAGAATGCAATTCTTTATATACCATGAGCATTATACCCATTCCCCTCTTGGCGCTCCATACAGAAATGCGCACCCAGGTCTTGCTGGACTCATTTAGCATCCTTGTGTACAGTTGTAGCTCCCATTGTAATATTATATATTGTTCAGTATTAGCCGGTGAACATCCGTGCAAGGTAAATTCTAGATGCTCTATGAAAAATTAATGCAAGGATAACTCACGTGTTCATTTACTTAAAATTAATTTACACAAATGTACATTACATGATATGTTTGTGAACGTAAATGTGTTCATAATGTACAATTATTAACAAGTAAGAAGCAGAACTTCAGCGAATGATAATGAAATCAAGACTAGGGGCCAATGACGTCACCAGAAGTCCTTAGGGGTGCCGAGCCAGGAGATGGGCAGCAGCACGCAGACGACAACCATCATCCAGTAGCAGAATGACCAGTCAAACTTGAACAGGTGCTTTACAATATCCTGCACGTTCTGCGAAGCCAGCAGCAGATACACCACTGAGGCTCCGAACATCGTGAAGTTGATGGAGAAAGAAACGATCAGCCTGTAATTAATTGGGAGAAAGAACCATAAGACATGACGAGCGATCGCTATCAAGGGCATTGTTGATAATCACGTGAGCTAAGATCCTCGCTGTCTCTCGTCCTCTGCCCTTCTCTTCCTAACCTCTCTCTACCCGCTCTCTCCACTCTGTGTCGTTCCTTCTGTCTCCTCTCTACTATAGCTCGCTCGCTCTTTCTTTCTTTCTTTCTTTCTTTCTTTCTTTCTTTCTTTCTTTCTTTCTTTCTTTCTTTCTTTCTTTCTTTCTTTCTTTCTTTCTTTCTTTCTTTCTTTCTTTCTTTCTCCTTCCTTCGAGTTGCCCCCATCGTCTTTTGGTGTGGCGTATCTTCCACATATCCTACCGTTAAGCCAAATTCAAGATCTACCGTTGTGCAATTAAAATGTTTTCGAAAGAATCGCTTTTTATATAATGCATTCCAAGAAAATAAATTTCAAAATTCGAGCGAACCCTCAGTTATTGGAATGATTTACCTCTTTTGTAAGGTGCAAAACCTGCAACAAATATGTACCCACACGTCTATACAGATGCAGTCTAAAAAACAAACCCTGTGGAATCGCATTGGAACATGGATTCGTTTATGTCCACAAAGTTTCTGCCGAGGAGAGAGAGAGAGAGCTGCGAGTGCTCGCTAATAAGACAAGATACTAATATGGAGTACACGATTTTGTCTTTCTCTTCGGCCATGGATCAGGTAACCATTCCCAGCTGGTTGAAATGGGACGGTGTGCTGCGGCGCACGGATATCGAATCACCGCCTTCGGGTTCAGAGGCTAACCAATCGGCCATCCACCTCCCCGCACAACCAACAGAACCCCCCACTACCCAGCTTATATATACTAACAAAGTGAGGACTAGTGGAAGGGGGAGGGCTGGTTAGCTCAGTTGGTAGAGCTGCTGACTAGCAGATGGAAGGTGTGCCAAAGGATTATTTCGCAGAGTTGCACATTGTCCAAACCCCAGTTGGCCATCTTCCCGCACATTAAACTGCCTGTCCGCACTGGCCTTCTTACTGCTGCTATTAGTCTGGTGGTTCTTTTAACGAATAGCTTAGTAATAGGGCCCCAATACCCCCCCCCCATAGTGCAAAATCACCGCGAGATGGAAGCACTGTCCCTTTAAATAGCCAACCAACCAACCAACCAGCTAGTGGAGGCAAGCGACTAAACACACATACCTGCCGGTCATTCCGTAGGTGATGTGGCCCATGGCGGGGTAGGGATACCGAACGTGGCCTCTAAGAGACGGGTACCGGTCCTGCACGATGGTCCAGCAGCGGCCCAGTATCTGGCCAGTGTAGGCCGAGACGGCAGCGCACGCGATTATAACCACTATGCCAATCCATCCTGCGGACCCAAAACCTCGTGCAGTGACGTCATTCAGTGACTGTGGTGTTCAGAGTAAGACTACACTAAAGTCTTACAAACGTCGTCTTGCTAATAATGGCGTCCAAAAAACGTCATAGAACACTTCTTCACATGATGGAATTATATAACATCTTTGACATATTGACTGTGTGCATAAATATACATTTTATTTTAAAATATAGCTTTGTATTTTGTAATATATAACTTTTATATGTAGCTTCATGTTACACTTATTTGCATTTTTTACAGTTTATTTCTCTTAATTTTGCTATATATATATACACGCACCATTCCGTACTAAACAGATAACACAGATCACTGTTGTACTGTAGCGGTTAAATAAGACAGGAAAAAGAGAGAAGACGACAGAAACGATATTGTTTTCATGTTCATTAAGGCTTGATTTTACAATTTACACTAAAGGGTCATTAACATACTTCAGCTCCTCTCCCCTTCCCCACAAGAGCAAATATATATATATATATAACCCCGTAACGAAAACTGTAAGCCGTAATCTTTATCGAGGAAAAATTATATATCGCATACGTCAGCTGGACTGTTTGCTCACGTGTGTGTATGTGAGAGAGCGAAAGAAAGTGGCCTTGATACGGTTGGTGCAATATTCATCCATTAAAGACGATGCCGTCTGGTGTGAGTTGTGATCATGACAGCCACTAACCGGCGCTCTCCAGGGCTCTGGGCAAGGCCAGGACGCCGGAGCCCGCCATCTCGCCCACCAGGAACACCACAGCCGTCAGCACTGTCAACCCGTGGGCGACAGGCTCCTTAACTTGCAACCGCTTCTCCTTCTCCTCCTTTTCCAGAGTGGCGCCGGCAAGGAGGACCAGGTTCCGAGGGAAGGACGCAAGAACACACAGTCATTTCCACTGATCACACAGAAACCTTCCGCTTACAGCTAGACGTGTGATCGTGCATGTGCGGTGCTTCCACAGATCGATAGAGAGAGATGGAGGATGGGGACCCGAGCTAGTTGGGAATAATTTTTGAGGGTCAGTGCTTCCACCTCGTGTTGATTCGTGCTATGAGGGAATGAGTTCTTATTACTAAGCTATGCATTGAAAGAACCACCAGATTGATAGCCCAGGTACCCATTTCCAGCTGGTTAACCAGGTGTCGAACCAGCATCTTCGGCTTCGGAGACTAGTGCTCTAACCACTCGGCTATCCGCTATAGAGGTAAGGAGCCAATAAATTACACAGGACGAATGGGCCATGCGTCCACAGCTAAGACCAAAAAGGGCCAGGCTGCGGGCATGGGGTAGTGGAGGGGGAGGGGGCCGAGGGGGGCATATCTACATTTCCGGTAAACGCTCATTCAATCTACCCATGGCTGAGACGACAAACGGGATTCAAGCCAGGGACAGCAATTTAAGTTCCAAAATTTTCACTGTCCGACGAGATCGTAACTTTTGAAATTCACTACCCTACTGAAATCTTTACAGGCCTAGTGTTTGTTTTCTCTATTCGCGACCCAAATATTAATCGCATTTCGTAAAAATTGTGGGTATGTCGGATCAAACAGCCATATTATGTTTTTAGATGAAGTACTTACATCGGGAAAGTTGTTCACTGATGGACTCCCCAGCTCCACAGCCATCTAGATTATATTTTTAAAAAAAAACGAGATGCACTTATTTTGCAGGACTCGCAATTAGTAAACACGAAAAACTTTACTGGATACAAATTTAGATGGCTAACCAGACTACCGGTCCCGTATAATATCAAGGAAAATAAAGGCATATCATATGTAAATATTTGCTTTTTATACATTATACTTGATACAGTAGAACGCATGCCCTGTACATGGACAGAAATTCCGTTGTTGGTTTTTTTTAAAGTTTTTACTTTAAGGTGTCTGATAATGTGGAATCAAGAGAAATTATGTTGTTGGTTTTTACTTTAAGGTGTCTGATGATGCGAAATCAATATACGTTTTGCTTGAGAAACAGTGCAAAAGTTTTCTATTTAATCTTTATAAATTCCTTTAAGATCTTTAGGCAAATTGCTTTCCTTATGTTCTCAACAGCGATCTAAAACCTTGCCAGCTAGCAATGCATGGGAAAGTGGTCGTGTCTATCGTGCCTGCCCAGTGGGATTGAGTGCACATGCCACTTGCGCTTGCGTGCTGGGGAGGTACTTTCGCTTTTAGCATGGCGAACTGTGTTCCCAAGATGGCGAACTGTGTTCCCAAGATGGCAAACAGTGTTTCCGGATTAAAGGTCAAGATGTCATGATCTGAAGCCCTCACCCTACCTCTAACCTCCACCCTCCCCCCTAACTACTCCTCCCATAAATCCAACCAATACCCCTCCCCTAACCCCCACCACTACCCCTTCCCTAACGGCCACCAAGAATAAAGTTTTAAAAAGTTCGCCATGCTTAAAGCGAAAGCACCTCCCTTGCACGCAATCGCAGATGGCAAAGCCTGAATTCTGCATAATACGTCTGAAAACTAAGGCAATCTCATCTTGTAGTAGTTATACCAGTTATACTAATGGTTGGCCCGGTGTCAGAATAACGTTACGTGACTGGGTGGAACTGAAGCATGTGATGTGCCAAAGGTCCCCGTGTGGCAGTACGTTAACTAATTGTCTCAAGCAACACTGTCTTGATATTCACCTCGTTTATGACTGGTTAAATAACATAAACCAACTTTACTTTCCCACAGCCTTTACTGCAATAGTGCGAGAACAGCCCTAGACAGAAGTAGTTTAACTCCAAACCAAAGAAAGTCAACCAGCCAACTACCATATAAGTTCGCGTTTAACGATAAAAAAAACGACGGAAACAAGAAAAGGTTAATTAAAGCTTGCATACTTTCCTTCAATGGCTGTTGCAAGATATCCAGGGGTGGTAGAAAACAGTTAATCCAAACAGTTTGTCTGTACTCCAAAAGAACACTTGAAATGTACGCCTACACTATTCATTTGTCCCGAATATAGCCCTCCCTGTTAGTGTGTAACAATTTGAACTCAGCTGCAGTCTTTCGCTTTCGCTTAGTCATTTTGCATCAGGGAAGAGAAATCTTTCACCCTTGCCCTGACGGATGTGTGTGTGTGTGCATAAACACACCTATAGTATCCCTGATTGCGTTTTCAACACGATTCACATGCGATAACCTTGTGAACGGACTCGATCAGAACGAAACTTGATGACGACACAAAGCACCAATACAGTGACTTGCGAAAATCTTAATCAGTTCGACCAGTCTTTTTCAGGTTGAAGTTTTGGTTGCTGATCTTGTACCTTCTTGTATCTTCTACTTAAAAAAATAGTTTTGAAAGTTTTTTTTCTTGTTGTCTTTCACGTTACTGAGACGGGCCTAAGAACTGTATTCTTAAGAGCATTAATTATAGACCTCAAGTACTGATAGTGGATTTTAGTGAAGTTGCAGTCATTGCTGTAGCTATTAACATAATAGAAAACAGTTGCTTATACAGTAGCACTCGTTCAGTGGGATATGTTTAAAGTGGTTAGTTTGGTCAAAGAAGCGAAACATTTGTGAAATGAAGATTTCAGTATCACTTTAAACTTTTTATTTTTAGGGGTGAACGATATGGAATTCATTGTAGATGGTGATTTTTTCCACTGGTTATTACGCAAAGAAAATTTTTAAACATATAGTGCAAATGGCATGCTGAAAATTCAGTCGATACATCGGTAGTTAAAGGTTACTATGTTAACAATTATATCTACCCATACCTATATGTGTACCTATACATATGAGTATACTTATATTTATACTAGCGCACTGTGTTACACAACATCTTTATGAAACGGAGTGTTGCACTGCAATGTTCATGTGTAAGAAAACCGGAGATTGTACTAAGATATTTATCTGTATGAAAATTAGAGACTGTACTTCAAAGATTAATGTTTAAAACTGGATGCTGCTGCAACGCTTACCTGTATAAATTAGGACACTGTCCTAAACAACTTCTCACCCACTTAAGGTGGGGGCATTAAACTTCAAAGCTTGAAAACAGGACCAAACTGTCAAGTGCTGTGACACAAATCTGCCTGCTAATCATATCGATGGGTTTTTTTAAAAACTCTTTATTGTCCTTGTTTGAACTGCACGGCACTTTCTCTTGCTCACGCGTCAAAACTTATTATGCACAGCAGCCCCTTCCACCCTCTCCCGGCCACCGCAAGGTACGTGTGTGCTTTTTTTGTTACACCTTAAGTTGACCTGTCACCTGCCAGGGGAATTTATCAAGCACTATGATAACTGGTCATCGATAACACAGTTTATGTTTGCCCTACTGCTCGTGAACGTTCGTAACCTTTTCTTCATTTTCAGAAGCGCGCATAAATTTAAGAGGGCGAAGGCCACACTGCGGGCACTTTGATGTATTGGAAAGGCGAGAATAAAGGTTCCCACAGTCTGGCCACAGACGCCACTACATTAGAGGTACGCGTGAACCGAACAAACGAAGTCTGACCAGAAGGCTGATGTATCGAGACTACGTCAAACAGAAGTCTCTTTCAAGCATTATCTTCGTGGCGATACAAGTTCATCACAGTGTGGAGATCCCGCCAGTAGAAAAGACGGAACAGAACTAGGTTACAATGAAATTTTGTGATGCGCCTCAGCGTGATTGGTGCGTTTATGTAAATGTACATATACATATGTTTGGCATGTGTCCTTTTCCTCTTTTGTCTTTGGTTCTGGATTGTTCATATTTCCTTTGACCCTCATTGTTGAATCTTCCTTTCCATAAACAAAACAAAAGGCCTGATTTTAGTTTTCGTCCTTTTTTCTGATCAAATAAACATGTGCATCTTCATCACGTAGCATCCTCTGTAAATTGAAACACAAAAATCAATGTTTTGTACAGTCTAGGCGCGCTTAGAAGCTAAACCAATGTCAACCATTGGCCGCTGTGATGTTGACGTAACATGGGGGTGTGAACGTGCCCGGCGCTACCAGAGATGACACAGCTGAGTAGGTGGCAGCAACTCCTGCCACAAGGCCAACCACCATTATCTCCACATTCGCAACCTTCTCAAACAACGGCACAGAACTGCAAGAAACAGATGATCTCTTCTGAAAAGTTGGTTATAAATGTAATGGTCTCTAATGGTGGGTGGGGGGGGGGTGGGTTTGGTTTTAGTGGGGTTGTGATTGGGGTTGGGTGGGGTAGTGTGGTTTTAGTTGGTGGGTTGCCTGCTTGCTTGGCTGGCTGTTTAGGTGGTTGGGTAAGTGAGCGAGTGGCTGGTTGAGTAAACGCACACATTTGTTATGATGGTGATTGATAGATTGCTTGTATCTGAGAGACGGTTTGTGGTAAGAGGACTGAGGGCAGACAGACGGAAGGACGGACAGACAAAAAGACAGACGGACGGACAGCAGACAGACAGCCGAGGTTACGTGCAGGCAAGCAGGGCGAATGATGATAAGAGCTCGAAGATGTAGAAAGCCAGACAATTAGACCATAGAAAAATCTCTTTTTTAATCTGCCAGAATTTCAGAGAAACAATCATTTCGTTGTAAAGAAAAACAAACAGCTGACTGCCCCTTAGGGTAATAAGGGTACGACAAAAGAAACTCAGTCAAGCGAGAGTCAGACAGACAACAAGACAACGTTTCGGGGCATAACCCCTTCTTCAGGACGACACAAACAGACAGACAACAAATAAAAATAACTTAGCTGGTAAAGACACTGATCACACACAGTCGATGTCTAGGAAGAGAATATGGGATAGAGAGACAAAGCATAGGAAGCAATCAGTGGCGCGGAGAACTACAGCCAATAGAAAGGTGTGTTCTTTCGGGACTAGTGAAAGGGAGGGGGAGAGGGTCAGAGAAAAGAGGTGGGGGTGGTTACAAAGGGAGACAGAAGAGGGGGAAGGGGAGAGGAAAATGGGTGGAAGAGAGGTTAATGTTTTAAGTTCTGCGCGGTCGCCATAGTGCCGAAAATGCAGATGAAATATTCTTGCGGTCTATAGAGTCTCCAGAATTTTGCCAGAAAGCACAGATTTTCAATTCCAGGGTGCGTGTTGGAATATTAAAGTGTCTTGCAACTGGGGTGTTTCTCTTGTGTCTTGTGTCGGCGAGCTGTTCCTTGAAGCAGTCATTGAGAGTGCGGAAATCTCGTCGATGTAGAGCAGAGTAGGGCAGATGGTGCATGAGATGCCATAGATGATGATTTTGTTTTTGTTGGTGCAGGTGAAGTGACGCTTGATGTTGAAGGTGGTTTTTGGCGTGTGGAGCTGTGTGATGCTGCTGCGGTATGGGCATGTGTGACAGCAGGCGGCATTGCATGGGGTGGTGCCAGGGGATAGAGAGAAGGGGGTGTGTGTCCTGTGTTTGGAATGAACCATAAGGTTACGTAGGTTCTTGTCCTGCTGGGGTGCCAGGTATGGGGGTAGACTGAAGAGATGTGGTTCAGATTTGGATAGTAGGTGCCGTTTGGAAAGGAGAATTCTGCTTACAGGAAGGTTGTAGGGGTGGTGGGGCGAGGCTCGGACTGTCTGGTGTTGTGGGTGGGCTGGAGTGCGAGTGTGCATGGTGTGGAAGAGGCTTTATGTTAATCTGAGGACAGAAGATCTAGAGGGTAGTTACGGGCCAAGAAGGTCCAACATTCTGTCAGAATGGTTGTCAAAGTCGGTGTCGTCGGAGCACAGCCTGCAGAGTTTGAGGAATTGTGAGTAGGGGATGCTGTGTAGTGTGGAGGGTGTGTGGTGGGAGTGGAAATCCAGGTATGCATGAGAGTCTGTAGGTTTATAGTGGATGGTGGTCTCTAGGAGGCCGTGCTGTAAGGTTATGTTAATATCGAGCAAGGTGACAGATGTGCTTGAGATGTTGTAGGTGTATTGTATGGCAGGGTGGAGGTTTTGTATGTACTGAATGTATTGTACCAGGTGTGGCTCAGGGAGGGAGGTGGCGCCCAAACCGTCGTCAATGAACCGTCTGTACAGTTCTGGTGTCGGACCTGCGTAGCTGCTGCAGATGTTATTAAATCACTCACATGCTCTGCCACGGACCTTCTGTAGCGGCCAGTTTCAGATAAAACACAGGAGGAGCGATGTACGCAAGGAGCGTGGTGGAAGATCCGCCAATCAGCGACAAGATGGCCCCAAAGTGGGGTATACTCAGCGCCACGAAGGCTACAATTACACACACCACAGACCTCAGCAGCGCTCGTTTCCAGCCGAAATCTGAAACAGTGCCACCAATTAGAAATTCTCGGACTGCTGGAAGCAACTCATCAAGGGATCAGAGCTTCCAATTCTGTTAAGCCCCCGTCACGCATAGCGACTGTACGAGCGATCAGAGTCGCTCACCTCAGGCGGCCGACCCGGATCGCTAGGTGGAGTGGGGAGAGACCGCATCCCATGATGCCTCGCATCCCATGATGCCTCGTGTCCACGAAATAATTCTATAAGATAACCTGTTTGGACAAGTCTAGTTTCACTCGTCGCCTTCCGACATTTTGCAAGTGGTCAGGAGGGTCAACGTCTTAAGTCGGGTTATTGTCATACATATTCCGACTGGCTGGTTGTTGGGAGAGAGAGAGAGACTATATGGAGCGATCAGGACCTGTTGGGAGTTGCTGTATGTATTTAGATCAGGCTGTAAAGACGGCGCCAACGACTCAACGAGCGGCCAGTGTTCTAGCCACGAGGACCACGGATAAACAGTTACGGATCGCTCGGGGCGGATGATCATCACTAGATGATTCACTAGATGTGACGGGGGCTTTAATATCTGACCCAGCATTTCACTTCGTCGCAGTTGCACTGTCTAGCTTTCTCTTTCACCACAACGGAGGAATTTGTTACAAATAGGTTTTTCAGCTTCGCATGCACATAATGGAGGAACGTGATTGGTGACCGTAAGCATTTACTGCGTGACTGCAGCAATTAAGTGTCAAACTTGTCTCGCAGGAGGTCTGATTTTACAAATGAAAGGAAGGTTGAAGAGATAAGCACAGAAATAAATCAAAAGAAAAAAGGAAGAACAATTTAATTCTTCAGTCTGTACGTCTATAATTTGCTGAGTATGCTTCGAGTCTTTGATTTACCTTTTGGGGTCTTTGTCCTACACCGTGTGTACGTCGTTTCTTATCCATAAAAGAATATGGTGCATTAATGATGCAATCTTAGTTTTTGATTCGTTTTAGCTTGCAAAGTACAAGATTTTGAATAGTTAATCTGACCGTTATCTGAGTCTTCGACAGTCTGCGTCTTCTATATTTTGTGAATTACATCTCTAAGTATGCATAGATCTCTACCTATCAGTCTACGACTCATCAACTGCTTTTCAATCTGCATTTGAAGGGGTAACAGGTGTCTGTGATGTTTTTGTCTCACTTTTTTCTTTCACGAACCTTACGTGAGCATTACGTGAGCCTTACGTGAACTTTGCGTGATCCGTACGTAAACATACGTGATCCTTACGTGAACCTTACGTCTGCCAATGCCAAGCAGCTCCTCAATCTCCTGGCACACAGGATTGATGACGATGATGTAACTGCAGACAAGGTGGCCGGTGATGAGGACTTGCACGATGGTCAGCATGGGCCCGGAACTGACCGTTTGCAGCACGTTCTCCTGCACGCTCTTGCCGTACACAAAGTACCCCACGCTAGCCACCGGAAAGTACATCAGCAGCACAACTGCACACAGACGCACGCACGCACGCACGCACGCACGCACGCACGCACGCACGCACAGAACAAGGTCCTTATACTCTGTTGATCGAGGGTCCTATCTTTTGCCTTGCAGAAAATTCAAGTGTCCATGAATTTTAAAGAATGGAGATATCTTGCTGACATTTGTAATCACGGACTTTGAAACCTCATGCAACCCACTCCAGGCTTTCGGGTCTTATCTACCATCTATTTGTAAAAATGCACGTAACATTTACTCCAGAGGATGAACGGACCTCTGTTACTGAATGGAAAAGGTTTAATATCTGCAGATCGATCCCCTCCTGGCTTGTTGCATGTCTGGGGTCTTCTTTGCATACATTACAATTTGCCCTTAAATTTTCAGAAGGTAAAATTTCATAGGTTGTGACCCCAGATGCTGACTGAGTGTTACTATGCTGTCTGTCAATGGTATTTAACCCCAAATTCCATGTACACAAAATTCCCATCTATTTTACTGCATTGTACGCTCCTATAAGTTTTATAATCAACGGAACAGGAGATATTAAAGGTAGTGCAAACTACTATGTTTTTGAAGAAAGCATTATAATCTTATCGTTCTCACTAAATCTGGAGACAGTAAAATGCCAAATGATTTGTAAGACATAATGCCCTAAAGCAAATCTGTACTCTAATAGTGATATTTTAAACGTTTCTAAAATATCATGGTTGTAAAGCTCGTCCCATTCAATCATTTAATTGCTGTTACCTGCTTTTTTGACACGAGACTAGCTTGATGATGGATTACGAAAATGTAAATTTAAAATTAATGGCAGATATTACATCAAATTATGTCATTAGCCTGATTATACAATGAAAGTCGGGATGGATGGATGGATGGATGGATGGATGGATGGATGGATGGATGGATGGATGGATGGATGGACGAACATACAAACGGTACCACACCTAAATAGGCAATCAAGCAGGATTTGCCAAACTTGTCTGGTTGTTTCATGTCAGCTTGAAACGTCGGGAAGGTCGGGTGACCCCCAAAGGCGAAGCAAATGGTGCCAAAGGCCGTTGCGAAGGACACGATGTCCACCTCCCCGTGCTCAACAGGGGGCGCTGTCTTGGCGTCCAGCGCCATGTTGGCCACGAGAACGACGCATGCGACGCTTGTGGCAGTCATCGCGCCCACCGCTATTGGCCTGCAAGCGAGGAGAGACAGTCCGCTGAGGATTTCCATCGCCAAGTTAAAAATAGCGTAACTCATTACTTATTCTCCGCCCGTCAGAAGAAAATACCCAAGACCTTGCAGTAGGCAGCACTTGTCGTTCATTTGAACACCATTGCACAAGTGTTGTAATTAACACCGACCATCCAGCGCTCGATTCGTGCCTGGGTTTGCAGTTTATGCTTACGTGTGTGTACTCACTGAGCTGGTTGCCGAAGTATAGTAGGATACTGAAACTTCGACCACTCCAAAACTACTTGTGGCAGGTTTCGCCGTCACATTAAAAAAATCTACTTTAACTATAAAAGATCAGACATAACTAAAGTGTTACGATGCTGTTAATTGCTTCTCCTTTGCAAGTCATTCTCGTCTTCATTTCTCGTCTTCTGCTAAAATGGTTGGCAAAATAACCTCGAGCACTATTTCCCATGTCATTTTAAACGTGATCTCTCGGCTGTGCGAGGTCACGTCTTTACGTAATTCCAGCCCCAGTGACATCATTTTATGGCACCGACAATCGTAAAACGATTCACACACACACACACACAACAGTTATGAGGGGAGGGGGGTAAATTTGAAAAATTCTCACCAGAAATCTTTGGGTGTCCCCAGCCAGGACAGAGGGAGCAGTATGGCTGCGACTATAAGCAGCAAATAACAGAAGGACCAGTCCAGCTTGAACAGATCTTTGACGATGGCGTGCACGTTTTGTGACGCCAGCAGCAGGAAGACCACGGAGACTCCAAACAACGTGAAGTTAATGGCGATAGAGATGAGCAGCCTGTCACCACATAGGAAGCGAGGAAACGAGGAAAGGGAGTCAACCCTTGCGTCGAATTTTCTTCATGCATGAGTATACCAGCTTGTTTGCACTTGTGTGTGTGTGTGTGTTTACGCGCGCTTGCATGCGTTCGTAGGTGCGTGCATGGGTCCGAGGGCATTGCCCTAAGTCTTTATATGGTTTTTACGGCATCTTAGCTTTGTTGTTTGTTTTCATCCCATCTTCCCGTCTCGCTATCCAATCAGTTTCTTTAGACAGTTTTCCTATATTTAAATTACTTATTTAGCTTTTACATCTCTTGCTATTTATAGAAATCTGAAAAAAAACTCAACTGGCATACAGATCGATCTAGAGCAGGCAAAGATTGCTTATTATTATCCAGTTAGTGAAACCAAATAAAGAACAAAATTAAAGTCACGGCAAGTTACATCAGGTGAAATTTGACGTCATTCAGCGTAGGTGGAGGGTTAAGACATGTTCCGAAAGTGCATCCGTTATCAGCCATTGACTCACACACTTACCCTCTCGCTCGCCCACAGACGAGACACTGTTAGTTTGCTGGTGTTTCCCGTCTGGCATACATTTACAGTCTCGCATAAGACAAACGAACAGCGCACTAGCTGTTAGAACATTACAGTGCGTGTTTTAAAACTAAGCCTACAATTTAAAAAAAGTGAGCTGGTTGCCTTCACCTGCCAGGAGTGCCAAAGGTAATTTGACCGATCACTGGGTATGGGTAGCGCACTGGACCCCTATAGGCGGGGTATCTGTCCTGAACAATGGACCAGCAGCGGCCTAAGATGTGTCCAGTGTAGGCAGAGATCACACAGCACAGCACGATTACCACCATCCCAATCCAACCTAGATGCGCGCACACACACACACACACAAACACGTGTGCACGCATGAATGTACACAGATATGTAGGCCTATGCACATGTTTAAACAGACCTACTCCAACACACACACACACGCGCGAATATATATATATATAGTTACAAAAGGCAGTTTGTCATGAAATGGTCGAGATAGGTTATAACGCTCGCTTAAGCCTCGGCTAAAGTCATATGAAAGCATACAGAACTATGCTGCGTACGTTTACATTTTTTTCTACTTTTTGTGAAGCACTTTTCATTTACAAACTTCTCTGATTTTTTTTAGAAAATATATGTGTTTGTGCACAATGGTCGAAAAAATTGTTGAAATTAAATTATCTTTTTGCATATACCTGGATTATATTACAGATTAGCTGACCTCATCCTACTTCGTGTAACCGCGTGCGAGCGGTGCTGCCCATTCGACAGCTCCAGCATGTGGGGTCAAATGCACATGCTTCAGAAATGACCTACAGTTTTAAGTGACGACAATCAGGGGAAAAAACAGAAAGGAGAAACCCAACCTGCCATAAAGTTTAAAAAATAATTTTGAAGAAAAAATAAATAGGAGCATTTTCTGACGGGTTTTTCGTGCAAACTCTCCATTATTAAAGGTCTAAGTTAGACTTGAATTCCTTCGCCTACAGCTGGTGAAATTCGACCACAGAGAGAATGTGACTACGGGTCGTACGAGGTGTCAGCAAGG
The DNA here is from genome assembly GCA_004794575.1 of Lanistes nyassanus. NCBI lineage: Eukaryota > Metazoa > Mollusca > Gastropoda > Architaenioglossa > Ampullariidae > Lanistes > Lanistes nyassanus. The sequence goes on along the minus strand of SMGT01015005.1, from coordinate 25,706 downwards.
AAAACAAACCTGTGTTTTCTAGTGCGTCCGGCAGGGCTAGCACCCCGGAGCCAGCCATCTCGCCCACTATGAACACAGCGGCCGTCAACACAGTTAGCCCGTGAGCATGATGTCCCAGCAGCACTTGCTCCTCCTTAAGGACACGAGCAGTTGGCGCCATTATAATATTTTACGGTGGATACAGTACTTTCATGTAGTACTACAATTCTTATCGTTTCACAATATTCCAGTGGTGAGCTTAGTTAGTCTAATAATATTAATGCTGTCGTGTAGGTCATCACATTCTGGTTTTTGAAGGTGTCCAAACCAAAGGCTTTGTCAAACTGCTCTCACTACTGGAAGTGCCCCGAAGTCTGAAACACTTTCCTATTCCTGCTTACTGCTGGATAAAATGGACGCTAGAAGATTTTAAATGCACACCTTCTAAAACCTTGATTAACAAGCTGCCACAAACACTCCACACCATCTCATTATTTGAAAATAAAAACCATGCACGCACGATGCACAGTATAAAAAGTAGTGCTTTTACTTTATTTTGTGAACAAAGTGCTGTCCTATACACCAACGTGAATTGTGCAGGTCTGTTGGCTTTGGCAAACAGAAGGTTTGCGTTTATGGAGGCTTTTTGTAACTTAACACTTTAGTTCAAAAGTGAACGTTCTATTTCTCACCCACTCTCTCGATCCCACATTTCTTCTCAGGGTAACTCACCCTAATCCTAGCTGGTGTATATATATATATTTTTGTTCTTTACCACCACATCTGAGACAAGCATGAGTGATCTTCACTGCGATCAATATGCAAAACGTCTGACGATTAGCAAATGAAAGGGTCATTATTACCAAAATTTGGGGGAACAGCACACTAGATAAAGCACATGGCTGACAAAACACATCTTGCGAGCTCAATCACTGATCCAAGGCAGATAAATGTCTCCCCCCCCCCACCACCACCACCAAACACACGCCGCTATCCGGGCCCGTATACACTCTCTCATTTTGTTTCTTACGTCCGGCATTTACTGTACAAAACACGTGCTTTATCCGGTGTGCCTTATTTGTCGAGAAAACTTGGTCACTGCCACTGAACAAATAATGTACCAGTCTCGCGAATCTATGATTCCTTTCAAAAAATAATTAGAACCCATATAAAATCATACATAACACAAATATCAAAGCATATACATATCAAAATGAGATATGGAAATAATATGGCTGCTTACACCTTGAACAGACTTATCAAAGTCTTCCATCTTTTGGACAGCAGGTGGCAGCGGCCTGGGTGAGTTTAGACCTGGTACTTGTCCATTGTGCAGCCTCTAAAAACAAACGGCGAGTTTCTCGTTTTAACTCTTGTTCTCAAAAGTGTTAGGAGCTTTCTTGACTCATCTGCTTTCTGTCTGATGTGCTTAAAATGTCAGGTAATCTAGTTTTTGTTTCCTGATCGACAGCATCGTACGTGTCTCGGACTTTCTACTTATAAGTTAACACAGCGCATTTCTCCCCAGATTTCTGGGCTTAGTTCTTTAGAATTTTGTAATCTCCCGCATGTAAGCGAATAAGTCCTTTCAGCTAGCGAAGTTAGGTCCTTCAAACACACTGTCCTCAGCTGGGCACAGAAAATTAGGTCAGACACATCGCGATGTCACAAGTATACGGATAAGCGTTATTGATACTTGGAAGCGCTCTCACCGAGTGTAGCCTTGACGACAGAACACGAAGAAGATACTTGATTTAGACATGTCAGATCTTATGATCATATGAACAAAATACGACACTCGTCAAAGAGATGTCACAACTCGTGTACATAATGGATTGACGACGCCATGCAGCTGCACTGGGTATGCACCACGCCGGCAGGGAAAATAGGGTCACATGATCATCAATGGCTCAAGAGGAAGCGGTGGGCGTATAGACACCGCTGTATACTGAATATATTCTGAATCGTCGGAACATTATATACCAGTATTATCATAACCTGCCCACTATGCCGAGTATTTCCTTTTGAAAGGAACAAGAAAAATTCATTTGTCATATTTTTTCTATTGACTGAAGTATATGTATGCCATCTGTTGATAGGTCACGACGAACAAATCGAAACCAGCTATAGAAATGCTCCTGTGCCCAGTTAGCCGTGGAAAACGCTGCGTGCGTGCGTGCGTGCGTGCGTGCGTGCGTGCGTGCGTGCGTGCGTGCGTGCGTGCGTGCGTGCGTGCGTGCGCATATAATAATGTCTCAAACAAAAGAGCGCAGTGATTCAGAAGTGCCTACAGCCACTAGGAAGTTAGAAATTATGAATGTATAGATCTACTGTCAGTAGTAACGACATCATGAGTATGGTGAATGGAATCACTGAGTCTTAACCCCACAATATGAACGAAAGTTTCATTTATTTATATTACTGCCGGCAGCTGTTGTAGGATCTCTAGATGAAATGAGAATCATTCTATTCTATTCTATTCTATTCTATTCTATTCTATTCTATTCTATTCTATTCTATTCTATTCTATTCTATATTTCAGCTGTGGTTAGACGTCTAGGCGTTGCACTGTCAACAAGCCGCGCTTACGTGCTTGCGCGCATGCACACGCACGCATACAGACCGGTTACCTCTGAGATATCTGGGTGTGGTACAATCCCACACAGTCCCGCATCACCCAAAGAGACTTTTACAGGTCCATGTAGATTGCTTACGCCGAGTTTCTCTTGCGACATCCACAATTAATAGTAGATATGACAAGACGAAAATGACAAGAGATTAAAACACGTGTGCCTGGCGCCCTAATCAACAGATGTGTCTTTACACACCTCACATGCGATTATTAGTCTCTTTTCGGGATGTTTTTGTGACATGGTATCATATACAATCAGTATGGTCTCTAACACTAACAGCCACTCGAGACATGGGGCGTGCTATTTTCACGACCTCTGAACTCATCCATGATGCTGACGCAGTTTAGGGAACGCCAGCGAACACCATCCTTCCTTCCTGGGCACTGCCGAGGAGACAATTATCTGGGTGTATATAAAGTGATGCGTGACAAGCGACAGGAAATAAATAAAGTCACCAGATAAGACACACTACATTAGCATGGGTTAAAGTTTCAAATTTTCGAAAGGAGAAAAAATGTAGTGAGGGACCAAGGGACTCTAACAAGTTATAGAGTAGCTCAATGTTTATTGTGAGCTGAACATGGCTGTTAAAATGACACATTAGATCCAGCCTAACTCCAAGAATGGTATTTTTGAAAGTCGTTTAGGTTCTTTACTCAAGTGGAGTCAATATGTACATTAAATTAGGTGGTATCGACCATTCGTTTGTTTTAGACAAAATACCTCCTATAAATTGAAAGAGTTGTGCAATACAAGTAAAAACAACTAAAAGAAATTCGTGTGCTGGTTTCTGAGGTATGAAGTATGCATTGATGGTCACATCTTTGAAAATGCAAGTTATTGTTTAAAAGGGACGTAAATGTAAAATTATTTAGGATTCCTTTGTGGCTTTGTTAACTTACTGTCCAATCATCAAATGGTTCGATGTTAATAAAAACAATCAGTCAAACATTAACTGCATTTCGGGGAGGAGTCCACAAGCATTTAGCCCTCTGTTTAAATTGCTCATCATCTAAAAATGCGCATCAAAAAAATGTAAATCGTATGCACTGCATAACGTACACTAGCTACGTTATAATACCATAACAGGTATTGAAGTAACCCCTTATTTGTGTGATCTATTTTCTCGTTTACACAGAACAATGTTCTGCAACACATTTCATTTGAGTGTTAAAAATGGATTTCAAGATATAACCCATTCAATAGAGAACATATCTAACAACTAATTTCCAAGAAAGCCGTTTAATTCTTAAGTTTAATTCTTAAAAACATACGAAACTGAAGTATTGTCAGTTTTTGCTTTAATTAGCCTTGTCTCCTTGTTGTAATTGAAAAAGAGCAATCAATCTACGCCCTTTTCTGTCCTGGGTGTTCAGGGTTGTATCTGCCATCTTCAGATCGTGCGCTTGTTGTAACTGCATCACATGCAGTCTCTTAAGCCCGCTTTCGCAAGCCTCACAAACCACAAAATACAATCAGTACAAGAGCATCGGGTGGGGCTTAAACTTTTTTTTCAAAGACAAAACAAAGCATCTGAAGTGAGAAATGTTTGCTTGGAAAGGAGTAAATTTAAACTCGCTTAGCGTATTTTCCGCATTGGTGTGCGCAAAGACTGGTGCTGCCTATCGCACCAACATTGAAGTGGAAAGAATGCAAAGTGGTGAGCAAACTCAACGTGTTTTTGGCCATATGAAAGGAATATATATTATACATATTTTATAATTCTCCTGCCGCAGATTTCGGCGTTAGATTATTTGTGACCCGCGGAATTCCGCTGTGCAACTTTCATCCATGCATTAGGATTTTGTTAATACTTCGTTCCACCCGTATCTCGATCATTGGCTGTTCCATTTTCGGTCTGAAAAAAGACTTTTTGGACAACAGCTGTTTTTCACTGAGAATTGTTACCGTAAATATTACTGTTATCGTGGTCGGTTTTTTACATATATTTACAAAAATGCTTTTAGTATCATCAAAAGCTGTGTGTGTGCGTGTGTTTGTCGCAACAAGATATAACAGTGGCATGAATGTTCAGAAAAGCAGCGTTCTCTCTCGCACACGCACATTGCACCTGTGAGATGCGCCCTGAGTGCACTTTCGCGGGGTCTAGCAGCCACAATTAAAATGCCTCAGGCCGTGAGCCTCGCCCATGAACTGCTACGTCACAGCACCCAATTATTCGCCACAAATTGTATCTGTTACTTGCCATGTATGTTAACTGGCAGATATTTCAGGGCATACATTTTTAACATCTTATCCCCCACAGAGCGAAAAATCAGCGCGAGGCCGACAGAGGCATGCACTTTCCCCCCTACCCCAAGGTCAGCTTTCGGCTTGCGTTAGGTTTTCATCGACAGTGCGTGAAAGGGATGAGAACCTACGTGGTGGAGGTGGACACAGGCCAAGAATGCGCTGCAGATTTAATCTTTCTTTTATATTAATAAGAACTATTATTTTATTAATAAGCCTTTATTTTATTAATAAGACTTTTTATTTTATTAATAAGAATTTTAATTTTATTAATAAGATTTTATGAATAAGAACCCTGGCAAATGGAACGTCTATAAACGACACGCGACATAAAGGCTCGTTTTGCCCCGTACAGCATCCGTAAACTTGTCGTCAGCAGCGAAGGCCATCATAGAAGATAGGAAGACAGGGTTGGGTGCTGGAAATGGGAGAAAATCGGACTCCTGGAAGACACCACCCCCATCCGTCCAGTGGTTGTGTAAACACTAAAACAGGCGCCACATGCACAGAAAGTATGTGCACAGGACTTTGGGATCCTAATTATAACCCACGTTCGACCCTCTGTTTCGGTGGCGAGCACAGCGGAAGAACAAAAACATTCCTATGGAGTGATAAGTAACCATTCCACCGAGACAACGAGAGAGGATCGCAAGTCTACGGTTCAGTTCCTGCCTCCACCACGGACCATCGGGATTTTTCCGGTTTCCTCCCCTTCGTCAAATGCAACCCCTTTAGCACTATCTCTCCCACAATGCGAAATCACTGCTGGGTGGAATAAGCTTTCTTCCAAACAAACGAGGTATGCACAGATAACAAGTCACTGTAAAGGCAGAGGTTTTTAACTTTGTAAAATGAAAATCTCTGGTAAAAGTTACTGCGAACAACAACCCCTAACTCTGCGACAGAATGCGTTTTTCAACATCGAAGAGTGTATGCTCGTTTTGTTGACTACAAGTAGCCTCCCCTTACCGAGCTCTTCGTGCTTCGTCTGCACGACGACCGGCTACTGGAACAGGATCACCTCTGAGTTTTCTCGTAGGAAACGTATGCATGTACCTGCACGTACAGTCACTGAGGACCGTTAGAGCCAAGTCTGCATGTAATTGCTTAAAGACAAAAGTTGAAACGTTCAGCCAATTTTAATCAGTCATTGTGAATTGATGAATTTGACCTGAAAGGTAGGAACTAAGGTCGAGCGCTGCAACCATGATACTTGATACTGATAGTGAATGTAATATAATATGAATAATCATGGAACTTTATTAAGGCATCGGTCACAGGATTTACAAAGTTATGGGAATCAGCGATTGAAAAACTACCAGTAATAAATGTACAAAGTGCTTTTACAAACAACTTTGGAGTTACATTAGTTATCAGATAGTGTGAGTGTGATGGCATAGAAGCCATAGGCTATAGGGATAGAATAGATATTCTGTCAAAAGGTCACTCATTGGTAGACATGGGCAAGTGTTGGCTGCATCAGATGGTACTAATGCATTAGAAATTAAAACATAAATGTAACACGATTTTCTTCGTCCCATAAACACCACCCTTTTCTCAGTTATTACAAGAACATTTGAGATTTTGCCTTAACCAACAAAGAAGGGAAAACAATTATGGCATCAAACATTATAAGAAGGTATCTGGCTCAGAAAAACACAAGCTGGAGTCAGTTGTGTAGAAGAAGAGAGACAGCGAGGATTGCCACAAGACTGTGTTTGCATAGTACAGCACAATCAACAGATTCAATGGCAGCATTCCACCTGCCATGGCGAGGACTTGTGAGAGTGTCGGGGAGGGACAAAGTAGACTTTCTGCAGGGACTTTTGACCAGCGATGTGGGACAGCTATGTCTGACTAAAGATGGAATTCAGTATGCCATGATGCTCAATGTGCAGGTACTTCACACACACACACACAGCCTTTCTGCTGGTCCACAGAAAAGTTTCATACACACCCAACTCCCCTAAGACCTAAACACAGGTCACAAAACAACCTTTCTTTTTTATCTTCATACTTGTACATGTTTTAGCATGAGTTGTAAGCATAACAGGGCTGATAAAAAACTTTATGTAGGATCTCTTTTCAAAATGAAAATTAAATCAGGGCAAATATTTCTTAGAATCTTTTATTCTTTCCCCTCTGACCCAACCCCAAATCATTCAGCAAGCAGCATGCCAAAAAATCTGTATTATTTCCCATTTTTTAAAAATCAGATTGTGTTAAACATTGAAAGTGGCAAAACTGTTTTTCAGGGACGTGTTCAGTATGATCTACTTTTGTACCACATCACCAAGGTGTGTGATGACCTGTGCTTCTTGATAGAATGTGATGGAGATCTGACGGAAGAATTTATTAAGACTATTAAGAAATACCGGATCAGGAAGAAGGTGTGTATGCCACTTTCTTCTGTGGGAGAATTAGTATCATTATTTGTACACCCATCTATAAGTCCATCCATTCTGTCTTCTTTGTGCATACACATGACAGAGTGCTTTTGTAAAGTGGAATTCGGGGAGAGAGGGTCCATAATGGCTTTGGACTGCAACATATTTTTCTGGACCCATATAGAAAAGTCTGGTGGATTTATTTAGAGGCTTAGCCTAGACAGTCATAGTGCAGTTTCTTTCCTTTTCACTATTTGTTAGTGATAGACTATTTCAAATGCTGTGACTTTTTTTTTGTTGATTAGTTCTGGTATTACAAAGTTAAAAATCAGGAGAGCTTAGGCTAATTTAACAGAACACTCACTCAAGGACAGAGGGATCCTTAGCTTGTGCATATGACCCCAGAAGGTTGATGGTATGTGCTATGATGATAATGACCAGACACTTCAATGTAAAATCTTGTGCATTTTGCATGTCTATGTTTTTTGCTTATGTTTGCACAAATCTACATTTTGGACATGTTTATATAGCTCTTAATGAATGAGCAGCATTATTTAAGTACCTATGGCAGACAGATATGTAAATTTCAGTGGTGTCCCTACAGCTTCACATTTGCAATGATTGGCTTAGTTATTTGTCCTGTGTGTGTACATTTTCAGGTGGACATAAGTGATGTAAGCAGTGAGTACCAGGTGTGGTCAGTGCTGAGTGACCATGACCCAACCCAGCCAGAGGTGAAGATTAAAGAATCACTTAAATCAACCACAGAAAATCCCAGAGCATGCCAGACCAATACTTCTTGTCTTCCAGGTGCATTGGTATGTCTGCCTGATCCTCGTGTGCCACAGTTTGGACACAGAGCTATCTTCCAGAGTGGAGAAGGTAGTTTAAAACTAAAATAATCCATGTTATGTGTTATTCGTATTGTGCATTACTAAATATAGGTCCACTAGTGCTAAATGTGCTCATACAGCCAATCACATTTATTTCTCATTGACAAAAGCTTTTCTGGCGTTCATAATACTGTTAAAGTTTCTGGGGCTTAACAAATTTTAAGAAAGTATACTCAGAATTTGATCACTGGTTTATTTTACAGTTATCCAAATTATAATTAGGACTATTTGGCCGAAGATGCTGACAGCATTACACATCAGTTTGATTGCAATATTTGAAAATAATTGGATTTGTACATGTATGTTTTTATTTTTAGGTGGAGACTTTATATATACTTGACTATATCCTGGAGACCACATATATTTTGCATGATTTACAAATAGCTTGTTTAAGCTAGTCATATGTGAACCATGTATAATCATAGCAACAATCAAGATGACTCAGAAGCCTGAAGACTATCACGAAGCACGCTACATGTGGGGGATACCCGAAGGGCCTGTGGACCTTCCTCCAGGCAGTTGTCTCCCATTAGAAAGCAATCTTGAGCTTATGAATGGCGGTGAGTAATTTTTTAAAAGTATGTTTTGTCCGTATTTCAGATACATGTACCGTCTTTAAATGCCATTCATGTACTTGTGGATCTTGGGTGTGACTGCGCATGCAGGGAGTTAAAAAGTGCATATAGGATGATGAATACATTATGATTACATACATAACCTGTACACGTTATGTATGTAAAACACATTTGAATTAACTAAGCATGTTATGGCAATTTAAATGTTTATTTCTTTGATAGTCAGTTTCTCCAAGGGCTGCTATATTGGCCAAGAGCTGACAGCTCGCACGTTCCACACAGGAGTTATCAGGAAACGGCTTGTTCCTTTGGTCTTAAAAAGGTATGACTATGTTTTAGCATTAACTTTTTTCTTTTTGGGTGACGGGAGGGCAAGAGGGCAGCGGCGGTATCAGAAATTGTTCTTGAAGCATTTCTATAATTTAACCCTATGCTGAAATTGGGCACTAAGTATGAGAATCTGTAATAAAAAAATATGGCTTATTTTTCTTGTAGGGATTTTACCTGCTTTGCAATAACTGCACAAAGCAGCTTAAGATCAGGAGTTTAAATCTAATCATTATTTTTCTTCACATAATATCCATTGATGTTCATGTTAATTTCATAAGTTTTCTTTAAAACATAAGTATCAATTTTTAAAAATTTAAACTGAACATAGCTTGTGTGTTGCATGATTTGTGTTGTGGAACAACTTGGGTTGAGTGTGTTTATTGCAAACTGATTTTGGAAGGAATAGCATTGAACAGGAAATAGTAAAAGTTATGCACACTTGTTAAAAAAAAGGGGTGATGTTGTCACTGCGAAAGTTGCAGCATCAGTAAGAAGAGGGGATAAAAATGGCAGTATGTTCGGATTATTTTAATGTGGCTTACAATAATACATGTAGTCTTTAGTTTTACTGGCTTTCCCACTTTTCTGCTACACGTTTCTTCTGTTTCAATCATCTTCTGATTCAGTAACACAGATATAAGTTCTTTATATTCTTTCTTCATAGATGTGATTTTGCTCTTGTCTTTGTTCCAATCTTGTTTCGTAATACAGATGAAGAAGGGAATGTCCTGAAATATTGTATCCCTACTTGTATTTTAGTTCCTTTGTGGCTGTCACGTATCCATCTTTTTGTCTTCAATTCAGCCCCAATGAGGACGTTTTAAGTGAGTCACAGATCAGCACTGAAAATGGAAAGAATGCTGGAAAATTCCGCAGCTTGGCAAGAATACATGGACTCGGACTTCTCCGTCTGTCATTTCTTCATGAACAGCTTTTTGTTGGTTCCAAGCAAGGGCACAAAATCAGTTTGACCTCGTACATCCCAGGGTGGTGGCCTGATGGCATTGTGAAAAATGTTTCTTGATGACAGACTGGAAAGATAGTTTAGATTTTGCGGTTGGTAGATTCCTTTCATGTGGCAAACCTTTTGTATGACAGTCATATCCTCGAAGACCATGACCTGATGATCGTGTCTTTATTTTCTGTTTTACTGGTGGCTACTGTCAAGAAAAATGACATTGTTAAGTCTCTTCCACCAGCTATACCTTTAGAAGTTGCCGAATATAATATGTCCTTGTCTCCACATCTACATTATGTATGGTACAACACACTGAATACTCAATCTGTGTTGACTTGAAAATTTTAAATACATGCATATTATTGGATTTACTTGTGTGTTTGTGTGTTTTTTAAAACCAAAGAATGATACTGAAAGTCTCTGGACTAGGGATTTCACATGCATTAGCATGAGATGACAGCAAGAATAATTGTAAGCAACAAAACTTATTGAGCAAAACAATGTGTGATGCATATCTGGTGGTTTTTTTTTTAAAACTGGATGTTACTCCCACACGTAAACTTGCATTTTTGTAGGCAATCTTTGCAGAATAGTTTGTCTACTTGGTGAGCACAACTCTTCGATCACATCAGTCAGGTGACTGTGTGCTAATTCTATGGATTATAATGTTGCTGATGCAAGGATTCTGTGGTATACCAGACAGCCTAGACATCACACAGTTTGACTCTATAACCACATCAACAGCAGTTACACTACACATTTAACGCATGTGAAAGCGCTTGCACCTGGTGGGGAAGAAGGGAGGGAACAGAACTGAATTTTGAAGAACTTACAGAAAGAACTGACGGTAAACCCAGAAAAAGTGAGTGTTGCAAATACCTCGGACAATGGCAGTTTGTCGTAAAAGTCTCTGTGGCGAACGCAGCTGGGCATGTGGGAAAATAAGATGGCAAAGATCCAAGGTTCAAAAATCACACTAGGGTGAGCATCATCATTGTTTTTCTACTTCTAGTGCAGGATTTTTCATGGTATTTTTGGTATACATTTCTATACAGCACAAATGCCTAGTGTAAATTCTCCCGCTTCTCCCACCAGGTAAAAGAAAATGCTCGCACACACGCAGTCTGCAAGTGTTTGGGCCACAAAAAAAAAGTTTCAGGTAACATTGGTCAGAAACAGAGGGTAAGTAGATCGCCTTTAAATTTTAAAAATGTTTTGTGTGTGTGTGTGTATGCCTGCGCACATGCTTTTCCCCCACCACCATCAGGAGGAAAAATTGTTAGGTTTGGCGATAAATTTTAGGGTCAGTCGGGTGACCAGATATGATATATACTGAAAACTAAAAGAAACCCAAACTGAGGGAGTTTTGTGATTTTATTTGAAATTTCCCCATGCATCCAAATGGGTTTGAATCAATTTTCCAGAAAATCGATACAGTGAGTTTTTGCACAATGTGTGATCATCTGCCATGCTCGAAATGTCCCAAACATCCGAATTCAGAGTCCAAAGTCAGTAAAGGGCGTGTCCCCCATTTGCGTCAACAACGGACTGGCACCTGGCAGGCATGGAGTGCACCAGACGGTTCACCACCACCACCACAAACATGTTTGCGCAGATCTGCCTAAGGGCCTGCTCCTGCTGTCGGTCTCGGCTGGACAGCGTTCAGGTCTCTCTGCAGATGGTTCCATAGATGCTCAATTGGGTTGAGATCTGGGATCATGGAGGGCTAAGGCATCACCTGAACGTTGTTCTGCTGCAGGACGGCCGTGGTGAGCCTTGCCGTGTGTAGGCGGGCATTGTCATGCTGAAAGGTGAAATTGCCGTGCTGCTGGAAGTATGGCAAAACATGGGTCCTCAGCACCCGGTCCACAGAGCCTTGTGATGTCACGTCGTTTCCTCCTCCAGGGCTGATGTTCTGGAAGACGACGGGGCCCACGAGTCGGTTGAGGCCAACTCCACCCCAAATCATGATGCTGGGGCCTCCCTAATGGTCGCGCTGCGGAATGTTGTTGGAGTACATATCGTTTCACCTCCTCTGATGCGGCCGTCGGCGTGGCTGATGCAAAAGCGGCTTTCATCGGAGAAGAAGATATGTCTCGTAATCGCTGCCATGTCCAGTTCAAGTGCTGCTTGGCCCACCGCATTGTGCAGCCAGCATTGACCGCCGTGTAGGACAGCGACGGCTCAGACAACCGACGATGCGTAGTCTGCTGGCTGATATGGCAGCTCCATGGCTCCCGACAGCGGCTCGGGCCGTCTCTGCATGCGGCAGGGAGGAACGGTTGGCGCAGGTGGTCGCGGTAGATCTGCCGGTGCAGTCGTGACATGATGTCGTTCGCTTCTGATTGTGGAAACTGCCACACCCAGTGCACGTGCGACGACGCTTGGGCGGTTTTCAGCCTGAAGTCGTCCGATATGCCCCTTTCCCGATCTGTAGCGTTCAGTCTCGGCATTCTTCTGCTTTTGTTCACCCTGCACGAGCGAAAACCACTGTCCGACTAGCGCGCCAGAAGGGACAAGTTTTTTGTTTGTTTTTTTTTTGTGTGAGCCAGGCATGATCATTGTCAAGGGCTACACTCAACAGAACGTGCGACCTCGATCATATCAACCTAATTTTTTTCGTTTGCACCTGGTCCAATGCATGAAATTTGACTACTCGAATTGCTCGTGTGTCGATTTGGGTTTCTTTTGGTTTTGAGTACAATTATATATACATATATTTACTGGCTGTGAAGTTTCCCGCTATTCCAAAAACTAAAAAGGTTGACCACGCCTGATCTAAGCGAACAGTTTTTTTTGTAACCGGCACACACGTGGCCCAAGTGGCAAAGACCAAATTTACCAGTGTGCGCCGTTGGAATTACAAAAGAATTTATTTATCGTGGGCTCAATCCCGGTTTAGGCACTCACTCACACAGGCGTCCAGATTGCAACCTACTCAACTACAGACGCGTGATAGCAACAAAACATGACATTTATTAACATTGAGACGTAGACATCAAATATAAAAGGAACAAGAACTCTCACAAACGCAGTTGCAACACATCACCTTAGCTAACGCTCTCCTCAACCATAAACTCGATACACTACTACTACTACACAGGCCCCGCGCACGTGGTAAAATCAAAATGGATAACAGAGAGAGAAGAAATTAACCGAATGACGAAGAAAAAGGAAGAAACCAGAAAGAATAAAGAATAAACAAAGGAAGGAAAAAGAACCAGAAAGAATAAAGAATAAACAAAGGAAGGAAAAAGAACCAGAAAACGTGGCCCTGCAATCAAATGCAAGATTCCACATAAATTCTCGTGACTGTAGGACGTCACAATTTACTAACTCTCGACCTAGCCAGTTACTGTTACACAAAGCTGAATGTTAGATCTTAAATCAAAACCGAAGTATTCATATATTGAAAGAATCAATAATCAGTTCCCTACAATCATTGTAGTACCGCTTGTATTCTCAAAACATTTCGATATACCAAGACCGGTTACAACTGAAAGACAAAGTAAATGTACTTGCCTGCACAAACAAGACCACGAGCTGTGAGTGGAAACTGCACAGCCGACAGGCACAGGACGTCAAATGAAAATGACCCCAACACATGTTTCCCGCGCAATCGGAAATGTTCCCGGTCGCGGTCTCACGAGACTTCCGGTCGCGGTCTCGCGAGACTTACAATTTTAATTACACAATACACTATTTCTTATACACAAAGTATTTCCTAGTACAACTCCCTGAAAGCATTTTATAACAATCTTTTCAGGGGGGGGGTTGTACATTTTAAATAAAAATTTAACAGGTTTCTGAAAGGTCCGTCCGTGCATGTCTACATGTCATATGCCATCAGGGGTGGGGGGAGATAACGTGAAGTTATATTTGTTCATGTTGTGAACACAGCAGCCAGCTGCATGCTCTGCTCGATCGTGAGTTAGAGGCTATTTAAATGACAAATCCTGAAGCCAACGTTAGGTCATTATCAGCATGTATCTGATAAGCATTGTATAGATGGCTTGCATGATTTGTCCGATGCTATAGCTATTTGCATTGTTTTATAAAAACAATAATATTAACAATAAAAAATATTGAACACATTCAGCTCATCCCGATCAACAAGGGCCCACGGTCCTTCTGTGTACACCGTCTACTCAGGTGCGGAATGGCGAATACGGAATAGGTCTACGTTTGACAGACTTTTGAGTTTTGTTGTAATATAGCCGCGGGGAACGAAACGGAAAATACCCCCCTCCCAATTCATGAAGACTATTCAGTGTCATCATCGAAGTCAAAACTAAACAGCTGAATGGGAGGTTTTATTAACACACTATCTCAGACTGTTAATGACAAACTGTTTTGCAATTGTTCGATTTTTTAAAGGTAAGCTTAGAGCATACGTCCGTGTGGCATTTATACATTCCCGCCACAGGGGGACGTAACTAATATGCAGCAGCAGAGTTGCGCTGATCGCGCTTATTGTATGCTGCGTTGGCTGCTTCCGGATTGCAGGAAAGCTACAAATTGCAAAATATTTTAAGAAACGGTAATGTATTTTTTGCATATAACACTTAAGATTTTTGCGTCGTATGTGGCCAATAAAATATCGTCGGGGTTTTCCCCAGAACTAACCATTCTTTTGAGTCGTAGTCCAGGATGAGGATGTAATTGAATTCTACTAATTCATAATTGTAAGTTGTAAGTTACAACTTGTAACTACTAACTTTTATTCTACAGATCTGATATTATATCTAATAATATATTGTAGGCTTGTAAATCAGCGTAAGTGTACGAACATAGAGAATGAAGAACGCGCACTATAGGTGTTTTGGTAAATACTGGTAAACAACCAGGGGGAAAAATGCTTCCACCTCGCGGTTTTCTGTCGACGGATCCAAGGTGGTATCTTTGGCCACTGGGATTCAGATCTCCCAGCCTCAATGTCTAACACTAAGAGTTCAAGCTGTAACTAGTATTGCAGTGGGCAATCATATATTAAGTTGTATTAAGCAGTTACAGAACCTAGCATGCCGTCGAGAGGGGAAGAAGGTACAATATGTCACAGGTCTCTTGCAATGGGGAGGGGGAGGGTCAGCTTATACTGGAGTATATTAGTAGTGGTTACTTGTCATCAGCACGAGGGGTCATGGATATGGATCTCTTGTCCAGCAAATGTACTTTCTCTGAAGGCAGCAGACCGAATAAGCTGGTATTTTCAAAAGATGCTCTTTTTTCTTGGGGTGGGGGTGGGTGGCTGGGAGTAAAGATTTTTTATGTGCAAGTAAAATTTGTCAACGTCAGGCCTCCCTTATTGTATGGTTACCATATGAGAGTTTAACTTCCATAATTTTTTGTCCATTTGTAGGCCTTTCCATCAGTATTTTATGTAAACACTTTTTTAAAAAAATAATTATAATTCAACAGGACAAAAGCATGGCTGAAGGAGGGGATCATCCCATGTCTCTGTTTCGGCACCATGAAATTCAAGCCGAAACAGGTGCTGAAGGGGAAGCAAATACAAACAGATACTACACCCCGTCAGGAACGCCAGAAGCTCCTTCTCTAGACACCCAGCATCGTCTCCTCTGCCCATTATGTTTAAGTGATCTTAGACGACTTAAACAGCTAAGTGAATGTTTTCACATCTTTTGTGCTAGATGCCTAGAGAAATACATCAAAGACAACAAGACAGATATTCAGGTAAACAGTGTTTCTTCATCAGATGCTGCACCACTTACAGTTGTTTGTCCTACTTGCTCCAAAAGGTCTGTTTGCCCACCTAATGTGTATGCCTGGCTTCAGAGTGATACGTACCTTCATACATTCCCAGGTCAGGTCAGTGTATACTCAGAGTCAGGGGCTATTGTCTGCAGCAACAATCATCACGAACAGCCTGTTAATTCTTCTCATTTCTGCCTTGAATGCTCAAAGAATTTCTGTCGTGAGTGCTTTAGTAACCACTCTGGAGACGACAGCCATAGGGAGCATCATACCCTCCGTTTGTATCCAACAGCCAAAGATATGACTGTTGATATGGGACAGCGGGAAGTGCTGTCGACTGCTCCTGATGACAGTGATGCCAGGCAGTGTCCGATCTGCCGCAACACAGTGGTCTGCGAGCACTTGCAGACTATCAAAGATTTGAACGAGCTTTTGGAAGCAGGGAGTGATGAAGACCAGGACATCTGCCCGCTTCATCCAAATGTTCCCCGCGACAAGAGGCTTTTGATTGCTTACTGCAAACAGTGCGAGGAGGCCATCTGTGAGAAATGCAAAATATTCAAACATGAAAACCATGAGACATTGCTTATTGAGGAAGCTAAAGAAGAAAAACTGTCTATTGTTAGAAAGATTAAGGACAGGATGGAGACGCGAAAGGATATGTTCAGAGATGCTGCTTCCTCGGCTCGAGAAGCAGTAAAGGAGTTTGAAAACCACGTACAGAGAGTCCAGCAGGAAATGCTTACAAGGAAAGGGAGGATGCAAACGATGATTGAAGGTGCATTTTCCTCAGCGCTCGAGGTCATTGAAAGAACTGGCCAGAAGCAGGCGGAACTCAATCTTCAGACCAAGGAGATGCAGGAGGAGGAGAACTTCCTGGCAGCTGTGCTTAATCTGGCAGAAGAAGCTGAGAAATCTGAGAGAACCCCACTCGAGGTCGTGAGAATCTGTAAGGGCCTGGAGCATATACAGGAATCAATGGGTGGAACTTCTGACAAGAAGTCAGCAAAAGTGGCAGAAGCTGTTGTACCTCAGCAGATTATTGAGAAGCGACTTGTGTTACCTGCACCCAGTTGCATGACACCTGACATCAGCATATTAGGAAAAGTGGGTGTGGAGAACTCGCCTCTTCAGCCACCTACTTGCATTATAAATGTAAGCATCGGCACTATTATTGCAGACTTCAACAGTTTCTTTCTGTTTTCCTCTTTGTGTCTTTATTGTGCAAGATGTTAGTTTTCAGTATAGTCCTCATTCAGATTACATTATTCTTATTAGATGTATTACTTTCAAGCATATAATATCCTGTATGCTGATTAAAACTGCTAGAAATTAGAAACTACAGGGGTCTCATTTACAGCTTTAATTGATTTTAGGTTGTAATTACAATTATTAATTTAATAATTATTGTTACTGTTAATGAAGTGTTATACTTAATGTTGCCATGAATGTTTTCATGTATTACAGTATAGGTATTTAAAACTGCTGGAAATTTTTAAAAAAACCTCAAGGACTCGCATCACATACTTTTTTTTCAGTCAAAAGACAATTTGTTGCTGTTCTACAGCATCTTGCCATGGACTCAGACTGAAGCTTTGGTTTCATGCCTGGTAGAGGCAAACAAGAATGCTGTCATTGAGTATAGCTGTAGCAATAGAGACCCCATCATGCTTGATCTGGATGCAGATGGGGAGTACTGTTTAGCACAAGTGCCTGGAGATGGTATCATAACTACATTTTATCGCCCTGCTCGTAGACAGGGTGACATGGAGCAAAAACAAGTAAGAAAAGTCCTGGTTTTTAAACGGACAATTGATATGATCCACTTTTGATATGACTTTTGCATAAATTTAAAGAAATTTACAGCAGCAAAAATTTGCTTTTGAAGTACTTGGTCTGTATAACAGTACAGGCTAAAAAGAATAGAATGCTTCATTTTAGTGGATAAATTTTCTAGTCGTTATATATGATTACTGAGAGTAGTGACTGGATACCCACCTGTGACTGCAGATTTGCATATTTCTCTGCAACCGTTAAAGCTTGTGTTGTTTTGATGAGCTGCCAGGGGACAGAGCTTCTGAAGGAAGCAAAGGTGTGTGTTTCTGACATATCAGTGTCAGAACCTATCATTACCCAGTATATATCAGGCATGGGAATAGGCCACCGTTTGGCAGAATTCAGATTTTTTTGGGGGGGTGGGGGGGTTGGTTTCTGCCTAAACAAAAATTAGGTGCCCCTTTTCTTTTGTAGGCAGTTTTATTTATGTATAAAGAAAAGGCTTTGTTTTCTTCTGGCATCAACTAAATTTTGCATGACAAGCTTTGCATTCTTACTTCCTGTTTTGCTTGCCGTGTGCAGTACCGTTACCACCTGTTGTAACTTTTTCCATACACACTTGTAGCTGTACAGACTCAGACTGATTCAGACTTTTCCTATTATTTCCACCAGAAATTTTTTTTTTGGATGATCCAATTCCTATTCCTGTATGTATGATAGTACTTGAGCATCATGTTTTAACAAACAAAAAAGCAGTTTCAGAAGTCAAATACCCTTTAGACAGGTGGAAATGCCAGCTCATTGTTTTAGCTGTACTTTCAGATTTTCCACCTTTGTAGGATGTAACTCAGTATGTTCAGATGCACTTTGTTATTCTGGTAGGTTGATAACTCAGAGCTCCTGATAACACACACTCAGGAGTATTTTATGCACAAAAATTCAAGAATGACAGAAATTTGCAGGTTGACCCTACCCCAGCTTTTCTTCCCAAAATGACCCATAAATTTGAGGCCAGAGGCTCATTTTGACCCTGGCACAATTCCAGAAAAACCAGTTTTAGTTCATGTCAGTGTTGCAGCCTATTGCAGTCTGTTTTGTCACCTTGCATATTGTTTGGCACAATTTCCTTTCACTGAAAATAGAGAAATCTAAGCTATGAACAAGTGTAAAAATAAGTGTTAGTCCAATAGAACTGCAAAGGTAAACCATGGAGGATAAAAGCTGAGTCTGTGATTACCACAGTGTATTTCAGTGCCATCAGTAACAGAAGCTACTTCTATCAATTAACCCGAACAAGATCACTGTTTGTGCTTTTGCATCATGTGTCTAGAAAAATGCCATTTTTATAATAATACTGTGATAATAAAATAATACAGTCATTATAGCATATGACCACTAGGATGAAAGTCAGTTTTCTTTTATGTGTGCAAGAGTGTGCAGAAATCATTTGAAGTTTCAGACAGCATTATTTTAATGTTTTTAAAAAAATTAAACAGATCCTGTACTGGGATGAAGAAGCGGGCTCCACAGCAAAAGAAATGGCACAGAAAGGTGCTTGGTTTAAGTTAAAAGAGCTGACAACGACAAAGCTCCCTCCTCGTGGCATAGCAGTGACTCAGGATAATCACCTGGTGGTGGTATGCGCTGCAGAAGGTGGGACTGAGCAGCAGCAGCGCACCAGGGTTATGCTAATGACCTTGAAAGGTGATGTGCTTCCACATAGATATGACAAGCTAATGCCAGCCAGCAAGGGCGCCACCTTACCTAGGTAATATGACAATTTTTTTTTTCGCTCTGGGTTTTGGTTGCTTGCGGAAATCACTGCAGAAATTCCATGCTTTGTAGAATACATCTTAAATCCCTTGCATTATGAATAGCTGATCATAACACGACATGTTAGCCGACTTGATTTAGTTGTTATCTCAAAAAAGGTGGTTGAACCATCTGCAGTAATAGTATGTGCACCTGCTTGTGTTCTTACAATAGTTAATTCAATGCCCCGTGTATTTGCTTCCCTATACTAACGAAGGAACTTATTTTTGGGCAACTGATATTTAGTTGATATTCACTATGGTGCAGGGTTATGTTGTTTTTTTCTCACCCTGACATCAATTAACTTTATAATATTCATGATCAAATACAGTGTAGTCCACTTAAGATAAAGTGCTTGGGACATAAACGAAGATTTTGTCCTGAATTTTAAAAATTTTAAGAAACATAGTGTATAGTCACCCTCGTCACCCATTGTCTTTTTGTTTGTACTGACTCCTGAAATCTAGAAGTGTGATCTGTACTGGAATAAAACTGAGACTTTTGCTGGTAATTGGTGGATTTTAAAAAAGTTAATTTTTCACCATCAACCTCAGGTTTGAACTACTGTGACTACTTGTCATGCTCAGTTCACCACCGGTGTTTACTGTTGCCGTGTTTTTATCCTGACATCAGTGAACTTGTTAACCATTACCTACCTCTCCTTTTAAACTTGTAATTCTCGATGATCTTAACATCTGGGTACAACAAAAGGAACGTAACCAAGCAAGAGTTAGACAGACAACAAGTCAGTGTTTCGGGCATGACTCCTTCTTCAGGACGGTACAAACAGACAGATAACAAATAAACTTAGCTGACAAGGACGCTGATCATGCACAGTCGATGTCTAGGAAGAGAATATGGGAGAGAGAGAGACAGAGCATATGAAGCAGAGCGTGCCAATCAGTGGTGAGGATACTACAGCCAATAGAAAGGTGTGTTCTATCGGGACTAGTGAAAGGGAGGGAAAAGGGTCAGGGAGAGGGGGAAGGGGAGAGGGGAATGGGTGGAAGAGAGGTCAATGTTAAAGTGATTTATCAGGTCTGCTGTATGTGTGCAGGCTTACCAAAGTTGAATGCTGCTTCATGTGCACATGAATGTGTGAATTCTGCATTTTATCACATAATCCATCATGAAGAAAAGTCAGAACACATTTAAAACTACATGTACTGTATGTGAAAAACTTTATCAAGCTGAATCATGAAAACCTAATTTTAGGGGGAAAAAAGATAAAAACTGACCATGAACAGTTGTCAAATAACATGATTGTGGCAGAAGTAGCTTAGTCATACCTGTATTTATGAGGGAATCATATAAAACAAACCAGCGGTAACATGGCACATAGAAACGTGTATGTGTGCATACTGTGAATCGACTGGAGATTGTTCTTTGTTTTGTTCTGCTTTGTTTTATTTTAAAAGAAATCATTGTTTTTGTCCTTTTGTTCTTTTTTGGCAATTCGTTCAATTGTCTTTATTATCTGAAAACTGTGTAAAGGCCTGTGATCATGCATTATACATTTCAGCCTTAACATCATAATAATGATAAATATAGATTTTTAACACGCGAGATACAGTTCATGCACACTTCGCGCGGACGAGACGTGCAGACACTCTAATGAAAACAACGAAAACACACACACACACACAGAGGGAGAGATGAACGCAACACTGACCAACAGGTTGGGATACAGATCGTCTGTCATTCACAGGTGGGTAGAAAAGTATCATAAGATAGGATGAACAGAGAAAGTTGTAAGTTAATGCAGACAGACAGTCGCGACGTCAGTCAAGGTACTTGTGGAAAAGATAAGTTTTTAAGTTTCATTTGAAAGTCTGTAGTGATGGGGAGTGCCGAATGTTGTGGGGAAGTGAGTTCCATTGGGTGGATGCCGAGAAGGTGAACATGCACTGTCCGTATGTTTTTGTCCCAATGAGGGGTACTGAAAGAATGCGATCATCTGAAGAGTAGCGTAGCTGTCTCACTGGAGTGTAGATTGTAAGAAGTTCTGAAAAGTAGATGGGGCATGCACCGGCCAAGAAATTAAAACAGAGAGTAGATAACTTGTCCTCGATGCGAGCCAGTGCAGAGTGCGGAGGAGAGGTGTGGCATGGTCTGTTTTGCGCGCTTTCAGGACAAGGCGAGCGGCCAATCAGGCTAACAACAGCCAATTAGGCGTCGTACACCGAGTTCACATCCGAACAGTAGGCACACAACCACAAAATGGTTGCCTCTGTAATAGAAGATAGAGGTTGAAAGCAAAAGAATGTTTCCCTCACATTTTCATGTGTACAGTAAGTGTTTATGGCAAAAGCTCCTCTTAAGCAGATAAGAACACATCCAGTGGAGTATCAGAATGTTCTTGTTTTAGTCAAGCTCCTTGTTTTACCCATCTCTTATTATCCAAGGTGTAATCGTGAAGACAACAAAGGAATTTGATGATGACATGATGAAAACCATCCTCATCCTATCCAAGGTCTCATTCTGTGTGAGCTTTTCTTTGGTGGGCTGCATTGTATATGGGTATTCATAAGCATGAAATATTTCATTGCCTTTGTGCTATTTTCTAAGATTCAGTTATCGCACAGGATAGTTAATGACAGATCATGATAATGTTTAGCTTTTGTCAAATACACCTTTTTAAACACAAAAAATTATTTATGCAGGTATGTGACGGTTAACATCAACGGTGACATATGTGTGACCGATGCACATAACCAGAGCATCACAATCCTGTCCAGCAAGCTGAAAGAAAAATTAGTTATACGGAATCCATACAGAGGTCATGAAATGGAGAAGAACAAGAAGTTTTCACCCATGGGCATTTGTCACGACAGCTTTGGTCGCTTGATTGTGGCTGATTCTGACAATCATGTGGTCTTGCGTATTGAGATCAATGATGATTGCAGCTTTACTTCAGTACCCATTCTGGAGAAAGACAACCAAAATGCTGAGGACATGGACTCTCCTATGCTAGTGGCCCTAGGACCAGGCCAAAAGCTGTGGGTTGTCTGTAGAAGTAGCATTATGGTCTATTACTATATGGACCCAAAGTAAATCTGTTGATTTGGGAATGACCTTAGAGCTTGATTGGCTATTTTTGAAACGTAATATAATTTACATATTTGAATGCTTATTTTATAGTTTCAACCTGAGCATGCGTTTTACCCCCTGGCAGGATTTTGATATTGTGACAGATGTCTGAAATTATTTCTTAGAATTAATCCCTTAAAGTTCCTCACATATGGCTCATTTTACTGTGCAGTCAAAAGCGTTTTGAATGTGAAATGTGATTGCTAAATTGCTGGATGGTACAACATAAGCACCTGTATCGTCGGAGTAAAACTTCTTTTTTAGAAAAGTACAAATTCTAGAAATATGATTGGGGGTGGGGGGGGGGGTTAAGTGTCCAGAATGGTGTAAAGCAGACGAGTTTTAGGGAATAGTATGAACA
>SMGT01015004.1:20925-102856 GCA_004794575.1 Lanistes nyassanus | reverse complement strand
CCCCCCCCGAAACCGCTAATGGCAGCAAGAAGACGCGATGCAAAAACAGTGTTAAATTAAAAAGAAAACTCTTCTGTGCAGCAGACGATACCGGCTGGAAATACGAAACTTTTTCCAATAACATATTTAGCTCTTACGTTTTTTGCATGGTTTAAAAAATCGTTCCCTTTCATCAGCTCCTTCAGTTCGTCTGCAAAAATCAAAAACAAAGTGTGATCATGATTATGTCGAAAGAAGAGTTGTTTTATAAATTGCTAGTGTCTGCAGGCAAATAAATAACGAAAGAAAAGTAAAGACAGATGAAATAAAGTAGGAAAAAGAAAGAATAAAAACAAAAGAAACGGCCTGCAGACAGCACATTCAAAAGTTAGGCAGACTATGTGGTATAAAACCATACTGGTCTGTATACAGCTAGAACATCGGAGTGTTCCTGAATAGTTGTCCCGACCAGAGTAACTTCAAGTCCATCCATATGAACTTCAGTTTTCTTTCTTTAGTTTCCCATTCTGTCCCCCAACTCTCTCTCTCTCTCTCTCTCACACACACGCACATACATACACACACATACACATACACATACACATACACATACACATACACATACACATACACATACACATACACATACACATACACATACACATACATATACACATACACATACACATACACATACACACACACATGCACGCACGCGCAGCACATTCAAATGTAAACCGTTATAATCTCGTGGTTTTTTTTTAAATGTTTGTTAGCTGAGCTTCGCATTGCACAAATCTGCTGACTCTTCTAATCGAGACTGTCCTTATGAAAATAGACAGACCAAGCACACACATACACCACTGTCAGCCTTGACACTAGACTGACTAGAGTAAACTAAAACTCGTGCTGAAGGACAGCAGGGTGTGCAATAATATATATGATTGTCATACTAAAACATGCCTACCCCTCAGTAAGATACGCAAGTACCTGTGCACACTTGTGTGCGTGTGTGCGTGATTGCTCTGAGTGCCAGCTGGAACACAAAAGGCCGTTCTCGCTCGTGACACGGTCGTCATGATCTGACAACGCCTTATGTACAAAATCTTTACTGCGAAAAATCGAAGTCTAATGGAGGGCGCAAGCCTAGCGACACAGGCATTACGCGAAAGGCAATGTTGTCAACAAAGCTCAGGATGCATGTTTCTTTTAACGCAGCTTGTAAAAAGTGATTATTCACTCTACTTGGTTCGTGCATCGAGATTTGCCTTTTTACGTGTTGATCCATTAAATAACCGTTACAACGAATTTTGGTGGGGGTGGGAAGGGGATCTAATACCATTGTTATCTCAAAAGCAAATTGGGGTCTCGAAGGTGCAGACAGGTGCACAGGCAGATACGTGTTCCCAGTCTTGTATCGTGGGGGACAGCTCTGAATAATAATAAAAAAAACTTTATATGTCACTAGGCAGGGGACCCGGTGTGGCCCAGGGTTTTTTTTTCTCTTTGAATAAAGAGCATGAAAAGTCTCAATTCTGTTCAGCCAATCAAGACCTTACTCCGCCCACCCCTACCCCTTCCTAGCCACCACCCTACCCCTCCTCCTCCCGGAAACACCGTCGGCCCGCTCCCCCAGAAACACAGTCCGGGTATATAGCTCGCTAGTTGATTAGCTATGCACAACGGTGACTTTTACGTTTTTGCTCGTCAAACAAGGCATGGAAAGTACTCTTCGTACGAAAGAGAACCTTGATGATCTCCCTTGCACATTGATCGCCGTGTGCACGTGTTTAGGGCCTCGTTATTTTTATTATTTCATTTATATATATACATCTAGGACCGGGTCGAAATATAGTATATGACCATCTGCGGATGAAAAGGAACCCGCGTACTGAATTTGGTGAGGATCTGTTCAGGCGTGCGGATTTGTATCACAGAGAGAGAGACATTCTCACAACTTTTATCAACACTAAAACTGTGCCGTGTTCGCGAATGAACACTTCTCATCGCTTATGAAAAAATGGCGGCTACCTGGTATAGGCCAAGGTAAACGACTTTAAGAAGAGTTAATCGGCGTCGAAATGAGATTCTCTTTTATTCTAAGAGAGAATTAAAGTGTTCTTGTTCAGCTGACATGACAATGGGCTGTTCAAGTGTTTTTGGTCAAAAATATGTTGTACTGTCGTTTTACCCACACTAGACGATATCATAAAGTAACTGAATTTTACTGAGGTGACTACCAGAAGTCTTTAAATGTCTCTGCACTTGTACACCACGTTCTATACCTACTGAATAATTCTGGGTATAATTTCTTAAAACATGAACTCATTCACTTCTTATAGGGGTTGTGGGTAATGGTTATGTGTGATAGAAGATTGTAACATCTACCTGCTGACGTCTGACTATTTCTGTGGGTTTTGTAAAAGGTTCTTACCACTTTGATAAAACAAAGATAAAATCGAATACAAATATTGTCTATGCGTTTTGAGATAGACTGTTTGGTTTTCTTAAGTGTATGCACGTTAGTGTCAAATTTTATGTCACCAAAGCCAGCATATTTCATACATTCCCACGCCAAAACAATCAGTGGTATAAGTAATAATAGTTATCTTTAACATTGTGCAGATGATTAATGTCCTTTCCATGACTGTCAGTTTGCCAGAAACAGTGCACCAACGCTAACTTCGTTGTTCTGACGCCCAGCGAAAAACAAGTACAGTGCTGGCACCAAGAAATGTCCCCCCTGGCAACATCAACAAGAGGATTATGGGTGTAGATAAAATGGCGCCATGTGGGGACCCTCGCACTTAACAAACCACACTTACGACGAAGGCTTCAAACAAACTTTTCCAATATGTTTGACTTACGTCCGACGACAATCGAGGTTGTTAGCAATAAGCCAGTCAGACTCTGACGTGCCGGGCCGTACCTTAACTTACTGGACTCGACTTCTCCAGAATTACTGGACAATTTTTTATGTGATCTTGTAAATGAAGACTTAATTGAGCAATCGTCACCATAACCTTTACTGCCTCAGGTCAATGGTTTCTACACCAAAGGGTGACGACGCTATGAAATAATGTGAATAACTAGAGAAATCTACCGAGGGAAGAGATTCTCATACTCTGACACAGGCAAAACACTTCTTGCTCAAGAGCCCCCACCCTCGTTAAAGACACAACTGCAGCGAAGCGTTATTCAACATATATTTCAAACACTAACTGACTCGACAACATCAAATATATCTACAGATTATTTACAAAGAATCACCGTGCTTGTGCCTAGGGTAAGACGCTACCCGATTACGTCATACTACGCGGTATCAGACAAAGCAGATAATCAAACTCCAGAGGGGAAATCAAACTGCAAAACGGCCTATGATCCCCCCTCAATATACAAATACAGTAAGTGACTACAACAGAGCACCTACTCTTGTCACTATTGAAACAACTACTTCTGCAATACACAATTCCAAACCTATTCAACGACCAACAATGAGGCTATGACACTGCCACGATCAGCACTTCCTCTACCTCCCCTTTTGGCATATGCCCGGCCACTAGCTTAACGTCTCCTGTCTTCGGCAGGATAAGCCACCTATCTTAAATCAACCCGAGTCCCAGACTCTAAGATACGTTTATGGCAAGAGCAGTCCTATAAGGCGCAACAGCAATCGCTTACTAGTCTGTCTCGTAGTCGGCGAAATACACCCTGTGTATCTGGCGTGAAATGCTGGAGCCCTGTACTCTTTCAGCGTCTTGGCTAAGATGGCGAGGGGCAGAGGTCCGTGGGTCTACACGTGTCCGCTTCTCTTGGTCTTCCTACATTAACTTTCTCTCCATGTCCTGTCCGAGTCTGTATATGCTGCACTCACGTTTTTGCCTGCTTAAGTAGTAGGCGTCCTGACGCCTTAACCTCGATTAAACCAGTTCTGGCCAGCCTAGGTTGGGGAGGAGCTATCAGCCTGTCTATGACGTACCTTCCACCTACCAGGTGTGAAGAGAAGGAAGGGGGAACAGGCTTACCTAGGAGTGAGATGTGACACAGACCAGCCATCAAACCGACTGCAGTCCCCAGGGGTATCAATATTTACATTGAACACCAGATTCATTGTACATGACATCGATAATGTGTAATGTGCACTGTATATCAGCCTTGCGACCTTACTGTATTGTCATGTGTAGTATGTACATGTAGACCAAAAAAGCCTTCCGTGATGCGTAATCAGTCGAGGTGTATCTGTAAACCGATACAAATGGACGGATGGTCTGGCTAGACGAAGGACAAACGGGCAGAGGCAGGCAGACATTAATCCCACTAAAATCACTGGTGAGTTCACTTCTAGTTTGGGTTCATCATTGCTGCAGAAAGATATTATTTTGTTGTGAGTATTTTATTAATTTTCTCAATCAGGGAACATAAACAGGTCATGGTCAGCAGGGGTTTTTTTTTTGGGGGGGGGGGGGGGGAAGTGCCTGGAACCTACATGAGGGAAGTTGACTTACGTGTGGCAAAGATTTTTCCCCTAATGCAATTTTTACTTTGGGTGAACAAAGCAGTCTTAAACAGGGGTCAGAATTCAATTTTCTTTCATACAATCCAGTTTAATTCAAGAAACTGCACGAGCTCCTGCAACAGATTACTTCTGACTTATCTATCAAATATTTTATAACGTGTCAGGCAAACTCTGCGCTTGCACACTAAAACCTATATATCTTCGGCGAAAATCGATCTACTCAGAGCCGAACAGCGTGCTGCTACCACCTGCCCAGAACTGGAATTTATTTTTATCTTGAGCGATAGTGCTTTGAAAGTTAATCCTAACTAGCCGATCTTACCCTCCGCAGTTGTTCTACCGCTCCTTTGGTCCGTAACTAATCTTTCAATGTTATTACCCACTAGGCGACGAAACTATCCCTGTAAAATATTACATGCAATTGTCTTGCCATGCAACAAACGACTGTTCGTGTCAAATCTCACAGACATGTTTTGTTAACAACATGTTCATGTTGCTAGGAAAGGGAGGGAGCGCCGGGTAGTCGAGTGTGAAGGGGGATCCGGTCGTCAGTGCCGGGGCTCCTCCAGCGTTGAGGGTTCCTGAAAGCCGGTTGCCACAAAAAGAAAAGGACAAGAAAAAGACAAGAATGAAAATAAGATCTGAAAAGAAAATCCCACACCCAACTCGCACCCTTCCAAAAATTCGAACGGCCTGTCCCTGTGTCCAGCATAACACTTTCGAATACCGAAGACGAGAGTTTAAGTAACCGATAATCCGCTGTTCAAACTGTTCGGTTTCCCGTTCAACTCGCACGTGCGGCGTGGCTCGCTTGACGCTTGACCTGTGATGATCGGTTTTTTGCTTCCCGACAAAAGTCACTAAAGACGCTACCAAATGGAAATAATACATCAACAGATGCAGTTCTGGTTGTGTCTATGCTGGGGTGGCTTGCATGAGCGTTCTTATGTCCTGTTCATACGTAAAGGTGCACGTAAAATACACAGGGTGAATGGGCCGTACGACCACTCTTAAGACCGGAAAAGCAGCTACGAACGCTCCTGCAAACTAACCCTGGACGGGTAAAGGCAGTCATAAGAGAGTAATCCTCCGTTTGCAACAAAACAATTAAATTTTAAAAAATTAGATCGAAGATTCACTACAGACCCACATTTGCACTAAAATCTCGCGGAGAAGAAGATTTGGGAAATGAATTCTTCATATTTATTAAACACAGCACACGATAACAACGTCACAAGCACCGCTTTCATGTTTCCCTGATGTAACATCACCTCCGTGACTGAAAACTTTTTTTACGCAGAACAACAACTAGTCTGCACTTTCTTCTATTCATTCGAACTTTCCATCTATTCCTATATTGTATAAGTTTTTTGACAAAGTGTGTAAGTTTCGTATGCCCCAAACCGAGACAAGAAGTCATGCTATATCCTTTTCAGTACTCTACAAGTACTCTAAAAATATTATCCATAAACCTTGGAATACGATACATTCGGTAAACCGAACAATCGAAATTCTGTGCAGTCAGGTGTTTCGAGTTCTAACAGGGATGAAAAAGCATTATAAATATGAATTGGGGGTTTTGTACAAGGATTCAGCCAGTCTGCTGTCAGTTTGCTTTTGCTGTACTCTCTGCCCATGTGTCAGGGCCCCCAGTCGATATTTATTGTCGTATAAAACTCCACGACAACCCTTATTTTTAAAGGCAGTAAAAGAAAATGGCGTGTTTATGCATTAAGAACGCTACCTAAACAATCCAGTCCTTAGTTTAATGACCAGTCTTATTTACTTGTCTGCTCACGCGCACGCACGCTGACTCGTGCACTAACCCATGCACCTACGCATGCAGGTACGCTCAAGCCACTGCATCATTTCTCTTTTCATACCTACAATTTTTGTCAACGCTATTTCAGCCCCTCGCACTCCTTATTATTACTCATTAGTCCGAGTGGGGAGGGGGGGTGTCTCCGGGTGTCTGAACGCACAACTGAACCATTCCTTCATCTGTTTCACGCAAACAATGCCTTTGCGACCACTATGGAACGCGCGGTAATTTTTTTTAAATCCATAACTTTCCCCCTCTTGGCTCTTATTGCACCTTATCGCATTCATTAGTAGGACGACCTTTACAATAACTCTAAAGTCTACATTATATCAGTAGCATTTACGCATCATGGTGTTTCAAGCCTTCCGGGTTCGAAGGTCAACACATCGCACACCATTTATTTTCAAACCCTTTATCCGTTTGTGTGCGCAGACCCACGCTCGTGACAAAACCTGAAAACAGGCCTTTATCCGGCCTTCATTAAACTACTGCATTTTCGATATTGTAAAGCAGGAAGTAATCAAGGTTTTTTTCTCTCTCTCTCTCTCTCACACACACACTCTCTCTCTCCTCCCTCTCTCCCTCCTTCACCACCTCCTCTTACATCTCTCTCTCTCTTTCCTCCTGTTCCTCAACGTGTATATATCTTTTTTTTCTTTTTACACCCTCAAGCGATCGCTCATGTACGCTATGACACGTGCAAGCATAAACTAATTTCCTGCAACTCAAACACGCACGCAGTAACGCGCAGGCGAGAGAGAAGGAGAAAGAGTCACTCGACACGTGCTCCCTGGGAAGGTTTCGGGGTTACATTTCCTACTTTCGGCAAGACCCTATGTCCGCGTTCCCGTCAGCCACCACACCCTGCATTCAGTTAGTGTGAATGATAGGAAGAAGAAAACCAATATACGGAAACGAAATGGTCTTTCTTAAATTTAAAACAAGGGAACTGGACCAAGCTAAGACAAAGACAATCTACATGTTTCGGGGCACTACCCCTTCATCAGGACGACACAAAAACGACAAAAAACCGACAACAACGAAACCAGAAGAAAAAGACTTCAGTAGATGTGGCGCATGGGCTGGACAGCAGGAAAATGACCAAAGGACAGTGAGTGAGATGGGTTAAAAAGAGGGGCAGCCAATCGCCAGGTGGGTAGGGAAAGGTGGGGGTGGAGAGGGGGCGGGGTGGAGAGAGAAACGCGGGTAAGGGGGTGTCAGTGTGGGGGAGAAGGAGGTGAGAGAAAAGAAGTAAGAGAGAGAGAGAGGAGGAGGGGTGAGGGGTTAAGGGAAAAGGAGGGAGGTGGAGGGTCAGTGTTTGAGGCTAAGACCAGTGGGTGCCATGGTACCAAAACGAGTAATGGAGTAGAATTCCATATTCTTACGGTCAATGGAATCGCCTTCATTCTCCAGATACCACAGACCTTCATGTTGTCGGCTGTGTGTCGGGGTGTGTTGAAGTGAAGTGCAACTGGTGTGTTTCTGCGGTGTTTAGTGTCAGCTAGATGTTCTGTGAAGCGGGTGTTGAGTGTCGTTCTGTCTCCCCGATGTAGAATAAAGTGGGACAGAGGGTGCATGTGATAGCGTAGATGTTGCTGTTAGTGCAGGTGAAGTGGCGCGTGATGACAAAAGTGGTGTTGGGTGTGTGGAGTGTTGTGTTGGTGTTCAGGTAGGGGCAAGTGTGGCAACGGGGGACATTGCATGGGGTGGAGCGGAAGGATGGGGGAGGGTGGTGGTGGCTTTGAGATTGGAATGTACTAGAAGATCCCGCAGGTTCTTATCCCTGCGAGATGCTAGGAGTGGGTTGTGTTTGAAGAGGTGGGGTTCGGATTTAGACAGTATGTGCCAGTTAGAGAGGAGGATCCTACGTACTGGAAGGTTGTGGGGATGGTGGATTAAGACGCGATCGGCCGAGGTTCCGTGTGTCTGGGATGGTGGGAGGGTTGGAGTGTGAGTGCACGTGGTGTAGCGGCAGCTTTCTGTTTAGCAGAGTGTGACGCTACAAATTGCCCATATAGCTGAGACTGCTAGGAACACGTGTGCTAATCTATCGAGTGCCAGAATATCATACCACAGGAATGTCAGCTAGCCGTTGGCTCCTTAGGAATACAACTGGAATTTTTGTTTTTTCTTAATTCCTCACTGTAACCTCAGTGACCGCCATTATCTAGATGACCTCTTTACTTTCTATCACTTCACTGTTCTCCAGCAGATGATCGCCATTTGACCAAAAAACAAAGAAAGTTGACAACTAAGCCGCTTGATGTACTTCTTTTTCATGTTCTCCCACGCGCATTTCGCAGAATAGAATTGGGTTATGGCTCGTCAAACTCAAGAACACGTAGAAGGATCGAAAAGAGTTGGTTCTTTTTAAACTGCTACACAGATGGACAAAAAATGCTGACCAGATGAACACAGCATGCTGACCAGATGAACACAGCATGCCGACCAGATGAACACAGCATGCCGACCAGATGGTCTGTTTGCTAACGCACTGCCTGATAATTTCCTTAGCGCAAAGAGCAACAACAAAAAAGAAAGACACCCTTTTATACAATGCGTAACTACATCGATTTTTCCATAAAACATATGTGCGTTTTCTCTTTGCGCCAAACATTTTTGCATGGTAGCTCAGATATATATATATATATTTGCTAAATACACTGGCACACATTTCCATAATCTACAAGCATCCGTACTATATTTGCGTAAACTGTCATTTCTGCACAGTAATGCCGGGGATGTCGAAAATAGCGGACGGATTGACTGACATCAATGCAAAAATAACAGATAAGTACAAAAATAACAGATAAGTACAAAAATAACAGATAAGTACAAAGATAAGAGACATCTATGACTCCGGTTTTCAGCGGCATACTTTCATAAAAGAACAAACTGTTTTAACTAATCCACGTCATGCCTTAGCCACGGCTATTGCTAACGTTAAAAAAGCCATGATGGCAGTCTTGAGATAACTTACCCAAATCAAAACTGCTGGGGGGGGGGAGAGAAAGAGAGAGAGAGTCATACAGGTTACGTAACTCCCAAGTATGCCATAAAATACGATGTTTGACTTACCCACTGGCAGCTTTTCAGCTAAGCAGACGCCGATGAAACCTTTCGCCATGTTGTAGTAGGGGTCGAGTCCCCCCTGGGAGGCCTTGTAGCCTGTAGTCTTGTAGTCTTTGTCGGGCGCCAGTTCCCCCCATACTATCTTACCTTCTTCGTTTACAGTATTGTTGCTCTGTCCGTTAGTGTGAACCGCATTTAAACCTAGCGCCAGTAGGAAAGTCCACACCACCGCGATGGACATCTTGAACGTGGTTAACACGGGCTGGCGGCTAGTCGGTAACTCAACAGACGACTTACAGATCGATACACCAGTTCGAGGTATTTGTCACTTGATGTCGTTTATGAACTTTCAGGCTGTTGCCTTTTTTTCAGCAGTATTAAGCAGTATTAATGAGCGCTAATACCCTATCGCCGTTATGAAGTTTGTTTCGTTGTCTGTCGTCAGCTTGGGGCAATGGCCACGAGGGAGCGCTCCGCTC
The DNA here is from genome assembly GCA_004794575.1 of Lanistes nyassanus. NCBI lineage: Eukaryota > Metazoa > Mollusca > Gastropoda > Architaenioglossa > Ampullariidae > Lanistes > Lanistes nyassanus. Next base: position 92,988 of record SMGT01015004.1, on the reverse strand, counting down.
ACTGTCCTGTCCCACCAATTTGTTCAGTATACACGCCGACCCGATAACTATAACTGTCTTCCGGCATGTTGTACGGCGTTTGACTGATTGTCACCATGACACCGAATTGCGAGTTCTCTGCCCTCGGCATGACTGGCTTGCTGTCACACGGTACATGAGTGTCAGAGCAATTTTTTTTTTTGGGGGGGGGGGGAGGATAGATTTTTTGCGGGGGGAAAACAGATGTGCACAGCACAGCGAAAATGTCGAAGGTGGGGCTTGTGGTGTCAGGAAAACAAAATTTATACCTGTGATTACCTTGAGTATGGTAACTTTGCCAAAGCTGAAAAAGGGTGTCCTTATCAACGAACAAACAGCCTTAGCGTTGCGAAACTTTTGTACTGGGCACAACCGCTAGATGGAGATGGTGGGGCATTCAGATGTCTAACAAGGAAATAGCAGTCATCAAAGCAGTCAAGCTTTGAACCAGGAAAATTTTTTTTTCCAATAAAGAATGAAAGCTTCAAGCTGTTCTTCGTGTCCCCTTACCTACTATACCCACACCATCCCAACATGAAGCGCCGCTCATTTTTTCGAAAGAAGACTGTGCCCCAAAACATGTTATGACATCGGGTCGCCAATTTTAGATCGTAGCTCGACGTCGTCTTGTGTGCTGGGTTGACAGCAGAAGATCAATTACAAAATTACACACTTTCACAAAACAACCCTTGAAGATGTAAACCACATTTATCATCTATATATAGTCTGGAAATATATGTGATTCTACGATTACGCTGAGAAAAATGATTTTCGTGAGTCGAATGTACTCGTCATGCAACAACATATCATTTTCATAGAGACCTGACCTGGTAACTAGCTTGTAACCAATTCACTCTACACGCTTATCGGACTTCCTAATATGGACTTGCACATTCTATAGGAAATCACGGAAAACGGAAGCGTTGCCAGTTGCCATAGATACTATTCCTTACATGTAAGCCACCTATAAGTAATTTTGGATCCACGAAACTTGGTGCGCTACAAGGGCTATTACTTTTTTAGTTTAGCAAACTTTTTTATCTTTGCTCTGTCTGTTGCTCTGACACACACACACACACACAACACGCACACACAACACGCACACACACACGCACGCACACATTCACGCACGCACACGCACATGCGCGCGAACAACCATTTCCATAGTTACTAGACCATTCTTGTCATGATCAGCAGTCAACAGTCTATTCTTTTACTTATATACTTGATCTTGGTGCTGGCACCACGCTGGCGACCCTTTCGCTGAGATCCTTTCAAAATGCTGAAAAAATAGAACCTTCGAAGTGCATAAAGAATCCTGTCGGAGTGTCCTTGATGCATTGTCTTCTGTTGGAGGCGGTATATTGTTTACAGATGAGGTATTTTGCCAGATTGAAAACCCTTTTTAAATCTTATTGTGCGCTTTCTCTCTGGCCTTAGGTTCAGACAATAAAAGAAGCAGAACCCGACAGTACCCCTAGGGGCACAGTGTGAGTGGAGGGCCTCAGACACTGTTGCAGTGCCTCGATAAAGAAAGAGAGAAGGGTGGCGAGGTGGGGGGGGGAGAGAGAGAGAGGAAGGATTAGCAAACGTCGGTCCCAGTTAACCGATCTACATGTCCAGATAAGAAAGTCTTCGGATTCAAGTTGTAGTCAATGTAGCAACGTTGCTGTTTTGTACAAATGTCTGCGTGATGTCTGATAAAGCTGTCTGAAACACGCAAACCACGAACGGGCACAAACACTCCATGTCCTGTTGTAACATTACCATACCACCCTCATGTCCTGTTGTAACATTACCATACCACACCCATGTCCTGTTGTAACATTACCATACCACCCTCATGTCCTGTTGTAACATTACCATACCACACCCATGTCCTGTTGTAACATTACCATACCACACGCATGTCCTGTTGTAACATTACCATACCACCCTCATGTCCTGTTGTAACATTACCATACCACCCTCATGTCCTGTTGTAACATTACCATACCACACTCATGTCCTGTTGTAACATTACCATACCACACCCATGTCCTGCTGTAACATTACCATACCACACTCATGTCCTGTTGTAACATTACCATACCACCCCCATGTCCTGTTGTAACATTACCATACCACACCCATGTCCTGCTGTAACATTACCATACCACACCCATGTCCTGTTGTAACATTACCATACCACCCTCATGTCCTGTTGTAACATTACCATACCACACCCATGTCCTGCTGTAACATTACCATACCACCCCCATGTCCTGTTGTAACATTACCATACCACACCCATGTCCTGCTGTAACATTACCATACCACACTCATGTCCTGTTGTAACATTACCATACCACACCCATGTCCTGTTGTAACATTACCATACCACCCTCATGTCATGTGGTAACATTACCATGCCACACCCATGTCCTGCTGTAACATTACTATACCACACCCATGTCCCGTTGTAACATTACCATACCACAAAGATCTCACAAGACCACAAAATAGAACGTAACATTACGGTTCCACAAAGTAGAGGTTGCGGCACTACAAAGGTGAACGTAATATTACAGTTCCACAAAGTAGAGGTCTCGGCACATAATATAACATAGTGCTACAAGTTGATATAGCGTTACGGCACCACAAAATAGATGTAACATAGTGCCACAAGTTGGTTCACTTAAGTTCGCACCAAGCTGGGACTCGCCTCAGAGTACATGTAGGAAAAAAACTTCGCGCCCCCACACGTGGCTGTGATTGGCAGCTATGCTCTGAGTGACTTCTGTGGACAGTGAAAGTTTCGGATTATGCATTGTCTGTACATGAACAGCTCAAACTAGTGTTTCTAACATCGCATGTTTGTCTGCTGATGCAGTCTGTTGAGTGCATTGTTACACTGTGTCGGCCAGCTATATAAAATTTCAGCCCACTTTTCTGAACACTTCAGCCAACTATCGTTTCCCGGAAAATCTCCAGGAGAACTCAAAAACAGCGATAAAGCAGACTCTTATCCCTTCCTCCCCCGCCCCCCAGCCCCATTTTCTCGACCGGAGCACCTCGAACCTGTGATCAAGTTATCTTTCGTGGAGGGAAGACGGAGCGGTGAATGTTTTCTGCGTATGCGAGTATTTCTATTTGCGTCCTGCCCTACAGCAGAGGCCATATACAAACATAGATTCCAATAACTGACTGTTATAATGAGCAATATATTATATAAAATAAACGAAAAAATGAAGCGTGGCAATCGCACCTATGGCATCAACCCACCCCCATCTTCCTGAATCGGTCATTGAGCATGCATCGATCTCTGAACTTGTGTCCAACCATTGCAATCACAGGTATTTGTAATATGTGGATACAAGTCTATATATGGTCCTACGTCGTCCTGTATTTGTAAACTGATTCATTTTTAAGAGAAGCAGATGAAAGGGAGAGCCTGGAATTCGTGCACGTGGCATTGCCACTTCTGTCCCCGCCACTTCCTGCACAATTCGAGGCATAGCCTGCAGTTCACCATGTAAAAGCGCAGAATAACTGGAACCAATCAAATGACGAGCTCTATTTAGGATGTGTAACAAGCGGAGCCAATCAAATGGCGAGCTATATTTCGAAGGTCTTTCCAGGGGCGGGGGGAAGGGAGGGAGAGGGGGGATGTTCCGGGAGGAGGGGGGATTTAGGGGAAGGGGAAGGGGTGGGGTTAGGGTGGGGGCTAGGAGTAGGGGATAGGTGGGGGTTGGGGGAGGGGTGGGGTGGGGTATAGGCAGTAAAGATCTTCCAGGAAACTGCAAGGTTTTCAGTGGTGACCCTACGAGACTAGCATATTTCCAAAAAACTGGAACCAATCAAATACAGTCTTCTATAAAATATGCTAATCTCTTAGGGTCACCACTAAAAACGTTCCAATTTCCTGGAAGATCATACTACCTATAACAGACAGTTTCTGTACATCATCAAACAGAAAAGAAAACACTGTTTGGCAGAAAGGGTGAAACTTGTGGGCTTAGAACAACGAAATGAAGTCAGCATTTCGCTGACAAAGAAGACCCCCCAACCCTCCAATTGCCCCCACCCACCCACACATTACTTTGCCATTGTTGTTTCCAAACAAGGAGTTTAAAACAACTGTGGTAAGTTAATTTGTGTGTGTGTATATGTGCTCCGCTCATGCTTGCGTGCGTGTGTGCGTGCGTGCATGCGAGCGAGCGTGCGTATGTGCGCGCGCGTTTGTGTGTGTGGTTGCGCAGAGTCCATTATCAGCAAAGTTAAATAAATTATTCGTTCACCAACTTAAACTTTTTTAAAAAAATGCCTAGCCTATAACTGTGGAGCTAGTATTGTCTACTTAATGTAAGGAGAAGAATGTTGTCTACTTAATGTAAGGAGAAGAATGTTGTCTACTAAATGTAAGGGAAAAAAATCGTTAGACCACAGAGGTGGACTTTTAAAAAAAATACCACGGACGGCGGGTATAATAGAGGACGATCGGGATTTCTTTAATCTCTATACTTATAATTATCTCCCACGTTAATATGTTGTATACTTTGATGTGTCGAAAAAAATAGTGGTAAACAATCGAGAAGCACCTCATTTATAGCAACCTTTTGGGTTTAAAAAACCAAGAGTGACTTGAATATAGAAGAAAAAGTTGTTTGACGTATATACAAAATTAGCAGGTGATATAACCAGCACGGTCACACACATCAGACGACACTATCCCACGATGTTGTGTTCTACTTGTAAAGTCTTCCACATAATAATATTTGTTTCCTTCCTCCATTCCTTCCTTTTCCTCCTTCGTTCTCTCCCCCTCCCCCATTTTCCTCCAGTTAAAATTGGTTATATTGGACCACGCTTTTACTTCAAAACCTTCTTGCTTTATATTTTTATTTTCTTTATATGGCAACCGCTTCATGAGCTTTTAGCTCTTTGTGTCACCATTGATGTATTTTTCTTGAAAATGGCAGTTAATAAATAAAATTTTCATTTATTTGGTGTTAACTTTGGTTTCCGCTACCCACTCTCTCTCTCTCTCTCAGAATACACGCACAAGCAAACCCGCAAACACACACACACAAAGAGAGAGAGAAAAACAGCGTTGAATATGCAGTCGACGAAGTTTTTTTCTTCGAAGAAAGCCTGCTTGGCTGCACTGCCTGCATACCGGTACAAAACACCAGTACGACAGTCGAATACTGTTCTCCGTACCGGTACAGCCGGTTTCTGTACCGGTACCCACCTCTAATTCGTATATGGCTAAAGATCTGGATTTGCATGTTTTTGTTAACCTGTCCAGATCATCAAAACCTACTTCGGCAGACTTATTCGTTCTCTTTCTCATATTAAGCGCATCGCTGGAGAACACTAACACTTACGTTCTGAAACAAATACAGAATTGGAACATGCTCATAAATCTGTGAGGGTGAACTAAATTTTTCAAATGGAAATAACATATGCGATCTTTGGTTGAACTCAGCATAAAACTCTGTTTGCATAGTATCTTTTACACAGTAAATAGAAATATCAAAAAAGTGATTTCATGTTACCAAACCTGACACTAAACTACGAGAGGCCTCCATACCGGTACAAAGCGGTAACACTGTTACTTGAAACGCTCAAAGTGACCGTATGCAGATGCATGAAACCATGGGAGCTTACCGTACCCAAACACGCAGCAAAGAGAGGGTCGGAAGAAAGGGACCAAGCAGATCCTCAAAAAAAGATCTGCCATCACTTTCTTTATAACGACGTTAGTCTTCACACAGCTAACCCTCGGTACACAACGTGTGCATACAGAGGATCCCTAGTAAATGTAGTCAGCCCACTCACTAAGCGAGTGCTGACAACTAGGATGTAGGATCCAAAGGACAATTACATGAAATCCTCACAGTGCAAATTATAACTAATAAGCAACAGACGAGGACCGAGCGCTTAATTGTATCAAATAAAACAAGATTTACTTGAGTTATTTGAGCGTTTCAAGTAACTCTTGTTGTATTTGATAAAATTAAGCGCTCGGTCCTCGTTTGTTGTTTATTAGGTAACACAACTCCGTGATCACCCCCGTAAACAGAAGTAACTAGAGCTAGCATTTACATTTCAGTGCAACTATTACAAAATAGACACTAGTACTACAATAACATGCAATGTAATAATTAATTATTTTTATATTTAAAACTACAACTTTGTAAACTAAAGACAGTTACTGCGAAACTATGCGCAGTTAGCTTTCCGCCAGAAACCAACATGTCAAGGGACGTGGGAGATTTGATTGTTAAATTCTCGAAGAAAGAGTACACAATTACTGGTTTATCAGGAACTGATACAATAAAAAATCTCAAAGATGCTATCTACAGGCAAACCGGTGTGCTTCCAGAGCATCAAAAACTTGCCGGATTTAAAGTAAAAGGTTGGTTGACTAAAGACATTTCTTTGTTGTTTACATGATTTTAGATACAGCTGTAAAGTGTAACAGTAACACCGTCACGTCAGATATGTGATCCTAATCATTGTTTCGCTCACGCTTCCCATCACACAAAAGAATTCAGTTTAATAAGAATGAATCGGGACCATTCACGTGCCACGATAGTGAATGGTTTAACAAATTAGAGTCAACAACAGCAGACGATTTGTGCTACAACTTAACTACTTCAGTTACTTCAATATTTGTCTTCTCTACTGTCTACTATTTTGTACTAGGACTTCTACTAGTCTAGCACTATAAAAATGTATCATTACAAGCTGGAAACAAGACACATTCAAATCACAGTGCTGTTAGCATAACCTTATAATTTTCGATTAGTGTATTTCATTATTTCTTTATTGCATTTACAGCGGGTCAGTTCAATGATTCCTCACAGCTGTCCATGATGATGATCAAGCCAAACATGAAGCTGACACTCATAGGAACAAGAGCAGAAGACATTGTAAGATATGATCAAGAATAAAGTGCTGAGCTGAGAGTGAGTGAGTGAGAGAGGAGGAATCAGAACATCTTAGTTTATTAAGGTACAATCTTCATTATCACTGTTTATTGTAACATTTCATGGGTCTTTTTAATCTGTTCATAATTTATCAAATGGTAATGATAATAGTTCCAGATATGTGGTACAGGAAATCAGTCTGACCCAATAAATGAATAACAAACATATTTTGTCAACATTCATCGAATCAGAAAGCACCTCTGTTATCCTTCAAACTATATTGTGTTGTCATGTTTGAACTGTCAGGATGAAGTCAGAGATCCACCAACAGACATTCCAGAAGTTGTTAATGATTTTGACATTGAGGATGAAGAGGTTGCCATTGAAAACAGGTTTGAATTAACCTGAGCATTTTATTCGTCTGCACCAGTTTATTATTAAACACAAGGCTTTATTATTTTGGATTAGTAAGGCACATATTATTAGTTTAATATCAGGGAGCAGAAGTCGCTTTCTTCAATTAACAAAATGTCTTACCTGTTATCCTGGTGTATGTATCTTTGAATAATATATTGTACTAAACTGTTCTTAACCTCCTTGACGATCATTATTATATGATATTATTAATTCAGTAGTAACCTTTGACCTTTGAATTTTTGTGTTCAGAGAAGAATACCTGGCCAAGGTCAAAAAGCGGGTGAAGGAGCACCGCATCATCATGTATTATCCTCCTCGTGATGGCAAGAAGCTGCTAGTGCTCGATATTGATTACACGTTGTTTGGTAGGCAACATGGCTCATGTAATTCTTTCTTTCTTCCGTTTGTGTTATTCAGCAGTGCTTCTGGAATTTTTTACAACCACGGGTCAAAATGACCCTCTAGCCTGAAATCTCAGAGTCATTTATTAAAAAGCAGGCTTCAACCCAAGTAGCTTCTGCAGTTCTGGTCTTAATCTGCCAAATGTTTAAAAAAAATCTGTGCATCACTGTGATGCAAAGCTGTAAAATCTCCGCATCATTCTTTTGTGCATAAATTTCCACCTGTTATGCATTATCAGGAGCTCTGATTCAACTTAATACAGTCAGTGTTCATCTAAAGTCCAATACTTTTAATATATCTCTTGTCTCTTTTCTTTTCCTCTCTTGTTTAGCAAGAAGCAAGAATCGTTACACATCATCTTATAACAATATATAAGTACTGCTTTATTATTTAGGTTCTGATATTAATTAATTATTAAAGTTTTGCTGTTATTTATTTAGGAGTGGACACCCTAGCTGGTAAGGTTCACAGACAGAATGAGAAAATTATGCTGCCTGTTTTAGGACAGGCTTTTATGGTACATCTTTGTTGTTGTTTTTGTTCAGCTTTTGTGCTGCCACATTGATGTCGATAAACTGTTTTCTTTTTGTGTCATTTCCCCTAGATCACAGGTCTCCTGCTGAGACACCCACAGAATTGATGCGGCCGTACCTTCATGAGTTTCTTAAGTCTGCCTACTTGGACTATGATATTGTCATCTGGTGTAAGTGTTCCATCGTGGGGTGAAGTATTGTTTCTTGTGTTATTTGATGCGGCCGTACCTTCATGAGTTTCTTAAGTCTGGCTACACAGACTATGATATTGTCATCTGGTGTAAGTGTTCCATCATGGGGTGAAGTGCTGTTTCTTGTGTTATTTGATGCGGCCGTAACTTCATGAGTTTCTTAAGTCTGCCTACATGGACTATGATATTGTCATCTGGTGTAAGTGTTCCATCGTGGGGTGAAGTGTTGTTTCTTGTCTCGCCTTCAAGTAGCCAGAACCAACAACTGCACCATTTTAAGTGTAGTTTCTTACAGTAAGCTGCCCTTCCGTTACGTGGTATGCATAGTCAGTAAACGCTAAGGTCACTTACCATTTTCCAAGTATAGTAGTCTGTCAAATCAGAAGTCTGTGTGGGCTGCAGCTGCTACAAGCATGAAGTGGATCGAGACAAAGTTGAACCTCCTTGGTGTCACCACCAACCCCGACTACAAAATCTGTTTCTACCTGTGTGCTGATGCCATGATTTCTGTCCACACACCAAAGTATGGTGTCATAGAGGTGAGAAAATCCACTTCTTCCTGTCTGGTTATACTGATTTCTGTCCACTGCCGAAGAACAACACTATAAGGCTGAGAAAATTTGCTTTTACCTGTGTGATCATTTGATATCTGTCCACATACCAAAGTATTGGATCATATGGATGAGGAAATGTACTTTTTATTACCTGTTTGCTGACACCATGATTTCTGTCCACATGTCAGAGAATGTCATTCATGTGAAAAAGCCATCATGCTGAAAGTCTTCTTCAATTTTTAAATCCACTCATGTTCATAGGATAGCCATTGTCATACAGTGTTATGTGCCATGTCATTATTATTACTTTGTTTTCTCCTGGCAGGTGAAACCACTGGGGGTTATCTGGGGTAAGTTTGATATGTGGAATGAGAAGAACACCATCATGATTGACGATGTGCGACGCAATTTCATAATGAACCCCAAAAATGGTTTGCGAGTAAGTTTCTGTTCATTCTTCCTGCGCCTTTTTAGTGTGTATGCTTCTGTTATGTGGCATTTTAATAGGCTGTCTTCAGAGTGTAGATTTTTGCTAGTGCACCGTCATTGCTACTTAAGCATTTGTTCCCAACTATCTCACTGACCCTAATTCTACCATCTTAACACACTAAACTGGCTGTGATGGTCATGGGTTTAGACACATTTGAAGAGGCAAAAATAGAATGTTGTCCAGTGACTGCAACTCAATAAATCGTGTTTTTCTAACAGATAAAGGCATTCCGTGAAGCTCACACAAATCGTGCAACTGACAAAGAACTGATGAAGCTGGCAGAGTATCTCCAAGATGTAGCAGATGTTAATGACCTCTCGAAGCTTGACCACCGCAAATGGGAGTCGTAAGTCTGTTTCATTCTGTGAGCCTGTTCGTCATTTTTCTGAATCTCTGGATCCCTAACAGAACAGACTTGGGTGGCTGGTTCATTTTGATATCTCCAGCTTTGAACACCTACTGCCTTCTGTTGCTAAGAATCAGTCTTATTGATAATAACTTAAGGCAATATCAGAATGCAGCTCATAAACAGCATCTGGAAGGGCTAAATAAAGGGTTTGTCTGCAGGTACAAGAGACCCACGCCACGTAAACCAAGGCCAGAGCACAAACCTCCTCCTCCAGCCATCCACCAAACCGAGGAGGAGGATGAGGAAGAGGAGGAAGATGATGGTGGTGAATGTGAAGAAGACGATGATGTTTGAAGGTGTCGGCACGCTCCCAACATGGTCTCTAGAATATGCGTGCAATAGAGAAGAGCAAACGTATGTTTCTCCAGGAAGGTTCTTCTTCGGTAGTGTGCAAATAATTGTAAAGACTAAACCCTGCCTGGTTGACTCGTCAAAATCGTTGCCACAAAGTCGAGATGAATTTGCTGAACACATTGAACGGCCTACGCATCATTCCCTGTTGCACCTGAAGCCAGTTCAACAGACAGGCTGTCACATCAGATGCTACGTTTGGTTTGATGTTAGCAGCCTAAACCCTGATAACAAATAGATTCTGTTTGATGTGTTCTTGGTATTTCTGAGGAATCACAGCTTGTGGGACATTAACCAGGTGGTTCACCACTGGCATTTTTAATCTTACACGCTGCCTGAGAATTTGCCAAACCTGCTGACTCAAAAAATTTATGTCATGCTGATTAAATGTGTAGAGAATATTTGCCTCCACAATTGCCCTGTGTGTGCATATGCATCGTGTGGGTTGGAGGTGAGTGTGACTTGTAGGAGGGTGTGGAGCTCTCTGTATCTGATTTACTAGTTGTGGATTGCATTGATGTGTTTTGAATATTTTATAGAGGACAGACCCATGATGACCCTTATGGTTTTTTAATATTGAATTGTCTGCTTTGGATGTTGTCATTTCTTCTGCTTTGTTGACAAGATGGATACTATGCTTGTCAGCTGGTGTTCATGTGTGTTCTGAAGCACTTGCTAGACCTGTCTGCTGCACAAGAGCTCATGTTCAGGCTAACTTTTGTGGTTTTCTGTTTACACATTTCTTCTCAATCATGCTACTGAACAGTGAATATCTTGTTATTCCTGTGCTGTGATTTGTGCACCACCATAATTTTTGCTGTGAAGTCTTCATTCATTACCAGAATGATAGAGCGATGTCATTTCTCCTTTCCTATGTAGCCAAGCATATGCAAAACATGGCTTTGGGATTTGTTCTGGAGACAGGGCTTCAGTTAACATCACTTTATGTCGTGTCCTTAAACTCTTTTTCTCTTGAGATCTTACATCTAGTAAGCATCAAACCTAGATTCCTGAATCTTTATAATGTCCTATTAACGAGCAGAGATTGCAAAGTGATATAAATCTTCAGAACCCCAGCTGAGACAGTTTGGACAAATGAAATGCTGTAAAGAACTTTGGAACAGCAAATAATTTGCAGTGAAATAGATGCAGCTGCTTCAGTTCCACGGTGTTTTAACTTCACTGTAGTAAGCTGCTTATTAATCATCATAATGTCATGATTTTAGCTCTGTTATCATCTTTATTTATCCTATTTATTGGACTTGTGAACTTGTGTTTTATGTGACAGTGTCCACACATTGCATAGAATGTTTCTATTAAAACTATGTTGAATTCTTATTGCTGTGTTGTAGATCTTTCACGCAACTCTTTAACAACTATTAACAAGAAAGTTAGATTAAGAAAATTTTCGGCTGATGTAGGTGAGTTTCATAGATGGTATAAACATGTCTAAACCAAAATCTTGCAGTCCGAATAATGCATTTGACCTATTAATCTAGCTAGCTTCACTGCTGATAATCTTATGAAAATGATGATTGCATTATTACATCAGACCTGTGGCTTTTGATGTGCAAAAAGTAGCAGCGTAGAGTGCTTGAACGATTAGCGGCCCCTCTTTTTAACCTTTCTTACTCACTGTCCCCTGGTCTTTCTCCTGCCATGCAGCCAACGCGCCACTTCTACTGCAGATAAGTCTTTTTCCTTTTCGTTTTTTCGTCGTTTGTGTGTCGTCCTGATGAAGGGGTAGTGCCCCGAAACATGTAGATTGTCTTCGTCTTTGTCCCTTTCTAGCTTGGTACAGTTCCCTTGTTTTACATTTAGTAGCTGAATTGTGTTCACATTACATAGAGTTTTCAAATAAACTGTATTTTTTCGTTTAATTTTGCTTTGTCACCTGCACGTATTTGATTAGCACACATTGGTGGGCGTCTTGGGTACACACATTTGGCTGCCTCTTGGGGTGTGTACAAACATTCCAGCACTGATTTCCACGCACACTGACGCTGGCTGCTGCAGAATAAAACGAGGTGTATAAAAATATACAGGTTTGGATGTTGTGTTCTTGCAAATTACACTCCGTTACTTGCAAAGTCCAGCTGGTCTTGCAATTTGAGTGGTGTAGATTAAAACATCGCCCATACCAATTAAAGGGACGCTATTCAAACTTTTAGAAGCTGGGATTCGAATAGGGTTTTGTCCCTTGGACCAATTTCTGAGACCGGTTTAGGCGGTCGCTTTGTACTGTATCGACAAACGGTATTCAGGTAGTGGCAAGTGTGGCAACGGGGGACATCGCACGGGGTGGAGCCGAAGGAAGGGGGGAGGGAGGTAGTCGGTTTTAGTTTAGAGTGTACTAGAAGGTCTCGCAGGTTCTTATCCCTCCGAGATGCTAGGAGGGGGAGTTTTTTGAAGAGATCGGGTATAATCTGAACCCTACCTGAATACCGCCACTACACTCCACACACCCAACACCACCTTTGTCATCAAACGCAACTTCACCTGCACCAACAGCAACATCGTCTACGCCATCACATGCACCCTCTGTCCCACCCTGTTCTACATCGATGAGACAGAACGCTCTCTCAACACCCGCTTCACAGAACATCTAGCTGACACTAAAAACCGCAGAAACACACCAGTTGCACGTCACTTCAGTACACCCCCCCCCACACACACACACACACAGCCGACAACATGAGGGTCTGTGGTATCTGGAAAATGAAGGGCGACTCCATTGACCGCAAGAATATGGAGTCCTACTTCATTACCCATTTCGGTACCATGGCACCTACTGGACTCAACCTAAAATACTGACCCTCCCCCTCCCTTCCCTTAACCCCCTCACCCCTCCGTCTCTAACTTTTTCTCACCTCCTTCCCTGCTCTCTCTCTCTCTCTCACCGACGCCCCCTTACCCGCGCTACTTTCTCTTTCTCTCTCCCCCACCCTTCTCTACCCTTTCCTACCCACCTTGCCATTGGCCTTTCTCACTCACTGTCCCTCGGTCATTCTCCTGCTTTGCAGCCAACGCGCCACATCTACTGCAGATAAGTCTTTTTCCTTTTCGTTGTTTCGTCGTTTTTGTGTCGTCCTGATGAAGGGGTAGTGCCCCGAAACATGTAGATTGTCTTCGTCTTTGTCCCTTTCTAGCTTGGTACAGTTCCCTTGTTTTGCATTTAATTTGGGCTTATCCTCCAAGCGGCAGTCACTTGTTTTTCTTCTGTTCGGTTGTATTAATTTCCGGAGTATGCAGTCGATAAGACCAAAGAGTGGTGTACATCTCTCTCCCTCTCTCTCTCACACACACACAGGCGCGCGCCCCCGCACATACACAGAGCGATGAAGGGAAGAAAAAGGATGCAGAAGAAATGAAGGAAAGACGAGAGTAACAAAGCGAAGTCAAAATATTGAAGCACCACGCAACATCAATTCTATCACAACATTGACATCCCACAGCCCGCATAAAATTCCCTCGATATACTATCATAAACCAGACAAGCACACTGCAAGTCTTTGCGCTTCGAACCACAAAGGCAAGGCCACGGTAGAACGTTTGTTTCTTTTATTTCAGATGATCATGACAAGAATTCTACCTCCGTTTTTTTCCCCAAAAGGATCAGCGCTGATCAATCATACACCGACAGACGCCGCGGTAAAACAGCGTCAAACATCACCAACACTGGCAGACTAAAGGTTGACAGATAATTGAGCAAAACAACAGAAACAGCACGACTACAACAGAGAAGCGTGCTTATCCACAAAGCGACAGAAACAGAAAGGTGACATGACCTTCCCGTTCTCCAAGCCTAACAAAACCTCGCTTTTAACAGCACGCGCATTCGACTGCGTGCTCATAACACGCTTCAAACATGGGCTACAATGTAGCATATAATGTTACCGTGTACAGCAAACACAAGCTGCTCGAACAAACCAACAAAAAATTTCGGTAACGCGATGTCTTACACTGAAAACGCCCTCCACGTGTCCCCGTGTTCAAAGGGCTGGCCGAGTAAACAGTAACCTAGATGCCAAACTTCTTATCTTTTATTTATATTTCTTCTAATCAGATTGGTTTAAAGTGTACATCCAGCAGCCCAGACCGGAAGCTGACTTTTTCGAGTATTATCACAGACGACTGTTCAAGCAGGTCTAAGACTTGTCACACTGTGCCAACCGTTCTATGTTCGGTGCCAGTGTCTTGAATGCAGGCAGGCGCACGCCTAAAGGGGTACACGTGCGTTGTCTATACATAGGTTGGTATGGCGACGATTATCTCAAGAGAAAAAAAGACAAGCGAGTAATGCTTTGCAGTACAGTATCAGCACTCCCTCGTGGAAAGAAAACACAATTTGCTCACAGCATATTGACACAAAGTATGGGGAAATAAAAATCAACATGGGACAACCATGTCTCAAAGTTTCTTTTTCTGGAACTAAAAATATGTTTCAATGAGTTTTATTTTCAAAACATTACACTCCAAGAAATGGGTTTCATGAAGCTGTTGGAAAATGAGGATAAAAAAACCGATCAAACACAGACCAAGGATCTTCCGTGAAACATAAGCTTTCGCTTCAAAACAATGTACAGAATGTGGGGTGAGGGGGCGAGTATTTTATGGTGATTGAGTTACGCAAAACTATGTACGATGGAATATAGCATGGACATACATGATTTTAAGAATAGCTCAGTCAAAGCGATAAGGAGGACAAACCCTTTCAGAATGGAGATAACAGCAAATTCTTTCGTGAACATTTGAAAGAGTAGAAAGGAAAAAATATCAGTACCCAAAATGCTAAAGAATAGTTTACAAGAGCTGTAAGACAAACATCCAGGGTCTATAGCCTCTTTCCAAAAAGTCCTTTTTCTGCCACAATAGGTTCCTCGCATCCGGACATGCATTCTTTTCAAATTTATCGTCTGTTACCACAGGCCTCTCCAACGCAAAGCCCGTAATTGTCTGTAGGTACCCACCATTCGCCCACAGAAGCCAAAACGTTGGTGATCGAAAAACTAAACATTTCTCCGCGATAGTGGGAGGAAACAACCAGCACTCCAGCGTGAACACGGAGTAGCATAGCAACAACAACAACGACAACAGTTCTGTGGAACAAACCCACTCGCGCTCCCGTGTCTCGTTATTCCCGCCAAAAGGCGGGTCGTCTTTCTTCCCCGACACCAGCCCCTTGGGAAATAGAGAAACGTTCCATCCTTGTCTTTCTATCATATATACACACACACTGGCTGTGAGATGGCCTCGCCATTCGTCTTCTGTGTCCCTACAGCCGTGAGCAAATAACAATGCCACAAGAACATTCCGACAAAGAAATAAGTAAAACAGAAAACCTGTGTCCGTTTTAATATTAACGGGGATTCAGTGACGATTAGCAGTACCAATGAGAAATGTCTTCGTTAGGTTTTTCAATAAATAATAATGAATGAAAGTGTGGTAAAATTTCTACATTTTGGTTACGAAAGACTCTTCGTTAATCTTCTCTTACAAAGTCCTACTGACAGTGAACTCGATCTCTGTTGATAAAAAAGAAATTGTTAAATGTGTTACCACTGTTATATCACTCAGTCTTAACATGGTTGAAATGGTGCATTATGCGCTTAAATTAACACACTGATGAGGTGAGCAGCAGAGTGCATGATGAGAGAAAGGGAATGAGCAAAGCATGACTTGTAACTCTTGACAGCTGCGACTTAATTGACTGACTGACAAAATTTACATTTGTCATTATTGCACCATATGTATCGACAAAACACGCGTCCAGTGGGACACAAGCACAATCTGAATGTCGCGTCACTTCCTGTGACGTCACAAATGACTACAAATGGACGATCAGAAACAAAAAACAAAAACAAAAAACGAAAAAGACGCTTAAAGAGTGTGACAGACTTAGAGCTGTACCGAATATTCTTTTCGAATTCCTATTTGGCCGAATAATGACGAAAATTGAATATTCGTATTTATAAATCCAAGAATTAAAATGAAAATTTTATACCGGTAATTTTTCCGGAATTGTGCGATCCTGGTGCCCAATTAACTACTCAGTCATGGAAATTAGACCAAAAGTTGAAATGCTTGTAATTAACAGAATTGACAATAATAGCAAGAAGACATATTACCTATATGGTGTTGTTACTAAGTACTCCGATTTCGACGAATGTTGTTATTTGTATTCGGCAACAAATATTCGTATTCAGCCAAATAATGAAAATCTTCGGTACAGCCCTAGACAGAACGCAGAAGCTACGCTGTAACGGCCTCAGGGGAGATTACTGCCTACAGTAGCGGAAGAAGCTGCAATTACGGTAACTAATGCATATTACACTATCTGTTGTATAGCTCACGTCTGCCCCTTGGACAGAAGTGCTACTATACACCACTACCACAGGCAAGTTGTGTAGACGCGAGGACGACAGAGACGTGAGAGCTCCTACTTTGACCCTAGGCGCTCTGAAGCACAGTAACTACTTACAACGCCACTCGTTTCTGACCTCGTCTAGAAAACTCTAGATTAAAAGCCTACACGCGCACAAGAGCGGAGCTGGACATACCTGCCCACCTTCTGCTCCCTTCTAATGAAGCACGCGAGAAATGACTGTCAGAAAGGAACACGAAAACAACTGACAACTGTACATTTTAAACTGAACTTTGCGAAAGATAGAAAAAAATAGGGAGGGAGGTGGTTAAAGAGAGCGGAGGGAGGGGTAGAGGATTACATGAGATCGACCTCCTACTCGTGGTGAACACAGCTCAGGTTTCTGACTACACGCCGCTAGCAGTCGCAGACCAGTCAGAAGGAAGGCCCTCGGAAGCCAGCACTCGACTGAATACTTTCGCCCGTCCCGAACCACAGGTTATTTTCTCACGTTATCGTCCTTTTAATCGAGCAGTTCAATTAATTAAATTAACCATTCGAACATTAACGAATTAGTCCGGAATGGAAAACTACGCCTGTCAGTGTCGCTGGCAGATTTTTCTCAATCATCAGACAAAACAGTAATTACATACAAATTCTGGTGTCAAGAATTGTTTCCCTACCCATGAGTAACACAAACAGCAAGGACTGAAGCATGTTGGTCTGTTCTGAGAGCAACAGATAATAAACATTAGATAAAAACGACTGACTAGATTCCACTGACATACAGAACAGTCTAATCACCACGGCCTCATGAGTGTGGCTCCATTTCACCAACAGTTCAGTCCTCAAAAGTCGTTTTGGTTTTTTTACTCGACATCCAACACTTCGAGTGCCTGGGATCCTGGCTGGTGGTCGAAAGCGAGGCGCCCAATGGTCTCCGCTCAGTTGCTCACGTGACTGGACAGAGTCATGTAAGCAGTTCACATGACAACGCAGCTCTTGGCGGCTTCCTTGCGCAGGTGTACCTTGGCCTCCGTCAGGCCGCTGAAGCGTTTGCGGCGAATGAAGGAGCGCTGTCGCCGGAAGCCAGGTCCGTCACACCCAGGGCTGGCCCCTGCTGCTGCCGCCGCCGTGTTAGTTGTCCCCGCTGACGACAGCGCCGCCACCTCCATGACGTCATTGACGCTGCGCTGGGACGTCTTGGCAGACGTCTCCGAGTAAACCAAGGCGCCGATGTGCTTGGCCGTCTTCAGGCCCTGAAACGTAAGAGGAACTACCATGACAGCTCTGTTTCTGTTCATTCCACGCTTTCTCCGCCCCATCCCGGCTTTTTCTATCTGCTCGTCCACGCACTTCTCTCGTTCTCACGTAGTTGCGGTTTCTCTCTCTAACCACCCCTCTCTCTTCGTTCCCACTCTCCCCTCTTCCTCCATTAGAACTTCTCTTCTTTCTATGTTTCTTTCTACTTCTTTCCACCTCTCTCTCACACACACACATAGACGAACCCTAGCGAACTAGGCCAGAAAAGTCATTTTACACCTTAGCACGTGCTGCGTGGGGACGAAAATAAACTGCATGGCATTGTATTTCTGCGTGGGAACGCAATGCCATCAAACCGAAATGTCTGCCATAAGAATTAAAGAGGTTGTCTTCATGATGCGACTAAATAAAAAGTGTCATATAACACGCATGCAGACAATGAAAGTCTGGGAAGGACAAGTGTTTTAATCTAAGGAGACAAGCACGGGAAGGTTTGTGGATGGAACCTTGCACATAAAGGGACAAACGAGACAATAAATCTTGCGTCACAAACGCGCAACACCGCAGCAGGACAACAAGAGCCACCCACTGGGGTCATTAACACTGGCCAGAACAAAATGTGTTTATTCTTTATGGAAAAAGAAGGTTAAGGTGTATCTTGTATCTGCAGACCTGACGGGAAGTGCACCTTCGAACGACAACGTGCACCACCACAGCTGTCTCTTCCGTCGCTTTCGCTTCTTCGTGACAGGCAGACGGAAGACAGAGAGAGGGAAGGAGCAAGGAAGACGAGAAAGATGAGAGCCAGGAACCATGACACGGGTCGTTCGAGATAGTGTCACGAATAAAAAACACCTGAGCGGTCTTTCTACGTGTCCCGTCAGACCAAACACCACACTTCCCAGCATGCACCTCTTCCTCCCCCCCCCCCCCCACGGATCCCGGAGACGCCAAAGCCGCCTCGGGAGGGTCACAAGAGGTCAGACACTGTCAATTTCCGTTCCTCGTTTACTTCTGCGGGCGCAGGCACGCGCTAACGAACGGGGCATGACTCGATGGCCTGCGGTTATGGTTTGTGGGCTGGGGAGGGTTACCGGGCGAGTCGGTTGGAGGGGTGCATGGGGGGGGGGGGCAGAAGCGGATGTGACGTGCTGGTGCGTCGTACCGCCTCGGGCAGCAGACACGTAGCTTTGGGTCCTAGCAGCTGCAACTGGCGCGACCGAGAATGCCCTGCAGGTGTGCAATAAAGTCGCCTCACTCTATCCGCGACTGGCACCATCAAAACTAACACTGCGACCCGTCCCGAAGGTACAGGTAAACTTAAAGCTGGCGGGTGTCCTATATTAATTACTAATAAGGAGCCGTCTTCACGGCGCTTGGTTAAGCCTTAACTGATCATGATCACGGGATCGCGATCGGTTAGGCTTGACCAATGGCCATGAATGCGGCCCCAGCTAGGCCGCTTCAAGGGCCAAGTAGTCTACAGAGGGCAGTTCTACCCACGCAAGGGCTGTCAAGTGGAGGACGGTCATGACGTCACTGTCTGCAATCCACTGTCCTACTCTGGCGTCACCAGCCAGGCTCACTTGATCCTCGAGTATAATACGGCGCGGACTTTTCTCATCCAGCACCCACCGTACACATATCCCTGTAGACGGGCAAAAGACTGTTAACACCCCGTACTTTCACGCTATATACAATCCCCACTACCTGCCAAAAGGTAATCAAAAGATGACGATTCTTCCCAATATAAGGCTTTTTTTTTTTGCTCCACAGTCCTATCGAGGAAAAATATTCAGAACCGACTCGAGAGGTGAGGCAACGTGACAGCCAAAAGACACCGTTACATTTTATTTTTTGACACCAACACAGAGCTACCCAACTCGGTGTCGCGTGGGATAAATGGCAATTAAAACTGTTAATCCCCGAGTTTTTTATGCTTGTTTTCCGCCAAAGATAAAAGGGGCGATTCAGTTTCTGAAATGCTGAAAATTGGGGTCAGCAACCAGACTTTTTATGTGGATCTTTGCTTCATGGCTTTCCTTCGCCCAATCTTCTACGTTTTCTGCACTCGTACAATGGCGACATATAACATTCCTGAATGGTACTCTCATTTGCTGTCAGGAATACAACGTTTGCTGCGACTTCAAACAGCACTCCTCTGTGTGGGAGAAACGTCTAACATGCAGGTAGTGGAGACCGTTAAACCCGGTGACTTCGTGCCCTCAAGTATTTCTGTCCTCCGAGAGGGTAAATTTGTTTTTAATACTTTCGCCCAAACCCGTTTTCTAGCGCACTATATATTTAGCTTATCCTAGTGGCTAATGTAGCCATTAAAGTTGGGGAGTGGGGTAAGTGTCACATTTTGAGTGTCCAAGATTCAGATCTCTCCAGAGTCATATTTTTCATAATTTCTTTTTAACGTGAATTTTAGATCATCAGGAGTTACAGTTACAGATGAGTTTTAGTTAGGGGCCTATACGGACGCTGCTAAAACATCCAGAACGATACCAAAAAAGTCGCCTCTGGGACTATGCTTCCGGAAGTTCTTAACGTACATGCTAGGATGGCATTCCACTTTTTTTCAGTCGGTCTTTCTTTTCGAGAAACACTGGGATTTTCCGTCTGCAGAGTTTAGGAAATGGGGACTTATGTCCTTTTCAAGCAGAGACGAAGAACCGATCATATAGTCAGCAGTAAGACGTGCACACAGTATGGCTAGTCCACTCATCTCTTCAAAACTTAGTTTCACAACAGTCACGCGGTAAGGGTTTGCACTCCCGGATGGGCAACGCTCAAGAGGCGCATGGCATGACTTTTGTTGTCCGTGTCATCATCCCGCTTCTCGGAGTTATAGTCAACTGGTGCAAGTGTAAAGTCATCTGAAGAACCGGTCAAGACGACTTGTAATTCACCACGCGTTGGTTACCGGAAATTCGTGAATGGTGACTTCTCCGCTCTTTGTCGTCTCCGTCCGTTCGCTAGACGCGTGTAACGGCGGACAGCGTGAAATGTGCGGTGTGTATGTTGTACACTGTACGTGCGTGGTGGCGTTTGTCACAACAAACTTTCCCGGACCAGTGACGTGGGCTTCTTTACCTGATCGTAAGACACGAAAGCTGGGCGAGGCTGGCCAGGTGGAAGGTTCTTGGCCTCCGACCGTCGGTCAGTCTTGCAGCCGACCAGCATGATGGGCTGTGTGGGGCAGTTTTCTCGAACCTCTGGGTACCACTGCAGCCAAAGACACAACAAATTTCTTATCAAACAGATTTAGAATAAGACCGCTTTGATGTCAGCCTCATTTCCACAACTATACTTAATATAAAACAAACAGGTTTCTGTTTCTCAGTTTGTTAAACATTATTTGGGTGCTACACAGCAGATTAAAAAATATTTTTAAAAATGCATACACCATCTATGGCATGAGAGAAATCCTTGTTTCTCCTTCATTCTCATCTCCCACGCCATCCGTATAAACCTCCACCAAGGAACATCGGGATTGTGCCTGTGACTCACATTCTCTATGACGTCAAAATAAATAATGGATCTGTCTGGATTCCCAGTCTGGGTAACCACCCTTTACCTGAAGTATGAGGGCGACACCTCCACCTGCCGTGTCTTTCCTTTTTTTTTCCATCTCCTCATTGCCATCTCACACACAGTCGCTCTCTCTTCTTGCATTATCACCCTAACCAAATGCACGCGCGCGCGCGCGCACACACACACACACATTACCCTGTTAGCGTCCACTATCCAGCCCCTCCCCACTGAACTTTAAACTTCAGCCTATTTTTATGACGTCAGACAAATTTATCTGGTCCCCAACTGCAGTTTATCTGACATCTCTCTCTTCCCTTCACAGATGACTTTATACGATAAAGTCTGCTTAGCAAACCTCGATTGTAGATCTCTGTAGGCGGTATAGTTCGGTGTGCTCTGCAGCCACCACAGCCACAGGCGAGTACAGGTGAAACAAACCCCAGTCAGTCACGTGATTTACCTCCACCAACTTCCCGCCAAGACGGCTTCGCGGATATTTGTCTCCTCCTGGCGTCTCCGCTTCTTCTAAATTAAAAGATATTTTGCCCTTCCATCTTCACAGAAAATCTTTCTCTTCCTCTCTTCTGTTCTTTCCCTTTTCCTCCTATCCTTTGATCAACTATGCCTGAATTTCGTCTTCTCAACTAATTGGAGGCGAGTTACTTTTCCCTCTCCATCTTCAAAGAACGTACAGTCTTCCTCGTCGTCCTTCTCTTCCTCTCCCGACATCTGACAACTGTGCCAACAGTTCGTCTTCGTGCCGACGTATTTTCTCCTCGAGATGCAGATTCTTTTTATCCCCACTGTATGGCGCCTGTTTTTTCCCCGTGTGTACTGCAGTCTTGTTTTTGCACGGATCTTCTTGCCTCTATCCAAGAGGCAGGCTTTTATTTGCGCTATCCTTTCGTCTTGTATTTTTTTTTTCGCTCCTCTCCACCTGCGCGCGCAGTTTCTGGTACCTCCATCTCCTCCATCGTTACCCGATGCTTACCGTGTTTATTTGTAGTAGTTTCCATCCACACCTAGGACCTGCCACTTCCGACGTCTTTGTCTGTGCTAGAGGCCCCTTGTCTGTTTTCTCCGCAGTCCGTATCAGCCCAGGTTTGTTTTGTTTCTTGGGCTTCTAGGTCCAAGCCAGGGGGGAAAAACTGTCATAGTTCCTTCTTAGCCCAGAGAAATTTTGGCCACCTCCGTCTTTCATTTCGATATTTTTAGTTCCTGCATCACCACTACTGGTTCTTCTAATACGCCATTGCATTTCCTGCGTCTTGATCAGCAAGACAAATGATCTTTACTGCAAAATATAAACCTTTTCCAACTCATTTCCTATTCTTGTCTGCTCTCTTCCACCCTCCCTTCCAAAATGTAGCTTAGGCCCTCTGTACTCTATAACCGTGTAACGAGCATCTGGACGCAAGTGAACGTCCTGACATTGTAACAACGTTCTATGCTCGCATCCCCTCCCTGTCAGACAGGTCTGATGAACCTCCCCGTCACCTCTGACCTCTCCCCTCTTCCAGCTCCGGTCTTTCTTTGTGGCCACGGCCTTCGACACGCGAGTTTGCTTTTCTTGCTGGCCTCATCTATCACGGAGCGACAAAAACCCACGTGAGGCGCCGTCTGAACGGTAGGTGCCTGGCGGCGGTGCGCGCAGCACGCGCTGAAAAAGTTCGGCGTCAGCAAACCTTGCTGCACGTGCTGTTTCCAAACTCAAAGGGTGCAGGACAGGCGATGCAGTTTTTATCAAACACCTCTACCCACCTCCCACAGAATGACATCACGTGCTGATAGGTCAACATGACCCTCCCCCCCCCCTCCACACACACACGTCGCACTTCGTGTAGTTTCGTCGAGGCCAAGCTCAGGCGTGCAGCTGTGATCGTTGACAGAATTATACACCAAGAAATTCCTACCATGTAACGTGTAAAGATACTTTAGTTCCGAAAAGGCTGATTGGTTTTCACCACTAGGCTGGGTTGCATGAGTGTTCGTATCGTCTGTTCTTTCGTAAAGGTGTACGTAAAGTATACAGGGCGAATGAGCCTTACGACTTTTGTTATTATCGGAAGGGCAGCTACGAATGCTCATGCGAGCCGGCTCTGGATCCTGGACGCGTGACTAAACGTGGAGTGATGACACGTAGATGCTTGGAGGCGTGGTGAGGTGAAAGAATATGCATGCGCACACAGTACACGCACACACGCACACAGTACACGCACACAAGGGAAGAGGGGAGAGACGACTGAAGCAAGAGCTTACGAAACTAATTTATCCAACTAATCTTACAAGGTCACAGACATATTCGACCAGCGTGACCACCTGACCTGAGGAGGTCCTCACCTTTGACACGACATTCTCCATGGACTCCGGGCTGTCTATGGCGAAACACAAGATGACCAGGTCGGCATCTGTGTAGGACAGTGGTCGCACTCTGTCGTAGCCAGCGTCTCCTGAAACAGACGACGATGACAGGCCACGTGACAAACGGTGGCAGATGCTAACGACTTGGTCTACTTTCCCACTTTCCCCTCGAAGACCGAGTGTGCGATGTGAGCTGAACACTTACACTATTCCCGACTTCGTATCCTCAACGTGTGGCTTTTGCACACTGACACAGCCAGCGACTGAAAAATTAACCGAGCGATTATTGCTCGTGGAGTCGTTACTCTAACACACGCACTTCTCTTCTGATCTTTGCGTGTACGCGGTTCTAAACACTAAGAATGCTTAGAATGAAATTTCCCAGAACAACCTCAATTCAAACAAAAAGTGCAGCAGCGTCAGTTTTAGTTTGAATTATTAGTATACTAAGAAATTGGTCCCCTGCGTTTAGACCTATGACCAAAATCAGATCAAGTCTGTCAGCGTCAGATTAACAGAAGCAACTTGTCAGACATAATACAAAAACTTGTGCCATGTTCTTTTAATCTTTCTGACCTGTATCGATCAGCGAGGAGTAGAGATTCTCTCTACTGCAGATTTCTATTAATCACCGGTTATTCTTTCAGATTCTGAATGCAGAACTACCATTTGAAGTAACTAAATAAATTGTATGGAAGCTTTGAAAACACACACACACACACAAACGCGCAGGGAGCACACAATGTATGCATACAAGGTACTAATGGCACACAACAGGTACACACACGCACGTGTGCTGTCTACCAACACTTCCTCACAAAGGTAGGAGGGCGGACCGGAATGGTCCGGCCATAGCCAAAAACTCCCTCCATCAGCCCCCCTCCCACCCTTCCGCCACAGGACACACTGCGACAAAGGACAAGACACGCACCCGGACAGCACCGCATACCAGCAGGTGCCGGCAACAACAGTGTGTGAAGGGAGTTTGCAAAGCAGCTATCATTGGTTACTTTTCTTTACCCAAGCTGACAGATGCAGACATGGAACTATTTCTTTCTGAGGGAGATTAAAATGCTGTCAAGGTTCCCACTGATGCACGATTGTCAAGAACTGCTGGAGATGTGCACTTCTAGATGTAAAATGGCCACAAGCGTTTCACAACGCATTTGTCTAACTGCGCAGAACTTGTTGGGAACGCCCGTGCGGGAGAGACGCGTCGCATGCTTGTGGACATTCTGTCGGAATACTTGATGGCACGGACAGAGGGCAGGTCTCTCTGCTTTGCTGTTTGTGCTGGGTCTAGTCAGATTGCTACTGAAGTAACTCGTTACAGAACAGTTTCAACAAAAGAAGTGGTTTTCTCACCCTGCCCCACGAACGCCCATGCGTATGAAACTGTCCACGCGCGCGCACGCGCACACACACACAGGCATGCATGCGCACAAAAACACACAGGAACTTAGACGGAAAGAGAGCGGAGATAGGCGTGCCTTTTGACAAAATTTGTTCTGCTCTACTTCATCCGAACTTCCAAACCGCCAAGTTCCTTTCTTTCGGCCCTCTCTTTGCTACGTGTTTGGGTACGATAAGCTCCCTTTGGGAACATGCGTCTGCATACGGCTATGTATAGCGCTGCCAGTACCTTTGTTGGAGTTATCTTCCAAACTCCCCTCAAAAGAAAATAAAAGTAGAGTTTGCAGAGGTCATATCTAGTTCCCTTCTCTGCAGACTGAACAAAGACTTCACATCTTAAAAACCACTCTGCTGTTCTGCAACAAGCAGTATGAAACGTACAACCCACCTGCAAAACCGTTAGAGCATATCTGGGTGGAAAACAGTCTGTTCGGGCCGCGAGATCTTTGACGGAAAAGATCGGACTGCCATTCATCTGCAGCAGTTGTCAGATACTCCCTCTACCTCCCACCCACCCTCCATGACAAGGGCGAGGGGAATGGAGTGACTGCACGCTGTGTGTCTACTTCAGCAGGAAAACAGTTCGTGAAAGGAAATGCGATCTGTCTGTGCGGTCCCAGAGTCAAGGGACGAGAATCTGTAGGTCAGTGACGAGAGTCGTGTCCACTTCTGGTGGACGCTGCCAACAATCGCCAACAGTAAGGGTGGGTGGGTAGTGAGGTCGGGTCGTATATTTCTCGTATTGCTTTCGTACAGCCATTGAGATCACAAACTAGCTATGTTCACAGCTCACGAGTTTAAGCAAAGGGCATCTGCTAGAAACATCTGCACGCATGATAAATGTGTGTTTGCGTGCTTGCGTGCTTGCGTTTGTAATTGAGTGAGATGGGGGCAGGAGAAGGTGAAGAGTGGGGGAGACTGGACGGTCAGAAAAAAGAACAAATTTCATTTCCGACACCCCTGCCAACGGTTGTCTGCCTATTTCTAGCATCTGCTTGTCCGTATATTACCGCTGTGTTTAGTTCTTATTTCTCCCGTCTCATCTGTCTGCCAGATTTCTGCCAACTGCTTCTTCCCATGTTCACTCTTTCCACTGAGCCTCTCTCCCTCCCAGGAACACACGTTAAGTTCTGACAACTTCACTTTTTGTAACGTGCGGAGGCATGGATTCCATCCCAGGGAGTGCTGTTGCTACCAACACTGTCAGCCAAGTGCTGAGAAAAAAAATCAGCGATATGCCAGAACGTCAACTGCGTTGAAGTTTTGCTCACGTACTGCTTCAACAGAACTGACAGCAAAGGAACTGCGAAAAGGAACATATTTTTTCAAATGTTAATTCCGTCTCAACAGCAACAATAATAATAATAATAATAATAATTATTATTATTATGATGATGATCATGATGTGCCAGTTCTTGTGAAGTAATTCAAAGCGCATACACTCGCCCGCATGCGGAATCACAACCCAACGTGCGCGGGCACACACACTCATACGCACTGACACACAAGCTATTCCCAAGTCGGCACAAACAGGACAGAATGAACGAAATGTACAATCGTGTTCATACTCATTATCGTTAACTGCATTTGTCATTATTAAATGCAGTAGAACCAGTACGTGAAAGCAAGACAGCGAAAAATGAGACACCTTCTACATTAAGGTGGATTTTATCCCATTTGCCTCGACTTTTTTATGGGGGGGGGGGGGAAACAAAATTTATGTGATTCATCTTTGCTGGCAGGTAAGTTTTCTCATTAGCATTTTGAATACAGAAAAATAACAGTTTCGGCTATCTGTGCCGAAAGAGACAACAAATAAATCAAAAAGTGTTTAGCAGCTTCTACCACCTTCCTATTCTTAACGCACGAGAGAAAGATCCATACGGATGTGTCAGATCTATAGGTCGGACAGCAAGCTGTTGTTCTTGTTGCTCTAAGAAGCCTCCCGGGGGGGGGGGGGTTGGAGAGGTTATCAAACGCATGACATTAATAAACAGCAGCTGGACATGTTGCGGTGACCTTTTACAGGGGAGGCAACAGATGGTCGCGCGCGTGGCCTGTGCTATCTGTCTGCCCATGGCGCGTGCCTGGAACACCCTCGGGAATTCCTTTCTTTGCAGAAACAACAAAAAGGATAGAAAGCTAAACAAACTAAACATAAACGGGTGGAGGGACAGGCCAGGCTCCAGTGAGGAAGCGATGCTATAAGCGAAATTAGGTTCTGTGGAGAAAGGGAGGTCTGGGTCCCGACATGCAAACAGAGCTCCCAAAGGCAACGTTAACTCATAACATACAGACCCACCCTCTCGTGGCTCAAGAGCAAAAGAGGTACTTACATAGTTATGATAAAGTATATATTACATTAGCAATTACATCATATTAAAGAAATAGAATACAACACTAAAGATTAGTAAATCAAAGTTCATAGAATAGCAGTAACTATATAAAAAGAAAAGCTGGGGGGAAGGGAGGAGGAGGGTTAATTCTGGTTTCTAGTGGAGTCAATACACATGTGCATTCTCGGAAGTTCCCGGAAGTTCTCCGGTCTAGCACAATACAACCTTTGGCCAGAACAACATCTCATGTATCGAGGGCGAATCGGACAAGCCAGATGGTTGCAAGTTTGTTTTGGGAAAAGTGCTTCCACCTGTCGCTGATTTCCCACTACAGGGGAGAGGGGAAGGTGGTGATTGGGGGCTGAGGGCGTGCTCTGATCGCAGCGGCTGAACTGGTGGCGGTAGAGGCTGTTGTCTGTGGTGTCCTAGCTTCTGTGGCTGTCCCTGGTGGCTGTTTCCTACTGACCTATGCCTAAGTGCTAAACATTGTGTGTTTCTTATAGGCTACTTTCTTGGTTAGGGTTGAATTTTCCTCCATTTTTAAAAGTCGTTTTGATTTTGAATTTTTTTATTAGCTGTGTCTTGCTTCGGGATGACTACTACCTGGAATGTAAGCTCAACTATGTGCTGCCAAAGATCATTGGGTGGCTTAAGGGCTGATTTCAAATGTAGTGCTAGTTTATATTTGTTTAGTTCTTTAAGGTTTCTCTATATTGAGGTTGCACTCTAACAGTGCGTGCGATGTGCTAAGCCTATCACCACAGCTACAACTTAGTGGATTTTTGTACATCATGTGGTATTCGCCATGTGGTATTCGCCATATGATCTCATTCTGCTTATTCTTGGCTAGTTTGTTTTAGTAGATTTCAATACAATTAAACTGTTGCTCGGTAGTTCTTCTTCCTTTCTTGATCCTTTAGCTTCTTTTTGTAGGTCTCCTACAAGCAAGATGGAGGAAGAAGTAGCATTTAAAAAGAAACAAGCAGAACGGGCAATATCTTGACTGATCCCGTGCAAGACGCGGCTAAATCAGAAACAAAAATTCTGGCACGGATGCGTGTGGTGAGAGACTTCCGTCTCGAATGAACACGACCTGGTGTGAGCCTCTTTTATATCTCTCGCCTGTGAAAGACACTTTCATCGGTGAACTGCTCTTTCTCCAGGATGTCGCCGCAGGAGGTAATCAGCGTTTCGCTTCACGAAGTCAAATCGCTGTAATTATTCCACTGCCCCTGGGAGTAAGGCGAGAGAGGGGGGACAAACTGATGAGGTGACCCCTTTTCGCTTTTAATTTCAGTGTTATTTAGGAGCAATAACGCGGTCCGACATATTGCCGCCGAGATAGCATGGTGTGTGATTGGTGAAAACAGATTTGGTAAAGTCTGTAAACACAGATCTGGTTTGAAAAAATCGGGTAAAGATATAGTGAACACAGATTTGGTATTAAAAACCCCAACCAAACAACAAAAACAACAAAAAAAAAATCCCAGCAATATGATAGTCCTCGAAAATAGGAAAACCATCTTAGTCTTTGTAGGAAGAAACGGTTTTAATGCCGACAACGCAGATATAACTAACGAGGAGACATGAAACTCTTTTCGCCAAACAAAGCAATAAGAATAGTTTTCATGACCGACAAAGCAGATGGCAAGTGTGTCGCAGCAATGCGCTGGATACATCCAAGGCTCGGTCGCAGCTGCATCACGTAACGCTCATATTTCGTTCAAGCCACGTTTTGCTGAGCACAGCTCAACCGAAAGTATAAAAAAAGATATCAGAAGAGAAAACTGTCCAAAAGAGCTTTGAAAACGTGACGACCACATTGCGGAGACTGACGTGTTCCGCAGCATTAAATCCACAAGGAGGCGGAGGGCAGAAGAGGTTAGCGCGTGAAGGGAAGACTGTGGATGAGTCAGCACAGTACAAAAAGGTTAACAAGCCCCTCGCGCAAAGTAGTCAGCACAGTATAAAAAAGGTTAAGCCCCTCGCGCAAGGTAGTCAGCACAGTATAAAAAGGTTAACAAGCCCCTCGCGCAAAGTAGTCAGCACAGTATAAAAAAGGTTAAGCCCCTCGCGCAAGGTAGTCAGCACAGTATAAAAAGGTTAACAAGACCCTCGCGCAAAGTTAACCAACATCAGCGTCGAACAGTATCCGCGAACGGTGGCGCATGTCCTACCAACCACGCCTTATTGTACAAGGCTCGGGGCAGCGTGTCCGGCTAATTAAGGAAGCAGTTCTTTCATAGCAGACGGGGGAGCGCTCCCTGCCCCTGTCCCTCCTCCTAGTAGCACGTCATCCGATGGCAAATGCGCCCTAACGATGCGCGCAGTCTCACTGCCTCTGGCCCGCCTGACTGCTGCGGACGTGGCGACTACGGAAAGAGGACCAAGTTTTGGCGTTGTAAGACAGTCCAGTGGTTGTCGTAACCAGTGAGCAGGCGTTGCTGTCGTTCTGCACACTGTAGCCCGTTTCTGTCGTCTTGGGGTCCATATATAGCTTCAGACTTTCCTACCAAAGCGTGAAACACTTGCCATAACAGCTTCCCATGCTGAGCTGCGACTCTGCTATTTTGCCTGGCCTTGCCGTGCTAGGAAGTGGAAATTTCAACCAAGGAAAACAGCATGCACTGGTCGAACTGATATCACGCCTGATCACATGACAACTGTACTTGGAAGTCGGAAATTCATAAGCTATAGAGAATCACTGCCAACCTACCTCACCACTTTTGGAACCCGCTATTGCCTTTGAGATAAAAGGATGTGGGGAGGAAATCTGTCTTTAAGATCTCTGACTTTTAAATTAACTGATGCTCAATAGCAAAACAGGAGCTGTTGTCCCAGATTTTAATCACCCTGCCTCTCCCTCCCACCGCACCTCACTCTTCTCATCCTCCCATTCATTCTCTTTCTTTCTCATTCTGAGTGGGTGAGCGGACGAGCGAATGACTGAATGAATGTGTGAGCAAGAATGACAAGAAAGCCCACGGTCAAAAATCTCACTCATCTCTTCTTAATCTTCAACCGCCGTCAGAAATGTTCGTCCGGTCCCCGTCAGCTTCACACTACCACAAGCACTAAGCAACCCTCCGTCAGAGTTATTTTTAGCTTTTGATCCCCGATGCAAGCCAAGCCAGTTGCACCGTGCCAGTGGGTGGTCTAAGCAAGATGCCACGGCCCCAGCCTGGATAAGACGAGGTGCGAGAAGACTTCGTCTGCGCGAGTTTTGCAACATGCCAGTCAGTCGCTCATCACGTGGAAAACACCTGTCTTCGCACCCAGCAAGCGGAAGAGTGCAAACACAATACGGGTGACCAAAACTTAACGTGCCTTTCTACAGATACCTAACCCTACCTCCCCCTATACGTACCGATGTTAATTTTACTATGTGAAACGCACACGTCCTACATCTCATAGTAACCAACCCTATCTTGTTTGACTCTGTAACAAATACTTAACGATGTCTCCATATGCCAACTGTGCTCCGAAACAGGTCCGATTTCAAACCAGGAAACTCGTTTTTCCCCTTTAGCCCTGGGCTGGGCTTTCCTCTGTCACAGAGACTTTGTCCAGACACATAACCTATTTCAGCGACAGCCGGAGATCACGTGCTGTTGCCGCATAAATCCCCCAATCCCACAAGCCCTACCGCGAGAATAAGGTATCCCTCAGTCCCTGGTCCTGCTGGTGTGACAACCATGATGAGGCCGTAATAAAAGATTAACGATTACAAGATGATGACGTGATAAAAATAGTCAAGATAACAATATCATGACGTAATAAAAATAGTCAAGATAACAATATCATGACGTAATAAAAATAGTCAAGATTACAAGATCATGACGTAATAAAAATAGTTAAGATTACAAGATGATGGCGTGGTAGCTCTGGCCATTATGAAAGCGGCCTCGGTGAACATGAGACACACAGCGGCACCGTAACTGCTTCCCCCTAGACAGACGGACCATGTCGAGCGATACATCAGATGGGCTGTAATAGCAGCTTTCCGCAGCAACTAAATTTGCTCTGGTGTCAAGAGCCAGTGCAGCTACTCTAAACCATTTTTCCTTTCTTCGAGTCTCACGCTCCGGGCTGCATGGCGGGAGGAGGGGTGCTGACAGGGATAACCTTGGGCTACCTGAGATTGTTCTGTACAGTTATCCTGCCGAGTGCCCTATCTCTTCAAGCGTCACGCGCTTTTCTTGCCAACTCGCTACTGTTTCCGCTTCCTCTCAAGTGCCGACGGCTGTGCGAGTTGCAGTCGACTTTCCTTTCTAAAAAGTTTCATCCCTGAAGAGATTTTAGCACACACTATGCACGCTGTGTGTGTGTGCGCGCGCGCGAGTGGATGTTTTGGCTTGGGGTTTTTGGCAGGTGTGGTTTGGGGATATCTGCGTGCATTCGTGGGCGCGCCATGCAGATGCTACAGATGTTTCAAAGGGGATGGAGAGCAAGAAATTTCAGACACGTGGTTCAATATCATTTATCTTCCCATATCCATATTTTGCTGCAGTAAACAGTTTTATGTTCGAAAGAAAAGCCTGCACGACGACCCACCTTAATGGCATGTGGGCGTAGAAAATAAATTACCCAAACACCTCCATAATGTGCTAGCTTCTGGATCATGTGGGGTGGGGGGAATCTTGCATTCACCAGCTGTTTGTGTAATGGTTTCCAAACTTTTAAACAATGACCCACTGAAACTTGTAAGAAATGGTGAGGTCATTATGACCTTTATATTTTGGTCTGTGGAAACCATAACTGTCGTTGCCTTTCTCTTGGAGGAAAGACACGCCTGTAATTTGACCTTTCCCATACTTGGCACCGGGGTTTGGACGAGAACGTGTGTGTGTTGGGGGTGGGAGGTGGTTTTAAGCCAAAATATGTGATTGGTAATTGGGATGCTGGCATAGCGATGTCTTCGCTGAGAATACATTCACCAATTACAAATCAAAGATGAGTAATTTTTAAACGCTGGCTCATAAATCAAGAAAAAGGAGAGTGAAGCAGCGACATTTTTAAGTATCAGGCAAAGGAAACGTCATTCCGTACTCTAGTTATAGCGAACAGCCCTGCCCACTATCTGCCGCCCTCTTCAGTTCCTCTGTGTTGCTCTGTAATGTGCTGCATCAAATTCCTCAAGACCAAGAGATCCCAAGTGCTGCTAAAATGTCCAGGAAACAAATGCACGTACACAAGACTTCTTATCAGCCTTTTCTGACCGTGAAGCCTTTGATTATTCCAGGACGCATCGCTTACGGAGAAATGTCTTAACATGACAACTCCGTTTTGATTCATCTTTACTGGTTCCACAGGCGACTGCGAAAGATGTTTGTGTCCCCACAAATCCCCAAGTCCACAGCCCCTACGCAGGGCTTGCGAATGCTCATGCAGCCCGCCGATTTGCTGCTCGGTCGCCGAGCGGGCGAGACGCTCCCTGTCGATCAGCGCGCCATAAAGGTTGCTGGTTATCTAGCGCGGGCGCTCCGAGGGCACGATAGGACATGCCCGAGCGATAGACATTGTGGGCACACTGTCGCACGGACCGGCGGAATTTACTGCGGGATTTAACACGTCGGGATAGCCACGCGTGACTCAGGTTGTGTCCAACACCCCAAAACTGCAGTCGTTATCTGCAGAGGTCAAAGTCGAAGTTTATCGCCAGACATTTCCACGGGACGTTACGTACACGAAATGCACGGTGCCAGACTGCGAGGCATCTCGGCCCCCGGTGGGAATACCAGACTGTCGTGGGTCTGAAAATGCTGGTAGTTGTCCGAAACCAGAAAGTGGTCTTTATCTCCGGGGTCGAAGCCCTAACTTTTATCGCCCGGATATTCTGCAGGGTGTATACATTCCTAGCGCCAGGACTATTATTCCTCTATGGGAACACGAGCAGTGATGGGTAACCTATGGCCCCTGGCAGGAATTTAACATGCGCGCTGTTCTTTCCATAGTCAACAGCAACCCGCTGATAAAATTCTAACCAGTCTGGAAAAGTTTTGTTGTGGTTATTACAGTATTACGTAACGTGCAAGTCCTTGCTCTGACTACACCAACCTGTACGAATCCATGAATAAATCATTTTTCGGTCCATAACTGATTCTTTAATTATCTTCATCCTTCTGTACAGGCCACAGATATATAACTGCTGCACTTAACTGTATCTGAGCCCACCATATTGCACACTCCTACCCCCGCCCTCCAGCGTCCGCGTCTCTGAAAGTAAATGTCGGCATGACCTTAATTTAATTAGAGGGCACGGTCGAGCATGGTAGCCCGGCCCCCGAGCTCCGTAACGAACGTCCCCACGTGGCCTCACCGTCCCGAGACGGAAGGAGGGATGGTTCCCTTCCTGTCCGGTTTATGCCTCCCACTCCTACCGCCTGCAGCCCCCGGCCGCGTGTTGAAAACGATACCGGAGAAGACGCGGTAATGACAGTCATTAGACATGGGTGGCAGGTAACCTGTTTCAATGTTATTAGCAACATGTCCACCGGCTCTCATAAATCGACCAAAGGCGATCAGGATCTCTCTTCCTCTTGGAGGTCGCGTCCTCCTCCTTTGCTTTAGATGCAGCGCTGTAACATTATGACGCCGGACGGGTCATCGGCGCCAATAAGGGCAAGGTAGCGTTGTGGGTTGTAAAATCCGCGGACGTTTTCACGTGCACCAGAAAGGGCAATGTTGCGTTGTGTAGAGCGTCACGGCTCCAGAAAGGGCCAGGTAGCGAAGTCTGTGTTAATGCCCCTTCACCACACTGAAACGTTCAGCACTGTTTCCTCCAACACTCCATCACTCTCATCTTTTCTTTTGGTCCATCAAAGTTTTATTCAGCAATCAGTGATAGTCCAAGTGGCGGGCCGGTTAGGACTTAGTAACTCCCCATGTTCCTCAGACTATAATCCTTCATCAGTCTGGGTCCTTTCCTCTATCGATGTCTCTGTCCAAGTATCCAAGTAAAAGTAGCTGCCCCCCCCCCTTTTCCCCACTAGAGTTATATATCAGTATTAAATGTCTGCTGCTGACCTTTTCCAATCTGCACGTGTGGCTGTGGTGGGCAACTGCATGCTTGGTGACCCTAGTGGACGATGCATGGTTTGGAGTTACAACTCTTTTGTATATAGTTATTGAGTACTGCGCGGCTTAAAATGGTGTGTCGGACCTCTCAGTTATGCCTGCCCTGCTAAGTGTTAAGTTCAGGCTCAGATCTGTCTTGGATGGAATGTTCTCCTCTAAACTGTATTGTATGCCCCTCACTAACCTACCTGCTACCTACTGCCTGACACGCATATTGTTACAGCGCGTAGCCATCACATTCAGCATGGGAATGGGCCGCCGTTTGGCGGAATTCAGATTTTTTAGGGGTTGGTTTCCGCCTAAAAAAATAGGGGTCGCTTTCGTTTGTAGTCGATTTTATACATGTATAAAAATGCTTTGTTTTCCGCTATCGAATAAATTTGCATGACGAGCTTTGCATTCTCACTTTCTGTTTTGCTTGCCGTGTGCAGTTCCGTTACCGCCTGTTGTACCTTTTTGTGCGCACTTGTCGCTGTACAGACTTTTCCCAACATTTCCATCAGATTTCACATTTTTTAAGGTGATCCAATTCCCATGCCTGAAAGTTCTTCTCTAGCTCGATGGTTTCTGTGTCTCCGATACACGTTCTCATTCTGGCACTCCCGCGGTTTCTCCCCCTGAGCATGGCGTCTGCGTGCATCGACAAACGAGGCAAGGAGGACACTGCAGAAGACGCAGGCAAAACAACGCGAGAGTCACCTCCTACTCACCCTGAAACCCTAATTAAGGAATCGAGAGAACGTGAATGTTCTCCATCCAGAAAGTACTTCCAGCCTCTTCCTGTGATAATAACTGACGCGTGCATGGATACAACTAGTTCAACCAGCACATGGGATCTATTTTGTTTCGCGGAGTAGCCTGGTCCGATTCGATATGGGACTGTCTGCCTATTTCCACACACGCGACTTTTCGTTAATGGTAACAGTCTCCTTACGTCTGACACTCCCCGCTCTCTCTCTCTCTCTCTTTCCCCAGCCTCCCTCCCTCCCTCGCCACCCACAGCCCTGCAACCCTCACGACAGCCACCAGTTACAAATGCCACCCTGCCGGTCATTCATTCCACGCAGATTTACTCCAGGATGGCGGCACGTTTATGGCTGCTGTCGCCGGAAAGGCTGACTCACAAAGTCTCCCCACGTGCCGCAAACTCATTAATATTATACACTTCATCTTCTGCCTCCCATCTCCGGCCTCACTAGATCACCATCCATGTCACATGCCTACCCTGATTCTCAGAGCGAATTCAACTCGCTCCTCTCA
Organism: Lanistes nyassanus; assembly: GCA_004794575.1. Lineage (NCBI taxonomy): Eukaryota > Metazoa > Mollusca > Gastropoda > Architaenioglossa > Ampullariidae > Lanistes > Lanistes nyassanus. The sequence continues at coordinate 57,092 of SMGT01015004.1, read as the reverse complement.
AAGCCCTTCGTGAGCGCAACACCAGAAAAGAATCCCCCACACCTAGAATGCTGGACGCACAGTGAACAGCGCACTGACAGGCGTGCCCAGCAAACGCTTTGGCTTGGTGTAAGTCAGCAGGGCGAACAGAAATAAAAAGGATTTTGCCGGCGAAGGAGCGGGGGACTTGCAAAATCACGTTGTCAGCCAGCTTCCCGGCACAATAATTTCACGACCTCTCCAGCGTCCAACTCTTGAACTTCAGATTGTCCCTGTCCTCTACTATCATCGGAGCGAAGGTAAAAGGTCAAGGCGAGATAGATCAGCTAGGGTCGACCTCGACCTGCTAGTAAATTTCGACTGGTCCAGCTATCGCCTTTCTTTCGCACCTATCAGCAGAACGGCAGCCTGTCCTGCCGGGAGGGAAGGGCACAGGTGGTAGGGTGTAGGGGTGTGAGAGGGAGAAGCACTTCCACTTTATTAAATGCGATGCATTAAGCACTCGCTGCTGATTAGCGCCGTCTTGTCCGCTATCTCAACTTGTAGGGCCGCGATGATTTCACAAAGCCGACGTGCCTGAGATAGCAACACCCCTCTTGTCAACCACACAACCCCTCCCCCCTTTACCTCCATTGTTGGCCTTGTCTAGCGTTGTCAGTCTTGAGTATAGACTCCAAACAGAAAAGGACGCCAACTGTGTTGCTCTTCATTGCAGTCATATCTTCTTTCTAAGCCTAATTCTACTGGTATACGCTGTGCTCCACGCAGCCCATCAAAGCCTCCAAAAGGGTTCCAACCTGCGATTTATTTAAGACCCCTGAAAGCCTCCAACAGAGTGGAGGGGGTGGGGGGCATGGAAGGCACAAGCTGTACGAAAGGTGTGCCCCAATATTTATATTGTTCCTGAAAATGTAAAACATGCCGAAGCAATGTCACCTCTTTCCTCAAAACGGCGGCTTTGGGAAGGGGGGGGGGATTTCAGCAAACCTAGTAATGCCACGCTAAAAATAGGTGGGGGTGCGGAGGGCAAAAACGGGAAGCAAGCTGCTCATCTTTTCATCTAGTTTGATCGTAAAAGACAAGCCCGCACTTGTACGGGGTTTGACGTTTCCATTCAGCCTATGTTTCGGCGGAAAATCTGATTCAAGAAGTTCCCTAAACATAAGGTAATGTGTTAGGTGCTCTAAAAACACTACCTCGCGTCGCTCGCATTCTTCGCTGTCTCTGACGCTTGGTTTTGTACTGGCTTCAAATCTATTTTTTTTAAATCACCAAGGTGGGCTTAGAGAAACGGCGTGCAAGCACGCAGTCTTGCACTGCTGTCGCACTATAGGAACGTTTACCCACAATGCTATGCGCGAACGATGCCAGACAAAACAGCCACCTTGTAGAAGCGGAAGTTCTGATGGTGTTCAGACACGCGGAAAGTTAATGCGGGAACCGCCGAGTTGCGCAGATAACGTCTGTTCTGACATCAAAGCCGGTAGACTGCTCGCAGCAAACACTACCCTTTGTTGAAGTCGCCAACCCTTTCCATATCCTTTTTTTTTTTCGTATGCTTTCCCACGGCTGAAACATTCCACCACCGAAGTTCTTTTTCCTATTATCCTCAAGGTCTCTCTTGCTCAAAATCACATGGCCTTTGAAAGTTAGTTCAGGGGAAGAGGAAAGGCCATTAAGCTTGGAAAAGAAAACAAATTTCGGTACCACAGTAAACAAGGGTCTACACACAGTCACTAAGTATTCTGAAAAAGGTCAATGCGGTAGATAGATGGGGAGGGCGCTGGTGAAAGGAGTGGGGCGGGAGCGGTGACACGCCAAACAATGTATCAGCATGACTACCTTGGGAACTGGGTTTAATTCTCGTCACAGCATCAGACAATGAAAAAGAAAGTGAAGAACGGGGAAGCAATGGGGTGAGCAATAACAAAATACAAGCCTACAATTGTTCCACTGATGCTCGCGTAGTTACCCCGACAATAAGTGAACCAAATCACTTCATGATTCCATCTTCTAGATCTTCTTTACCAACCGCGGGCTTATCTGCGGAACAAGTTTCTCCAAACATTCACAGCTGTACGTAAACAAATGGTTCCGGAAAACGCCGGTGAAGAAGGACGTAGGGCGAGTAATGAGGGCCTTCTTCCTCAGGTCTTTGAAGGAACAGGAGGAGGAAATTCGATGCACTGGTTTGCCAACACTGAAGTGCCCTTCTCAGACAGAAACAGATCTCGTAGCAATGGGGAGAGCAGCGCCGACAGCGGATGAAAGCCGAGGTTACGGCCCTTGACACAGACCAGCTGCACATGGGGCTGCTTCAGAAGCTGGCAGGAACCACAACTCTTTGTGCTCAGGGGAGACAGCTATAGCACTTTATTACAGCTGCCCGCAGACAGCTGTATGTAGTGGTGGCGCGGAAGTGGGGAGCACGGTAGAGGCGGAAGATCAAAGGGGCCTCTGCCAGATTTCCACCTGTGATGAAGTGCGGAAAGTTGTCAGGTACCGCTGGTTCTAAAACCGCCAGGTGGGGCTTTTATCAGCTGGAAGTTAGAACCCGTTTGTGGCGCTGCTTCGACAACGCAGGCCGCAACACGAAGCATTGTCGAGGATAACCAAGTTTGCTACGCTTCCTTTCTTCACACAAAGACCTGTAGCTAGGTGTAGAAACTACTAGACATACAGGGGTGTAGCTAGACCAGTGGTTTAAACTATTTCTCACACAGGCGTATAGCTAGACCAGTGGTATGAACTAGTTCACACAAAGTAGAGCTAGACCAGTGGTATAAACTAGTTCTCATGCACAAGGGTGTAGAGCTAGACCAGCGGTCTAGAGGCGTGTAACTAGATTAGTGGTATAAACGTCCCGCACTCCTCGATATAAACAGCTCAGATTTGGGAACGTGAAAAACCCAAACAAAACACTCGGGGGGGGGGGGGGGGGGGGGGGGGGGGGGGGGAGGAGTCGGGACACGGTAGTAATGCCGACACCATAAGAACGCGGCTGCTGTTTAAACTAATGGAAGACGGCGATTTCGATTTTTACAAAGGATAAAATTATCTAGAGGTTAGGATGGCGTGGGCTAAATGAAATTTGTGGGAAATAAGGGCGAAAGAGATGATGCACAGGGCAAAAGAAAAATAAAAACATAATGCAAGATGATGCATTAGCTGGAGAGCCTCTCTCCGTGGTAGCCGTTGCTTTGCGTTTTCTTGAGACATTTCTGTACCAAACGAATGTGCCTGCATGTATACCTTGCCAACTTCGGATATAACGAACATTCACCCTTTAAAAAATTCTAGTCAAAGACTGTAGAAATTAAATTTATTAAAATGGCCTCATAGGAAAGACACTTTCTAGTAGAATGTGTCTTTCCTACTAGGCCAATTTAATAAATAAATAAATAAACGAGCCCCCGTTGTTTGCACACAAATATCCCCTGATTATATGCACCATTTATTTCGCTGAGCGGAGAGATCTGCCGAAAGGCCAATAGCCATACGCTAGATTTAACGACGTGCTGAATACAACCCCGCGATTACAGGTGCAATCACAGCTCTGCTTAAGTTTTAGAAGCCCTGCTAACAGATGGCCACATTAAATGCTCGTTGGGCTGAAGAGGCCTGATTATCACCGCCTGTGCATGACGGAAACCTGACGCCTGTACCCTGGCGAGAGGAAAAACCCTCTCCTCCCTCTCCCCCCCCCCACCCCGCCCAGCACATCGCCTGCTTCCGAGGATAAGGATACGGGTGCATTTGAACTTTAATAAAAGACAATCAGCAGAGAAAATTCAGCGCGGCAGCATGCTGGAAAACCTTTCCGCTCCACCACCTCCCACCCCGCCGCCACCACCCCTCCTGGCGCGTGACGACTTGCGTCTGAGATGCAGCTGTTTCTCGGTGCTGGAAACCAGCAGAATTTCAACGAAGATTAAAAGAATATAGCAGCAAAGACAAAAGCTGAAGCCAAGCCCACGAACAGAAATGATTGCGCATGTATCGGCATCTTCATTAACACATCTTGAGTACAAGACAGGAATATCCGTACGCATGTCAATTACTAAACTTATACCCGAATAGGCACTAATCGGAAACAGCTATTCTTTCTTATACCAGGATAAAATTCCGTGTGCGCAAGGCCCGAATATGGAAAGACTATTCAGCGCTCCTTGAGCGCGCATGCGTTATGGTCAGCTCTTCGCTTCTTTTCTGTAATCACTGCGCTGGCAGAAAAGAATCCGCAAACCAAACTGGTCCAGCACAACCACTCGTGATTTTGAAATTCTGTTGAAGAACTGGCAGTCGAGGAACCTGCATTGTTGGGTGCAGTCGCCCTTAAAATCCATTTTAAAACAAAAGCCTTAATTTGGAGAACACTAGCAGACCGCGTGTCAGCAGTCGACGTGACCTTGACCTGTAGCAGTGGTGTCAAGCCCCATGCCGATTCACAACTGTTATGGCAGCATTAACTTCATCTACAATGCCCTAAATGTCAGCTCTTCGAAATATATATTTTGATATGTCTAAGTCATCAAGTACGTCGAACGCATTTTTTTTTTTGTCTCTGAAAATGCTGTTTCGGCGAACTTGGGACGACCGAGTAAACATTATTGTCTAACGAGGGAAGAATAAACTATTCGGATTTCGTGCATGGGAAATTCAAGGAGCTTATTCTAGAATAGCCGCCATGACAGGAATAAACAGGTATTCCGTGTTCTTGCATACGGGGTCAGAACACGTAACCCCGAAAGTGAACCCAGAACTAACATGTTAATGGGCGACTTGAAGACGCTCTGTGTTTGTGTAGACGCACGACAAACACGTCTCTGTCAGCAAAACAGCACGCGCTATATTTAACCGTCGCTTGGCCGCAAGTTGCCCACGCCATCGAACCCCAAGGTTCGAGGTCACCCGTGAAGAGCTGTCGCTTGTGCACACTGGGCTCGCGAGAAGCATGCAGTCAGGTGACGGCGCTGTCGGAGCGACTTCCCATGTGGCGGGCGCAAAAAAAAAAAACACCAGCCTGGCGGGGGCCAAGTGATGTGGTGGCTGGGTAATTAGGATGCCTTCGTTTGTTTGCAGACGGCTTCAAAGCCACTGACGAGGGCTGGATACCTGAGAGCTAACGAACGGTGGGAGGATGGAGGTGGGTGGCTGGGGATAAAGCTCAGTAATTTGAGAAAAAAATTCGAGTGGATTTCAGGTGATGAGATGGACTAAGAGCTACGGCCGGCACCTCAATCGAACAACGGGTACGATTAGCTGATTGGCTCTGGCCACAAAAAGAAAAGTCTATGTAGAGCTCGACTTTGATGCATCACGTCTAGATACAAAATAGTTGTTTCGCTATTATCTAGCGGGAGAAACCCCATAAGGTGACAAGAAAAACTGGGAAGGACTGGGTGATGCATGCTAAGCCCCACCACCCCCCAATAAGGCTGAAAGGTCAACGGAATAGCAAGAAAAAAGAAAAAGAACATTCTCATAACAATGTTGACATAAAGCTCTCGGGGTTTTCCCCCGCGCTTACACTGCTATGAAAGGTTTTAGAGGTACAACGGGTTGAAAAGGGAACAGCCACATCAAATTTGTTACGCGGCTTGCGGTGTGGTAATGGGAATAGGGCGTTCTATTTAAACATTCAGGCCACAAAGAAACAGACACAAACAAAAGCAGGTAAGTGACTGTGGGCTTAAAAACTCCCATTCTCTGCACTGACATCTTTGTTCACTTGACCCGAGCAGTGTTCTATTTTTGTCTCTCTCCGGCATCACCAGCATGGTGAGACGAAACCCGTTTTTCACATAAAGACGAAAAAGAAAAACAAATGCCACGGGTCTGCGAGCGTGCTTGCCAATGTTGTGCAGTTTGTTTCGTGCTTTACTACAAAACGTGCACGTGGGTATGTCTCCTTGTATAACTGTGTGTCGCCATCTTACCGGAAGTATCCCAGATTGACATCTGTATTCTGTAGGAATCAGACACGCTGTATGACCCGCTGTATGTATCAAATCCTGTAGGTGTGTATGACTGCAACAAAAGACAAGACAAACATAATTACCAAAAATAGGTATAGTGTTTGTAACTGTGACAAGGGACTATACTGCATTAAATAAAAACGAAAGAAAGCCAACTTTTATAGAAGACCAACAAATTGATGCAAAAAGAAAAACCGTAAAACCTGTGTTCGCTCATATGAAAGGTTCCATCAGTGACATTCGACAGAAAAAAAAGTTTTCCGACGAGTAAATAAGGGACTGACAGCAAAAACAGCGGAGGTAACATTTATACATAGCAATATTCTCCATCAATGTCAGCTTTCTGTTTTAGACTGACGCGTGTGTGTGAGCAAGCGCACTCAATCCGTCATGCAACTCGAAATATAAACCTTCCTGCACTGCTCAGCAAAGAAAGCCAGGTCAGCCAGACCCCTTTTCGTTTTTCGATGCACGGAGTTACGTAGCCCCCCCCCCCCCTCCTTCCACGGTAATTTAAAAAAACGCAACCTCAACATCTTAAGGTCTTAAACGAACAGCATGGTTAACTGGACGGGGGAAGCGCTTAATTGGTAAGCAAAAAGACACAAAAAATCCATCAAAGCAAGACTGGAAACAGAAGGGCTTTGTAGGTGGCGCTGTGGTGGCATGCGTGGTGATCGGAAACTGCGGGGCTAGTGAGTATCCTGGTAGGGTAGGAAGGGAACAGACGAGGGCTTGTCACGGAGCGATGCATCGATTGCGTCCCGTCTTGTTTCAAGCCTTATTAATACGTGAAGGTAGCCACTTCCGGTTCCTGTCCCACACAGATCATTACAACGGAAAAATGGGAGGGCGGGGTATAGGCAATAGCTTCGTTCTAGGCGATTAGGATATACATATGCAGTACAAAGTACAGTATGGTCTCTCCCTCTGGTCTCCCGCCTCCCCCAACCACTCTCCCTCATGCACCTGCAGCCCCAACCCCCCAAAATCAACTGGGGAACTACCTTGCAAACCAACAAAGAGGATTCTTTCAAAACTCCTTTCACGAGTCTATCTGAGCTGTATTTATATGGTCATTATGAATAGACACGCGAACGTTTGCGCAGGCGCAGGTATTGGGCGCATGCTTGCGAGTGGGGAGAGGAGTGGGTGATTGGTGGGGAGGGACAAAGAGCGAGGGCGTTCAGAGGGCTTCCTGGAGAAGCGTTCGGACAGAAAACAATAACTATCTTCCTCGTCTAGCCGAAACGAGCGAACCAGAGAGTTATCTTTCCCCTGGAGGCACACCCCTACCCTCCTCGAAGCAAAGGCACGCACAGACAGGCCACCATAGCTACAGGCAGTCACCCACTCAGTTCTTCGCTCTACTGTTAATGTCTGACTCACATCAAAAGGGTACACGACAGCGGAAACCACAAGGGTAACACCCGGTCGAGGTGACACGTGACAGCAGGGCGGGTAGAGTTAAAGGTGGGTTAAGCTGTCACACTGGCCGACAGCAATGAGGCAATGAAAAAATAAAATTGACGGCGCCACGAGAGTGAGACAGTAAATGCTCCTAAAGGACGAGGTGAGCCCTGACTAGAGCGTCCCTCTAGGGACTTTCTTTGCTGCAGTCCCTGCGTCATGCTCTTTCTTGCAGAAGACAAGGGTCTGTGAGTCCCATAACGATTCGGCAGACGACTACTGTTCTGGAGCCCCGTTCTTCTATACCCCTTACCCCGATGGCGATAAAGGTTCAATGGCCGGCCCATCGGTGCATTTTTATACACATCACAAAATTTAGACGTATTCTAATCCACAAGGCAGTCAAACAATGCTCACGATTAAAGCCAACGAATGGAACGACGAGGTAGGTTCGGGTGGGGGGTGGATGGGGTCGGTGGGAGTGAAACAGCGCAAGAGCTGGGAGGAGAAAGACGCCCAGGTTGTTCAAAGGTCAGCCAGGTAGGCGTCTGCAGTTTCGTTTACGGTCAGCGCTACCTTTCACTTCCTTTTTTCTTTCAGGCCTCTATCCCCCATCCCGTCTCTAGCGCACCCTGTACAATCTGTCTTCCACTTCGAAAATGCAGTCAGGTCACTAGGTAAAACAACTAGTTTTGAACACTGCTGTACTGACATTTAGCAGGGCCAGACGTACGCAGATCGCCAACGACAGCAGTAAACAGATATACAGCGCCGTACAGTTCATCACTCTCTCAGCAGGTCAGCAGTTACAGGGGTTTGAAGGCGGAAGGGTCCCACTTGTAGTAGAACGGTACTGTCCCAGTCTCCTAATTCACGACTGCAGCTGAAGTACTCGTTCCCAGGTTCACCCACGAGTTTAATGCACTCAAAAAACTAGTTACGCTGAGTAGCACTTTTCTATGATCAAGATGAATGAAAGTGACCTTCAGAATGTCAAGAACGCATGCGACTATGATCGAGGATCTGGGCTAAATTTCTTTCATGCGAAACACTGGTTGGGTGACAAGAGTATCCTAAGGAAAGTTGGCAAAATTTATCTCCTCTCTCCCGTTCAGTCTCTCTCAATCTCTTACACAAATACGTGCGACCGCACATACGCACACGGTCTCTGCTTGCCCCCCTCTCCAACACCTACCTGTTCTTCGTACCGTACGCTGCGTCAGCGACGGAAATAACCACAGCCGAGCCAAAAAGTCCACCCGCGGGAACACGCAAGGAGCCAAAGCGGACAGATAACAGTGAAAGAAGGAGGGAGCACTCCATTTCCAAGTCACAGCTTTCCAGGCACTTAACAATGGAGATGATAAATAGCACGCGACTCGCTGCTAAATGGGCAATGCATCATCCTCTCAGTATCAAGAACATATGCCAGGGGTGCTCTGAGGTTCGGGATTCTTTCTTATCGGGACTTTTGCATGGGATTTCTCGTCTTTGACGTAAAGAGGCTGATGTTCTAAACAAATTGGAGGGTAGGGGTGTGGGTTGAGAAGAAGATAAAGATATGACTTTTTTCCTGATCCGTGAGTTTGTGGTGCTGAAATAAAAAAATTGTTGTGCTTAAGTAGAAAAAAAACTGTGGTGCCGAAGTAGACAAAGAGCTCTGGTTTTGAAATAGAAGAGCAGAAATTTGAGCTAAAGTAGAAGAGCGGAGATTTGTGATGTTGAAGTAGAAGAGCAGAGATCTGTGGTGCTGAAGTAGAAGAGCAGAGATTTATGGTGCTCAAGTAGAAGAGCAGAGATTTATGGTGCTGTAGTAGATCAGCAGAGATTTGAGGTGCTGAAGCAACAGCAGAAACAGCAAGCGATGTACAGAGCTAATCAGGTTCCACTGCCCTTAACTGGACACGAATTATTTTAGACAGTGATTCCTTCAGTGAACTGTGGACAGGAAGCAGAATAACGCCTGGGAAGTGGAACTGGAACCGTCAGATTTTTGCAAAATAACGAACTAACAGAATAGATAATGGCTTCTCTCCCCCCACCCTTCCACCAACCACACACTTCTCGTATCTCACATCGTAGTATAGATTCCATCTACATCCGCAGGGAAAAAAAGCTGAGAAAAATCAGTAAGTTTGGCATAATAGAACAGCCTTTCCAACTGTTTATACTAAAGGTCTTTCTTAAAGTATACCAACAAATGTACTTGCTAGTTCGCCGAATATTCGCCTTACGTCTGAGAGGTGAAATATAAGAAGCTTTATTTTCTTGACTGCCGACATTCGACTACTGGTAGAAACAAACTGTGAAGGCTGTAGAAGTAATAAAGAAAAACAGGAGGGGGAAATGTGACCCCTTGTTATCATCAGGAGGGGGGGAAATGTAACCTCTTGTTATCATCAAAACAAACAGCGACTCCAACCACGGATAGGCAAGCGTCAAGGGCCAGAAGGACTGTTCTGTAGTTTTGCAGACTTATCTCCACTTTATCTTCCCGCTGTTGTCTTTCTACTCCGAGATACCAAGGCAGACTGGAGAAAACTTAAGATCCTTCTAAGTGTAGGTATGACAAATTTAGTAACGTCTTAATTAAGAAGAGACAGGAAACTGTGTTTATGTGCCACAAAAGCAATCATGCATGCCATAATGGTTCCCTCCACTCAAAGGTAAAACCACGAGTCATGTGCGATCAAAAGCATCGAACCTCAATAAGCCTACACAACAAATACGCTTGGACTCAGGATTTTGTATTCAAATCGCGTACATTATTTGCCCGATCATATTTTTACCTAATATTTCCTATTTGAATCACTCCATGCGCACTTCTGGCACTGGTCAGAACACTTGTCTCTACAGAACCTGCTACATGGAAGGACCCATGAAGGATATCCACGACAGGCAGAAGTTCCCAAACCACAAGTCACGAAGCACGGCGTGACTGGAGTCGTGACTGCGCAGTACGAATGCTAGTCATTCTTGCATCGAACCAGTCTTGCGCGAGATGTGCCAGGCTCTTGTCAGTTGTCTCCCCTGTGTGCCTAATTGCTTCTTGCCATCAGTAAGTTAAGCGGCAAGATGGCTGCAAAATGTCATGCGGACAAAAGAGGGCTGTTTCCTTCGTTCTTCCTTCGCAAAGAGACAAGACCTGTCTGGAATTTAAAACGGTCAGTGGAACGCTCGCCAACATTGAACGCCTCCGGCAGTCTGTAAAGCTTTGTTTCCATTATTGCGGCAAGCCGACAAGCTCTTCAAAGCGGTGCACAGACCTGGTAGCAAACAGCGATACGCACAGAAAATGCTGAGCCCAGCACAAAAATCTAATGCATCTATTGGCTTATCTTTAGAGAAAAGAAAGTTTAAAGTCATGTTAAACAAATCCTAGGTACTCGTTCGGCAGACATTCACTGGGTCTTACTTGTCTACAACATGCATGCTGCATGCGTCGGCAAATCGTCACGTGATCTCAAGCTTGGAAATGGCAGGCTGATGGCCCGAATGCATTCGTGAGAGAAACAGTTGTTAAAAATTCCCATGGCAGTAATTACGAACTAGTTATTTCGCGTCAGTTGTTCTGCTAAAAGATTGTCCGCCCTCTTCGCATTTAATACATACTGTTACGTCTTAGACTGGGCTGGATGGACAGGCGAGGCCTTCATGTGTACACGCTTGTTTGGTGGGGACACAGCTGTACTCAGCGGTATCTCGAACTATGATACCAGAGTGGAGAAACCCTTATACGGATTGAACTTGAGCTGGTTTGAATATGTTTGAAAAAAATGGAAATTTGGTTGTTAAAAAGGTGGATGATGACGTTTGTTGAGGTATGGCTTACTGAATAAAAAATACATCCATACCTAACAGAACTCTCGAGTGCTACCAGAAATTCATTGAGGCAGTTATGCGCATCATTAAAAGTGGGCAGCTAAGCTAACTGGGTGTGTCCATCGAAGCTTCGCTTGGTCATTGACAAGCTGGCAACCCCCTTCCCCATTCCACAGCTCGGTCAGCGGGCACGAGAAGGTCGAGTCCTTGCTGTGCAAGGCTCTAGTTCTGAACCATACAACTTCCTGTGCAGCCTCTCTTAACGCATGCGCCAACTCTGGCAACGCCTCGGCCTGCCAAATATGTCACGATCGCCATCAGGCTCCGGTCATAGGGCTACACACGCTAAGGTACGCGGTTGATAAACGAGAAGAGTTCCGCTGTTTGGCTTTACCCGGGCTTGAAGCTAAAGTTCGCCAACAACCAGAACTTTCAGCAGAAGCCGACATCAAGCATGATCATAATTGCTTACGTAAAGCGGGAAAGCACGCTATCGGTGGCACGATTACAAGGCTAAGCTGGCGGCGTTCCTGCCTCCGTTAGTACTTGTGGGTCACAGCAAAACCGTCTAGCCCTCTCTTCGCTCTGATCAAAGGTTGCTGGGAATTCCCACCATCAAGCACCGCAATCAAACAGAGAAAAGGCAAAAGGAAACACGCACGCACATATACCTACACACGCGAAAAAATTCATTTCTCTTCTCGCCATGCCCCCCCCCTTCCTCCCCAACTTCCACACGAGGTTGCCCCCGTTCTCACGCATTCCCCCAAATATATCCCACCCCCACGACACTCGAATACGACAGAATGGAGTCTTTATTATTTTCACAAAAGACGTGGATCTTAAACATACTTCTTGGCGTAACGTTGGTAACCACACAACCTCAACAACACGAAGTTGATGTAAGCAGATCGAATCCCACCAGCTGATCCCTACAGAACAGATTGCAAACGAACTGCACGACCTCGACGGAGGAAGTGTTCAGATTTTGTCGTTGCCGCATTGCTTTATGCACGGCGAACAGACTGCAAACTATATACGAGTTGAACAACGCACATTCGTCAAATTTTGTGGCCCCCAAATCACTGCATGTGTGCAGAAAAGAGTGCCAAGCGCAGCTGCCAAGCAAAACGTGTTGTGGATCTGTACGGCATGAGACAAACCATGTACGGCATGAGACAAACCATGTACGGCATGAGACAAACCATGTACGGCATGAGACAAACCATGTACGACATAAGACAAGCCATGCCTCGCCGCATTATGAAAAAAATCGCAGTATGACGGAGTGGATGCTGAGGGGCGGCCCGTCAGCGCGCTAGGCGCGCAGCAACGCAGCATCTGGTCGCGCCTGACAGCACCAGCAGCTATACACACGGACAGGGACAAGAACCCAAGCAATACTGCCTGTACTTAACGTCAGCCCGAGGTAATTTCTTTTCTTCATTTTTACCCCCGTCCTCGCAAGAGCCCATATTAATAATGGTCTATGTTTTCATCCTTGAAAAACTCTTTGTTTGCCACCAGATGGCGCAAGCGGCCCCCAACCCGGCAATGCATATTGTCATTGCCGCGTTCAAAAAAAAAGATTTTACCCAGCTACTCAAAGTTGTAGACATATAATGATATATGTCCTCATGCACATGCAAAGGAATACATGCAAATACACGTAAACACGCACGACCGGAGGTGCAATATTTTCAACATTATCGTCTTGAGAACATCGATAATATAATAACACCAACTACTGCTGAAGTTTAATCTTAGTTTTGCTATTAGATTTAAAAGTTGACCCAGTGACTTAGTGTGACCTTAATTTGTCATCGCGCCCGCAACGTGAACTGCATCAAATTAAAGGGAAGGAACATGTGCTTCGCAAGTTGCAGGTCCTTTCCGAATCCCACACATTGCATAATCGTCAAAGTCTTTCCACACAGGCGGGGTGAATGCATCCCAGACCGAAGCGGGAAAGACGCATCATGAAGGAGCAGAAACGTACAAATTTCCGGCAAGCAACACACGTCACGCAGTCAAAGGTTACACAGTCGTATTTACTCACAGAAAAAAGGGTGATTCGACATGTTCCAAGTGTGTACGTAGTGTTTCTTTTTCAAATTTACATGTGATCTCTCTTTTTTTTTTCTCGCGCAAGACTAGTTCGATGCAAGAATGACTACCATTCGTACTGCGCAGTCACGACTCCAGTCACGCCGTGCTTCGTGACAGAACTTGAAACATACCCGTCCCTTTCCCTCTTGCCGCTTCCCTCCCCCCACCCTCCAGCGGCGGTGAAATGGGGCCGGGGGGAACCCGGTCCCAGACGTTCACATGAGCACAAGTATACGGTGTTTGGATCAAGATAACAATCCCGAACATTTTCACACAGCGACGACAGCAGCTTCAGTGGTTATGGCGGGAATCTTCCTTTGCTGTTTTAGTGTTCCCGCCGTGCACTTTGCCTTAACTGTTTTAGTAAATACTGCATGCTGTAAGAACCGAAACCAACCAATTGTTAACACGCAGCATTATTGTATGTATTATTAAAACCTGCCCCACTACCCCTTCCCCAGCCATCCTCCCAACCTTCCACTTCTGACTGAAAGAAAGTACTCGCCTCAATCATCCCTACATACTCCCTCAGCATTCCACCTGCATGACATTCCAAGCAGATAGAATAACGACTTTCATTTCCTTCAAAGAAGACGTGCACGTCAAAACAAAATTTGTGTTAATGGTTCCTCGTACTTAATCTTAGCTACCACAACAGTATACCATAAACGTGTTAAAAATAACTCTCCAGCATTCTCCCTTCTCCTTTGGATTGTATGACCTGGCAACTTGCAGCTGGTTCTAAAGCTCTTTCCCAGGGGGCCATCCATACAGCCAGACAGGAGGCAAGCAGCCTGGCGTTCCCACTTTCCTTCTTCAGGCGCCCTCTAGCGGGTGTCGGTTACCGAACGGGAAAAGGTGGGGATGTGCAGTCGAACCATCGTAACTCGCATCGTTAGCAGCGAGCGCAGCAGCGGGAAACTCCGCCAGGGGTACAGATGGGAGGGGAGGGGAGGGGGGACAAACATCAAGAACACATCTATCGCACATTCCTAGCTGCAAGCTTAGGCCTACATGATCCGACATTTTTTATACATCTCAGCCTTTGCTGTTTCTGTCAGTGGGAATTTCCTGTAGCGTTAGCAATATGTTTTCAGTAAACCTCTCTCAAGGTTCTGACAGTTATAGCGACTGGCGGAAACGGTAGAATTCTGGTAAGCAAAATCTCCTTGCATGTTAGCATAGTATTAAAAAAAGCACATTTCACGTCCACATTACGGGCGCGCGCACACACACACACACTGTCGCACGCGCAGAGGGCGGGGAGATACACCCAAGAGAAAGGGAGAGGAACAGATGAAGAAATAGAGAGATACAGATATACGAACAACAAAGGTGAGAGGTAAAGACAAAAGTAACTTTAACCCTGTTGTTGGACAAGTATTACCTTCTCTAACACGTTACGGACTGATGGGAGGAATGGGGGAGGGGATAATGCATCTAGAAACCCACACCTGGGACTACCTGTAGTTCCTGACATCGTGTTCGGCAGGCAAGTATCTTCAAGCAGCGAGATCTGCACGATATCCAATGTGCGCACGAATCCGTACAAGTAATTCTCTAAATGTCTAGTGGGAGGGAAAAGCAAGATATAAGAGTGACTGCCCCTGTCTTATTACTCCCATCCCTTCAAAAATGTAAACTACTGACAGGTGACACGACCAACAATCTTGATCTTAAATCAACGACTCATTTTTTATTTCTGTCGTCTGTCGGGGCCTGTTGCATCATATACATGTATACACACACAATGGAGATGCTTTAAAAATTATGAACTACCAGTCTTGAAAAACTCAAGCACTGAATGGCTAAATACAGTGTACTCTTCCCTCTGCCAAAGAAACTTTGTAGAAAGTATACGCAAGAAAAAAAATAATTTACAAAATCTTGGCATGTTGCCTTTAACACACGATCATGCATCTTTTGTGCAAAGAAATATGAAAGGCAGAGATAATTCTACCCGTATGTCCCAGAGACGCACTGTTTTCCTTCCTCGCATGAGCAAAGT
Organism: Lanistes nyassanus; assembly: GCA_004794575.1. NCBI lineage: Eukaryota > Metazoa > Mollusca > Gastropoda > Architaenioglossa > Ampullariidae > Lanistes > Lanistes nyassanus. Next base: position 41,786 of record SMGT01015004.1, on the reverse strand, counting down.
ATTATACGGACTCAAGAAAACCTCAGAATTTCCAGAGTCCCGGGGACTCTCGGTTTCTGATGCTGTAAGGAAGCCTGTTTGGATCCATTAAAACAGCGCTAGTGGAGATAGCTGATCTCTAAAACAGCAAGTATGTGCTTGAAAGTCGAGTTGTCTTTACCGGTTCGATACACGACTGTATAAACCATTATTCTGCTCCTGGCTTTTGCATACATAAATGCGCTCATTCGCCACTCTGTGACGTGCACACATCTGATTCTGAAACCTTTGGACTGTGCGCCTAGATGGAAAGGTAAAAACCTGGCAATACTTCACCACATGACAACACCGGCATACGGACAACGAACCGTGTCAGAGAAGTAAGACGCACGCGTTAAAAATAGAACTACCTGGCTATGCGCCCGAAAGCATGCACGTCTGCAGCCCGACTGAGCCCTCACATTTCACCACTAGCTGACGCGTATCTCTTGTCTTAGCTCCAGCTGACACCTGACTTCGGTGCAGAGCTTTCTGCTGAGGTTCCGCAATCAACAGCTGACCTGCCACGATGCCCGTTTCGATTTATTTCGAATCTTGCGCCGAGTCAGCGGCGATGCAAGCAAAAGAGCTCAACGAAATACGTGAGTCGCAGACGAGAGATTCGAACAGCCCAGGACTCTCGCAGTCCTCCAACACGCTGTTATCGGGCAATGAAGGTCACATGCACAACATCACACGCTAAAAAACAAACAAAAAAACAATCCGACTCTGGGTGCATGATCCTCCCTACAGTCTTGCTGTCTCGGCATCCCCCAGCACTCTCTCCCTCCCTTTCACCAACTTAAACCCCTCAACTATGGGGCGCCAGGAGGGTAATGGGTATAGTGCTCATGGTTTATCAAGTATTACATTCTATAACTATAGAATTAATTCTTTACTATAGAATCAATTCTTTACTACAGAATCAATTCTTTAGTTATAGAATGCAGTTCTTTATAAACCATGACCATTATACCCATTCCCCTCTCGGCGCCCCATACTCAACCCTTCCCGCCATCACAAACTTTCATGTCAACGTCTTTGAACGAGGTATAAGCGACACTGGCTCATCTGTTACACAACCCGAGTCGGATCAGGGGAGTAGCAGGTACTAGGAGAGCTGCACTAGCGGTCCAGCGTGCAAGCGCAGGCCGTTCGTCGCCCTTACTAACGGCGGAAGAGATAAAAGATGCGGACGATGCTTTATCACCTGCAGTCCTAAGGTCAAGCGTCTGTCCATCCGTTGCTAGGATTTATCTTCATACGTACAATGAGGTGCCCTGTTCTATATCACGCGACATCCCGCGAGATTATTTTAACAGCTTGCGCAAAGGCCAAGGAAATCCCTTTGCGGGTACATGAAGGTACATCACGCACAACTGTTATGGCCCGTGTCCACGACATCCCCACCCAGCACGGCTTAAGGACTCTCTTCCCTGTGTGTGTGCGCGCGCGCCTGCGTGCTCATTTGCACGGGTTATGTGGTAAGCATGCGACCTGAGAACAATGGAGCCCGACCGAACCGACCTCCCGGGAAGTCGCTAGACAGGAATGTCGGGACACAGATGGAACACCTGATAAAGAATGGTATTGCTCTCAACACAAGGGTTCATCCTCCCTCTTCCCTGGCCTTCCAGCGGTGACAGCCTCGCGTTTCCGGTGGTCCCTACCCCACCTCTTCCTCTCCCCACCCACCCCCAGCGTGTCGTGTTCGCGACGCCGTAAAGGAAAGACGGAACCTCAAGTTTCCGCTGTTGCGCGTGCGCTGGACTCGCCTTGCTGCTTTTCGTCAGGCATGAATGGCATTCCTTCGGCGCGCCAGCGCGTGAGGTCCGTGTCCTGGTGCAGCACCCAGATACTATCTTGTTTCCTCTCATGGACACCCCTGGTGGGTGCGCAAGGCTTGGAGGTGCTTCCGCTATGGCCCCAACCTCGACCCGCGAGCCACTCCTTGTCGTCTGCTCCTCCCCCCTACCCCCACCCCCTCCTCAACCTCGTCCAGCCGGTCGTTCAGGTAATTAGCCGCCTCCCTGGCTGTGAGTCGACGCCTCGCTGGTGGCGAGAACAGACCGGTGCGCCGTGTGACATAAATGGTCGGCTGTTGGTAAGAAGCCAAGTCACAAGGACGTAGGCGTCCGGCCTTTTTATTCATTCATAACACGCCATTTGATAAGTCATTGACGAGAACAGCCTGACAATCGCCACAGTAACATCAAGGCTGGTGGCACGCTCGAATGAGAACAGTGGTAAAGAAATCGCTAAATTGTATCGATATCATGACTTGAGTTCGTTAAAAACGTGATCATATCTTCTTCACACAGATCTTCGCTACAACCCCCAAAGGGAATATTTGCGGAGATCTCTCGAATGAAAGAAAGTGAAGTTTTATGCAGACAGTTGGGCAAAGTTCCTCAGCACTGTTTTCCAATGCAAGTATTATATAAATAAATGTAAAAGGAAAGCAGTGTTAACTATTTTCCCAGGGCGAGTTTCACAGATGCGATGGAACAGACGCGCAGCTGCCTGGCGATTTGCTTTCCTTGTTTCTGACGTTTGCGAGGGATTAAATTACACACCACACGCGATAATAATACATTTGTAAAAGATGTGAGCGATGATAAAAGGTGAGATAATGGCCAAGAGGATGCAAAACCCTTACCAGTTTGTAAACGGTAAAACGATAAGTCTATGTCATTCTTGTGTGGGTTATCAGGCCAGTTTCACAGATAACGGAATACACATTGAACACATTGAAGTTATCCGTTTATAAGTTTGTTCAATGAGTACATCGGCAAACAGATATTCAAGGTTAAGTCTATGAAACAACACCACAATGGAAAACCACATGTGAAGGGAAACACATGTACGTTGTGGTGAAACAGACGCTCAGGTTCAACAAAAGACAAACACTGGATATTATGCAGCAGTACCATTGACATAACTCAGTTCCATCAGTCTACCACAGAGTCAAATATCTCACATTGACACATTTGCTTTACAAAATTATAACGGCTGTATTATAAAATGGTGTCATTTCCTGTAGCTTCCAGCAGTAATTCCCATTACAGATATTGCAGCATTACTTTTGACGATATGTTAAAGTTACCTTTGTTGGGAAGTTCCACAAGCCAGAAGCAAAGAAATAAAAACATGCAGCAGACTACTGAGACCCGGTTAGGTGCTACGTAGGTAATTAACAATATTTAAGTTTTGTTGTGCTATTTTTTTAGAGGTGTTGTGCTCCTTTGCCCCCACCCTCCTTAGATATTTGTCAAAGTTTTAAAAAGTTCTTTATGTGGTCAGTTTACGTACAGCTAAGACCTTAAAATGCAAGGCAAACATCGCCCTGCAGATCCTAGAACGTCTCACAAGTCGATGATCCTCACCAAATTCGCGTACGACCCGGAAAATGACATGAACGATCGACGACAGCCAATCGATCAGTGATCGGGGCAACGGGGTTCGCTTCGATCAAATTAGTAAGAGAATTAATCATAGCGCTCTAAAACTGGCAGCTCTTTTTAAAAAAAATCTGCACTTCGCTCTGATCAAGGAGAAGAGTTAGGTACGAAAGGGGTGACATCAGCGGCACCCGCAACTCGTGAAAGGCGCAGGTGGAGGGAATGGAGGAGTCATTGAGTGGGTGCGGAGAGCGAAAAAGGGGCTCGTCGTACCTACATTTGCAGAAGGTACCACACCTTGGGGTAGAGACGGCAAAGTCCGTTTATGGTGCTTCGCGCTTTTAGCATTGCTGTTCACATTGTCAGTATTGACAACAGTATGTATGCGATTTGACAAGAACCTGACCGGGGGGGATGGGGGACAGGGGGCCACGAGCAGCGGAGGGGTATTTTAGTAAACTGTCAGTGGGTCAAATGAGAGCAGTCCTATTACAGTATCTTATAACACTCCAGACGCCTTACCATTGTCGTCGGGGCAATTGTTCGCAGTTCTCTGAAACAAGCTAGATTTCGTCCACTATATTTTTAGCAACCTTGACGCAGTCTTTTTCCTGTAAACGGATATAAGTAGTTTAGGAAATTCCCTACAGGGGAAAAATTCTTCACAATCCAGTTTATCGTCAGAACAATTAGAAAGATAAAGAAAGGCACTTCCTCGTAATGAAAATATTGACTGATAAACCTCCTGACTACAATGAAGCTTCGCAATCTCACTCACAAACGCTCAGAATCGCGCCGCTTCGTCATGAGGTAGTAGCACACCTGGATAGCCGGTTATATGACACCTGTGCCAGCTCCCTAGTTACGCAGTGAAAGGGATGGGCCGGCGTGAACAACCCGCCCCGCTACCCACTTGTCAAGCTCTCGACTTGAGGTCCCCCGGCATTCCTTCCCTCGTCTCGCCTGGCTATTTACCTACCTTAGGTCAAAGGTCACCGCTACCCGGTTGGGATACAGCGCCCATTTTAGTAGCTGATTTTCTTCCCGGCACAGATAATTCTATTTCTCTTGTGAAGTCGAAAGACGGGGCGTCTATTGCGCACACAAGTTCTGTACACAGTACAAGTAGTTTACATCGCCAGAAGGTTTCATATTACAGCGTGTCGCCTGAGACAACCAGAGACCGACATACTCTATCAGGACCAGTAAACTTGTGACAAGAGAACTATACATCTACATACTGGCAAAGGTTCAGTTAAGTGAGACATATTAATTCGCGTTAAAAATTTACATCAGAATTGCTACAAAGGACCGAAGCCAAGCAAATAAAAAGTTGTCAACAGCTCTAAATATTTCTCATACTGTATTCTTTTATCTGCTTTATGAACCGACTTTAAAGCAAGCGTGTGTAGTAGATCATATAAGGACCGACAACACATCATTTGGTCATCACACACAGCACTCATCGTTTCCTGATCTAGTCATCACCGAGTCGCCACAGAAATCTTTAACTTACCTCCAGAAACTTGGACTGCACGTATCTGTGGATCAGGGCCGTTTTGCCACACTCACAGTCTCCCACAACGACAATCTTGGACTTGACCACCGTTACATCACATCCTGTGGCGCCAGGAACAACGCTACTGGTAGCAGATGCTGCCCCCATGCTGACCACCACCGACCTGTCCTTAGCTACCCCCTGGTCTTTGGCTACTCCTTTATCTTTGGCCACCCCCTTGTCGCCAGCGGCCATGCTCGGCGGCACCCGCTGATCGCCCTTCAACGGCATGAAGACGAAATCGGAGCACACTTTATCCTTCATCGAGACCGCAGGCGGGCCGACGACAGGTTTCTGTCCGTTTTCAGCACTCGGACTCCTGTTTTCCTACCGGCCACGAACGGTCGTACAACGTACTCCCTCGTCGGTGTGTCACCCTCTGCACGTGGAGCGCCCGACGAGGTCGACCTACCGAAAAGTTGGGTCGCGGACCTCAAGACTGCACGCAGCTGCTTAGCGCTGTTTGGAGCCGAAGTTCCCCTGGCAGCGGTACTTTCCTGCGAAATGGAGATTTCGTCGAGAACTGCAAGTAACTTTTGGACGGCACATTCGCACAGTGCACAGGCCACACGCACGCAGAATCCAGGCTCGGTAGGCCTAACCTAGCAGACGACTGAAGAGAGGTAGTCGGGAAAGCGAAAGACACACGCCTTCAGAGTGTCACGTGACGGCACGATAAGCACTCCCTAAGTCACAACCGCAGCCGCTATCCCGAAACCCCTACAACCATGGGGTCGAGTTTCTCGTCTGTGTCTCTTGAGCAGTGTCTTCTTTACCCCACCTGTGCAACAGCGCCACAGGGAGACAAGTGTATGTAGATGGTCCCAGCCGCGCGCGCGCACATACACTCACACGCACACGCCACTCCCTGCTTGCCTCAGCGATGGGTCCTCGCGGTGTAGGAGGCAAGCTTTATTCTGCTAGCTCGTTGCCGGCGACAAAATTTTGTTCATTCAGAAGGACCAAGGGGGCGCGCGCACACACGCTGCGTGCGAGCTTGTTGGCATTTCATTGCTACAATCGCACACACACGCAAAACGGGCTTTTCTCATTCTCGCGTCGCGCTCGGGGAGAGGTTGAAAGGAAGCCTGGTGGAGGGGGGAATGAAGGGGCAAAGAAAGGTCTGTTGCCCCCAACAAGCCTGCGATAGTCAACGGGATGAAATGAGAGCGTGAGAACTCGCTAGAGCCAGCCGATCCAGACGAGTCTCAACTTGCGCGCCCCCCCCCCCACCCTCGCTCTCTGCACGACTGTAACTGCAGCACTGACTGCAAGTCTCGGCATTCACAACACTCGCTGGCCACCACAGTTCCGCCTACACAAATACTTTTCGAGAAGGAAGCTCCACATGTGTGTGCGTGAATGAAAAACGTCAGTTTACTGTGAAGCCCATACATTTATGATGTCGTTTCTGGTAATGTTTATATTTTTTAAAAGCCATCCGGCTCTCTCCTCGCACCCCAGCTCTGTCAAACGCGTGCGTATCCACGTGTGAAATCACCCTAGCTTCTGCCCATTAACGGTAATAAAGACCATAATTGTGCTAGTTGACTAGCCCGGGTAGGCAACCCTAGAACAGTTTTTTCTGCGCCCTTTTAATTTTATTTTCCCTAGGTAACACTTTTGATCTCTGCTATGCCTGAGTTGATTAAGGCACACGTGCAATTTACATCATTAAAGCGGTCGCAAGCCCTCTTGACCTTTGCAAATTTGTGTAGAAGAGATACAAACGCCCCACGAAGCCCATCCTTGTGCGGTTTAAAAGATCATTACAACAGTTCAGTCTAGACCAAAAAAAGGAAACAAACCAATAAAGTATCGGAGATGGCTTGTATTGTTGTATTATAGCAGCTAGGATTTCAGGCTGTATTATTTTTTAATACTTTCAAGCTACCCAAAGATGGTTGAACATGTGTATAATCCTTGACAGTTTTGTGGTAGAGACACCATTGTGTCCCTTGCAATCAGTGATGCTTATCTATTTGGGTTTCTTGTTGGGGCAGGGGGAACTGGGGGCCTCATACGATTACTATCCCATTCAATTTTTCCCATGTAAAAGCATATTTATTTGTACTGCATTATACTATGGTAAAATACTGTTATTCTAGGGAAAAACCTCAGCAGGGAAACTCGATGACAAGAGGTATTCCGCTTCCCCCCCCCAACCCCACGCCCTGTAATGCGTTAGCGACTGGAAAGAAAGATGCAAGATGTCTTCATCTTCCCCACCCCCTGCCTCTGACCCTTTCTTTTAATTCTGTTAGTTTCCCCCCCCCCCCCCATAGTTGACAGGGATGTCAAACTGCACTACACATCTGCGACAAAGTACCTCCGATCATCTGTAGCGAGTATTCCGGTAGGCACACACGGTTAAAAAAAGCAGGCATTAGATTTGATTTTATCCTATCTTTGCCCCAGTCAAGGAGGCTTCATAACCATCTCTGAAAAATACTCTTAATTTTTTATTTTTTATTTTTTTGAGGGGGAGAGTGTTGGGGGTGTCCAGCCCATTTGCTTAGTGATCGACAGTACAATTGTCTATTCTGTGTAGCGGTGGCGATGGAGGACGTAAATTCAAAATAAAACAAAACAAAACACCAAAGATTCACATTTGTGTGACACGGCCATAATGTTTCCAAAAATTATTATAAAATAAGTTCAGTGCTTTTCTTACATGTTAAGTCCCCACTCATCGCCACCCGTCTAAATATTGATGTGGATGTATTTTTCCATCCGCCTTTAATTTAAAGGTTTAGTAGTAAATGAATGAGCTTGGCGATAAATAACGTCGTACTTTCTTTTGCTGATCAGGAACGTGCGTACAGCGGAAGTAATTATAAATCCGCGTCCTGTAAATAAAATAATGTAAATAAAAATTATCCAAAAAGCTTAGGTTTAACTTGTTTGGATTGTATAGCGAGTAAGGTAATCCCTATGTTTGCGTGTGTGACTGCGACTGTGTGACTGCGAGCGCGAGTGTGATTTTCTGTCCCTCCGTCTGTGCGCGTACGCACGTGGCAGCGCGCTCTCACGTAAGAACAATGTCAAGATTCTAATGGGTGCAGGGGTATGTACTGTTGCTCATGCACGCGCACACAGGGACACATACATATGGAAGGACGCGAGCACACATGCCCACAAACAGACTACACAAGGAGTACAGACATATATATATATATAAGCACTTGTCATGTACACATACACCATACAAAAGCACGTTTATAGACGGTGTGTGGGAGAAGTGGGGGCTGTGACCCAAAGATATCTGTTGTGTCTTGTGTGTAATCAAGAGGAGCTTGCTGAGCTATAGAAACTAGGGCGCTGATTAGAACTGCTGTACAGAAAAAAAAGCAGAGCGAAAACTAGACTCGGCAAGCACGTGACCCGTATCAAGAACGTCTGTATTCGAGTGTACTGCAGCCAAGGTTAACGTCTCCATCACTGACCCGAGGTGGCACAGCTACCTGGCCATGCGGGTATATCCACCTCGCCAAAACGTGTTTTCCATCAAAGAACAAACACGCTCTCGCGCAAACGCAGTATTTTCGCGTTCTGTTCTCTGTGCGTACGTTCTCGCACGGTGTTCCATTAGCGATGAAGTGTGTTTGCGAAGGGTCTCACACCCACCGCACCACTCCCCGATACTGCCAATCTGAAGAAAGCCAGAGATGCCAAGAGCACTAATTTGCTGGTCATGGTCACTTCAAACCCTCCCCCACCCAGCATTTTTTTCTTCGACAAGTTGCTTCCAAAGGGGAGGGCAGTTCCGAAGATCTGCGTTCATGCAAAGAGCAAACGTGCCTCGCATTAAATGCTGACTTTCCGGGTGTCTTGTCTTCCTCCACGTAAACAGTCGGAACCCCGTTCACTCTGTATTTTACGAGCATTGTACTTCTGAATATGGAGGTGAGATACAGGGACAAATGTCTGTCATTTGCGTGTGGTTTGGTGATGGGGGACAATAGAGCGAATGAATGAGGGACAGCTGGGGAAAACGTCAAACTGTTCTGGCAGGTAAGCACTGAGGTAGATTGACAGGAAAGTGCGACATCGCGGATTAAAATCTGGTGTCGACTGCTGACGTCAGCCAGGGATTTTTTAAATCTCGTGAAGTATGGCCGGACAGTCGCTAGCGGAAAGACTTTTCGTGAGACACCCCCTCCCCCGCCCCAGCTCCCTGTATCCTGGGCCGAGTAAACGGATAGGGGCCAAGTAACAATTCGTTTGCCAAGGCCACAGGAACAAGGTCTAAGGTTGAATTTTAATAGCAACGCTCCTGACCAGGGTTACGTTGCATGAACGTTCTTATGTCCTGCTCATACGTAAACCTGCACCTAAAATACACAGGGTGAATGGGGCGTATGACTACTCTTTATGGCCGGAAGACCAGCTACGCAGCCAGCCATGCAAGCCAGCCCAGGGGTCAGTAACAATAAACATCCGTGGCCAGGCGCATCCCCTCTGCGTTGCGCGATCGCGAACCACTTAAGTGGCTAGCTTTGGTGAGAATGCGGTCAAGTGTAAGTCAACGGGATTTTCCTTCCCTGAAGGAAAGGACGGTCAATGAAAACTCGTCATGTCTGGGTGCGGGTCTACATTAAGGCTCATGTTAAGAATAAAAACGGTAGTGCTAGTTGGAAAGATTTTTAAAATCGAGATTGACGGGAAGAAGTTATAAAAAAAACACCCCAAGAGGGTCTATTGCTACTCTTTGTAATACTTGAGATCGAACAGAAAAGCCCCGCTGTGAAAAGGTATTAGAGAAAGTAAATGCGCAAGCCGAGGATCTCCTAAAAGAGCACCCAATTTTCGAAAACTTTGACGAACCTCAAAGCTTAATGGGCATATTCCTTACTCCATACCCTCCCCCACCCCTCCCCGCTCCTTTTCACGATTCTGCTCGTCAATTTCCCAGCATCACTTACTTACGCGATCTCCTTGTATGCCCCCCCCCCTTTTTCTGTGAGAAAGGCTGAGCCAGACTAAGAACACCCATGGGCAGGGGTCAGTAACAACAAACGCCTGTGGGCTAGGGATCAGCATAAACAGTGTCTGGGGCTGAGGCCCAGTAAGAACACCTAGGGCTCGTAACAACGTCTGTAGGACAGTTTCATCCAGGGCTCACAATACCTGTCGGGTGATTTTGTCGTCCTCTCTTCGTGGTGGGGCACGTTTACTGAATGGAATATCTGCCTTACTTAGCTGCTTGTCTAATCTGCAGTTAACTGTGAGCCTACACCGTGTCAAGGTGACTTAAAAGATCTCCCGCAGCTGGTCGGACGTATGTACATACAGGCGCTCCTCAAAAACTTGAGGGAGGTCTCTTAACTCCACGTCCCCGGAGCAAGCAAGTCCTTTTATCTGAAAGATGAATGACAAGTGGAGAGGTCATAAGGAAGTCGGGCGGCACGTCTGGTGTACAAATATGCATGTTAATTTAGATACAGAAATATGCATGTTATTTTAGGTAAGGAAAAATGCATGTTATTTCAGGTACAGTGTTATACGTGTGTTGTGTGCAAAACATTTGCACGGGTAATTGAGCTACATTGTTTAATGCCGACAATAGCTTCCCTTCTGTACTCACTTGACGAGTACCTAAAATGTTTGGATTCGTGGTTTCATGAGACATTAAGTATCCACTAGTCGTACTGATTGTAGGTTCATTTGCATCTCTCATGGGTGTGATCAGCGCAAGCACTTTTTCACAAATGTTTACGCACCCCTAGGACTGCAAAAGGTTGGCAGGGCTTATCACACTGACTGGTTGTGATATCTTTATACAAATGGCCTGGTGGCCTCAGAAATACACATGTTTTGGAAGGGCGATCTGTTAGTTTATCGTACAACTGCTATGCGGTTTACAGCCAGACAACACATTAGAGGTGTCTGCCTCGAAATTAAGACGTTTTGTCTTTCTTCCGTTTGTGTAAGCTTTCTGAAAGTCCAGCCATGTTGTTTCATTGGCTTCTGTCTTTAATCTGATCTAATACGTTCTTTAGTACTTAGTAGAGCTCTTCAAACATCGACGGATGAGCTGCAGCACGCGGTGTTCATATCACATATTCGCCCCTTACAGTGCCCCGAAATTACTGAGGAGGAACGGGCTTTACAAATGTTCCTGTTGCCTACCGCAGGAACCGCAGATAAACCTGAAATAATTATTTAACAGTTATTTTCGCAGCCTAGAGTGCATGCGTGTAATACGTGTGAGAGAGAGAGAGAGAGAGAGAGAGAGAGAGAGAGAAGAGTGGGAGTGATAAAGAGAAGAGAGAGATGTGATCTGCCTCGACACTGTCATTTGATTATTTGTCACAGAGCTTATCACTAATAAAATAAAGATCGTGAGATCATGGATCCTAAACTTTATATTCTACAGTTGTCGTTGTCATTGTCCTTGATCTTGTCCTTGTTGTTGCCCATGTGATTGACCCAAGGTAAGTCCTTTGTATTTTTTGTACGTGAACCCCGACTACTGCAATTGATCTGATCCGTAAAATGGGAAGGTGCCGAGAGCTGCGTTCCTTTACTCTGAACCAAGAATCGAAGGCAACAGGATAGCTTTGACGGAGGCGCAACAAAATCTGTAAAAACAAACTTGTCATCTAAGGCATTTCTTCGAAGAGCTCAGAGATCTAGCAGAGGACACGCCTTGGGGAAGTTCAGTTATGGGCATCCCACAGTGCTGTCAATCGCCACTAGCTGCAGGCCACGCCCCTGTACAATGACGTCATTTTGAGTCAGCACTAGTGCAGGAGCTGTTTTGTCTCTTGCACTGAGTGTGTGTGTGGGCGGGGGGAGGAGGGGGGAGGCGTGTCGTGTGCCATTGTCTGGCATCTGTACCCGGGACGGAGGTTACCTATTCCTGCGATGGTCTCGAGTCGCTGCCTTTGTCTCGCGGTGGGTGGAGCGAGTGTGCGAGGCCGCATCGCCAGGTAAAAGTGGATCTCCCTCTGGTCTCAGCGCGGGCAGTCGGCACTACTGTTGACGGGGATACTATTGTTTTACTACTTATACTATACGAACGGCCGTTAGGAAATATGATTAATTTTCAGTTAGCTTAATCACTGTTAGAGCACCATGAGCATATACTTTTGAGGTGACCCTCGTATATCTAATTTCAGAGTTTGATGAACTTCATTATTTTCAAAGACAGGATATGGCGACAGGTTCCCAGTATGTCGCGATTAATCAGCCGGAAACAAACACGGAAACAAAGAGTTTGTCGGGCTCTGGAGATTAAGTACTACCAGAGGTCGCGCGGGGCACACCTCTTGTCAAGCAAGCACGAGTTACCTGACCTTATGTCTAGGCATGATGGCGCTACCTAGGACAAAGGTAGCGCTCTAGTGAAGTCAACCGTTTGATTATCTGCCCTTAGGTGACTCGCCACTTGATAAGATAGCAAAAAAGAAAGAAAGAAATCTGGTAGTTTGCTCTTTTAGTCACAATTTCCCCAAATCCACTCATAATAATAAGACCAAATGATGTTTGTTTTAATTCTTCTCACAGTTGCTCTTGCGTCAGACTATCGACCAAGAACATGCCAGAAGTTTTGATGTACAGTATTTTGCACGCGACCAAGTGACTATCCCCAAGTCGTCTGCTCCGGAAATTTCTGTTCCTGACGTGTCATATCACGTGATCGCTATCACACGACCAACGTTAAGAGGATGACAATGCGTGGGTGGAAAGAAATACTGTAGGCCCTATTACTTATGACGTATCACTACACTCATGGCTGCGGTCTGTTACAGCTATAATGTTACTGCCATTTATCTAGAATTAGTGTTATTACAGAATACGTGTTCCCCGTAGCTTCCTGATTCCTAAACTCTGTATATACTGTCTTCTCATTTCGCATGGCTGTGTGGAGTACAGTTAGCTTCCATGCCAGCAGACCAGGCAGGCAGGCAGGCAGGCAGGCAGGCAGACAAGCAGACTGTTTGGGCGGACGAGATGGTTGGCTGGCTGGTGGCTGGGATGGTGGGTTGATGGATAGATGGCAGACGGACGGACAGACGGACGGACGGACGGACGGACGGACGGACGGACGGACGGACGGACGGACGGACGGACGGACAGACGGACGGACGGATCGACCGACTGTTACAACCGCCTTCCTCTCACCACAGTCAATCTCCTCAATGACAGGATGGGTCGTAGGGGCATGTCCTTTCCATCAACACTCGTGCAAAACACAACACAAGACCAGCAGTAAAAATCAACGAGGCCCCAGCCAGGTGTAATTTCTCGCATTCCCCCAGGTCTCCAAACATCCGACATAAATTCAGCTACAACTCGCATAATCCCACTAAACAACTTCACGGTACACTGTTAACTTCTCCCCAACCCAACATCAACATATTTCTCCCTTATCAACAAATCTAACCTTATACCTCACACAAATCTTGTTTACAATCAGAAAGTAATACCAAACCGAAACACCTATCTAGTCATTATATGGAACAGCACCAAGTCAGTACCATGTGTGCTTGACATCCATTTTCCACAAACAACAACAAACCCCGCCCCCCCCCCCAAATCATTAGATTGCTGGTGACAGTCCTTCGTCACCACGTACTCATTGCAAACGAAAGTCACTCTTGGTCAATCACCAGCAGTACATCAATTACCGACTATGTCGGAGTCCCTTCAACGCGGTATTCCTCGCTACTGTAACTTAAGATCGAGCGATAATGTTGCTGTTTTCTCTTTGGCGTCCGCCGACGTATCGCAGTCCGACTTTCCCATAAATGTCCGCCATCAGTTCGTTTCTAAATAGTCTCTCTTGTTCCGGAGGGAATAAGTTACCACTCCTACCTTGGTTCTGGCACGGGGAACGGTCCACGGTCCCTTACTTCAGAAATATGCAGAAACGAAGTTACCGTCAGGCCACCCAGCCCGACGTAAGTTGTCACTACTGCAGGTGGGTAAACACGTCACCCCCACCTCCACAGACGTATTACTCCCTTTTGGCTAGGCACCAGCTCGCCTAGTCAGTCTCGCTGAAAACAGGGCTCGGCTCAACACTCCTCTGATGTCACCGCTCAGATCAGTCCTTTGATCTGCCCCTCTGTAAAAACCCTAAATTGATCTAACTTTAGGCTGTGGCATTACCTACAGTCCCACTCACCAAATCTCTCAAAGCCCTTGTTCTGTTTACTGATTTCCATTAACTTCAATACCCAGTCAAGTGCAAAATTTTCCCGAATACGCTATAGATTTTCTATGAGCCTCACATAAGGTTATGCAAACTAATCTTTGATTCCAAGTTATACAGTTCGTTTGCAAAAACAAAATCGGCATACCGCCGTTCACACATTATTCTGACATGATATGGTGACATGACGGGCCGTACGTTAACTTACTGGACTCGACTTCTCCAGAATTACTGAACAAACTTATATGGTGATCTTGTAAATGTAGATTTAATTAAACCTTTACTGCAACAGGTCAATGGTTTCTTCGCCAAAAAGTGACGACGCTATGAAATAATGTGAATAACTAGAGAAATCTACCGAGGGAAAAGATTCTCATACTCTGACACGTTCGCTCAGTCTCACGCAGGGACAATACTTCTTGCTCGAGAGCCCCCACCCTCGTAAAAGACAGAGAGACACAGGAGAGATGAAGCAGGAAGACCAAGAGAAGCTGACACGTGTAGACTCACGGACCTCTGCCCCTCGCCATCTTAGGCGTTGGAAGAGTAGCTCCAGTTCTCACGCTAAATACACTAGAAGTATTTCGGCGACACGTCAACGAACAGACGCCTAAGTGACTGCTGGATGCGCCTTATAAGTTAAAGGACTGCTCTTACCATAAACTTATCTTAGAGTCTGGGACTCGGGTTGATTCAAAATAGGTGGTTTTATCCTGTCAGAGACAGGAGACGTCATAAGCTGTTGCCCAGTTGGCAAGAATTTCGAAAAGGTGTCCAGATATTTGCAATCAGTGACCACTTGTAGATACCTTCCCCCTGCCCTCCTTCATGTTCGGTCTGGACAAATCTATATGTGTTATCATCGCTAAGACGAATTAAGTTTATTATATCTCGCTTGCATTGTATGATCCTGTCGGCTTTTAGCCGCATTGAACGTTCGATGATAGTTCTGCGAACGAGAAATCCCTTTGGAGACTCTGTTTTAACCCAGCATGAGAAACTGATAGCGGGCCGACAATTATAGACCGTCGGCCGGCTTGGTCTAGCATGCTGGGTGTTTAAAACCGTCCACACAACTCTCATGGGAAATCGCGAAATAAATCGTGGTTGAGCGGTTCCATTTTCCTACGCCGCTGACCATAACTTTCTCTGGGTTGTGACATTTATTGCCTGTAAGCCAAATATATTTCTTACCCCGTGAACAGATCGCGTGGCCAGCACGTAGGCCCTGTGAGTCGAAATAGCTTTGAGAGACGCGAGGAGTGACAACTCAGGCTGCCAGGAGATCAAGAACGGCAACTCTATCTGTTCCGTAATCAGCGGTACCGAAAAGATTGACATACAGCTGTAAGATGTGTAGACATATCGTCTTTCCATATTAAGTCTAGTTTTCCTCCCAAATGGAAATTTATACTTTTATGTCCTCTCTCTCTCGTCACGCCAGCAGGTGTGGCATTAAGTCGTGCTACCTTTCAAATATCCGTAAACGAGAATGGAGGAATGTGAGAATGTGAGACACCACTCCTCCCCCTCCTCAAAAGAAAAAAGAGTGTGGAGTGTGTAGAGTCGAAAGTATATCGGGATGTCGGACCCTAAGATAGCAACTGCACGAGATCACACATGCGAGACATCAACAAGGAAGAGAAAGAGACGTTACACAGTCGTGAGAGTTACCATATACCTAGAGATCACGCAATTTACAATTTTCCGGTCGAAAAAGGCAGATCAGACTTTCCTGCCGGGCTACCTCTACAAGTATTTCAATCCAAAGCGTATCTTCCGTGTAGACACACAAGTGTACATGGTAATTTCCGGTGTCAGCGCATCAGTACTTACTGTCCTTAAGTGTGTCGCTGAAACCCCGCAACTGTAGAAAAAACGAAAAGCAGTAGTTGTTGGTATACAAAGAAGAAATGTTGACCCTTCTTACAAGAGGGAAAGACAGGCGATGACTATCAGGATGCTGGTGAGAAAACAGCGGTCAAGTTGGTGAGATGAAAAAAAAAAAGAAAAGAAAAGAAAACGGGGTCAAGATCCCATCTGGCTCATCTGTTGGCCCCATGCAGACAAGCCAGATCCACAAACGACAAACTTCGGCCTATAAACCAGCCAATGCTGGGCCAGCAGACGCTTTGCCAACCGGGGTAAGGTCGCTGCAGGCATAGATGTGAAGAGACCTGGGTAGACAGGAAACTAGTGGCTCAGTGCGCATGACGTAAAGCGGAGGCAAGCCGTAATTAGAAGCAAACTCCACTGGAGGTTTTTGAGATGCCAGAAGAGAATACGATGTCTCACGATAAACTTCATGCTTGAAGAAGTTTTCAATGAAAGCTGTTTAAAAGCTATTCAGTTTCATACTCATGAAGTAGTTTTGCTCAGTCCCAAAATTAAATTTGGTTGTCTAACAAGAAACTTGATTAATCTGTGCGCCTTGTAAAATGTGCAGATCGGACCTGCCCACGCGAGCTTTCTTTCAGCGCCAGTGACTCAGAAAAACTCTTGAGCGCAGAATGTCACCAAAACGGACGAGTCAGCTTCAGTTCCAGCCTATTAGTCTGCTGCTAATTCTCCTCAGAAACAGTCATCTGATACTGGTCGATGGACAGGAAGCGACTATTTTCTTTTCACGGAAGAAGTGAAGTACTCTCCCTTGGCAATACCAGATCCTTTTCTTCGACTTTGTTGTTCTGCAAGGAAATCATTCATGCAAACTTGCTCGCGCCTCGTTACAGAACCGCTGAAACGTATCGCATCAATACATTGTGCAAATCTATCAGCTTTTTTCCCTACGAAGTCGGCATTGGGAGAGTTCACTGGCGTGGTCCCATGTGCCCTCAATCGAGTCTTGCATTTGTGTTAGAATATTCTGTAACAATGTCGATGTGCCTATGCTGCACTGGCCGTTGTCCAAAAGTGATGTTGACACTGACTGATGGTTGTGATATGGCGCATGGCAGGTTATTCGTGGTGAGAAGAACAAAAAGATCCAGAAAGGAAAGGCACTGGACGTTGGGAGGGGAGGGGGTGGAGGAGGGGACAGAAGAAGAGGCTTGGGGTGGGAGGGGACGAAGAGGGCAGGAGGGGGACATAACGGCATGAGAAATGAGAGGAATGAATTGGAGATGAAGGCACCTGGGTGGGGGAGCCGTCGATGGCGAAGAACGAAGGAACGAAAGCATAAGAGTGAACAGACAACGTGGTGACAGTTGAACTGAGGGTTGAAATACAAATCTGCTTATTACGCCAAACCAAAGTTCTTTTTCTGTTCTCCAGTACACCATATTTGACGAACCAGTACCCTGTATCCTGTAATTGTTTTAAACCTGTACACCTTTTGAGAAAATGCCAACGACCTGTAAGTACCACTGCCATAAAACGTAATGTATATGAAAATATTTAATATAGTAGGCTTTCTGCAACGTTAAACTGTAGTTTGGGTATACAGTTAACGATATAGCTATGAAATGAATTGTATAACTATACAATGCAATTATAAAGCTATAAAATAGACCTGTGTCTATATGATTCATGCTAAAAAAATCCTCTCTTGGGTCCCTATACAAAACTGATCAATATCGCTTTCACTTGATAGAACTATACAGCTGTGCGGCCCAGACAAGGATTAACCCTGTTCACCGTTCCGCGAAGCTGCCCGTCAAATGGTGACTGTTTACCGACAGTGAAAACCATTCAGTAAAGCTGAAATTAGGTAGACAGTCTGAGGCAGGAATGTTTGCGGTTGATTTTTTTTAAATCTGAGAAGACACGGTTTACTGGTTTTGAAAAGTAGCGAAAAGTAACCTCCAGTCTGCTAGGCGCACTGTGAGAAAGTACAACTCCATTGTAACCATATCATGTCAAACTAGTACGGTGCTTAATGCACGACAACCAACATGTAAAATAGTAGCAAAAAGTAACCAAAATCAATGTAACAAGAGAGCAATAAACAGCGCATATGTTTGTGTTACAGTGCTATACCACTGACACTGGGAAGCGTTTGATGCCGAGTCGGCATCTACAAGAACAGGCCACCCAGCTAGCTAGGCTGGAATCTTTTTGTAGGCAGATACGCACATTTCCATAATACCATAGATAAGGCAGGACTGGAAACGGCGATATCAAGGATTCTGTCTGGCACGTACGATACACAGTTAAATAAACTTATAATGGATGAGGCAATGATGTAGTCTGTCATATCAAGAATACTTGCTGGCATGCACACACAATCCCATAATACTATTACCAGACAAGGAAACTGAGTAAACTTCTATATCAAGCAAGCTCTTGTCGATAAGGTAATACACAAAATCCTGGTTCTGCTCCACTGACCACGCATTTGCGCCAGTTCTTGGAAATCTATCCCCGCATAAGCTCTTTGAACTTACCTTTATGTCTGAGCCGCTGTCAGCGTTAAGTCACCTTGGGTGTGCATCTGTGGCAAGTATCAGGTGCAAGAGAGATTGGAGCATACTTAGGCAGGATTTAGGTCGCACCCTAGATGCTGTAAGAACATGTGTTTAAGGAAGACGAGCACAGTGCAAGGTCCGAAAGGTCGCGATCTATGAAGGTCCATGCGCTGTTTGCCATGCGGATCGGACCTCATTGTCCACACAAAGTGTTTGGGAACAGATAACTGTGAGAACTTTTGACTTCCTGTTGGAAAACGGATTCACCCTATTTTGCAATTGGATTTGCTGTAACAGGTTTTACCGCAAAAAAAAAAAACAACCCCGTAACAAGAATTAAGGATCTTAATTTTCTTAGTTGGAGGAGGAGACAGAAAAAAGAAAGAAAAAAGTAGTGGAGGTGATTAGACATTGAGAAAAACGAACAGAGGAAGATCTAAGTAAAAAAGGGAGGAAGGGAAGGGATAAATGAACAAATGAATGAACAAAGAAACAAAGAAAGGAAGAAAAGAATAAGTTCCGAGACAGTGAACTGTTCTGATGCTGGCACCAGTACCGGATCTTTACGGGTCTCTACCGCCGTGTTTTCCTGATAAGTAAAAGTTCCGAGCAAAAATGATGGCCACAACAACGTGTATTTGGTCCAAACGTCTGCACGTGTAATTGTTGTTGCAAGCTTTGTCTCTTACGCTACTGAGTAGAACCACACGCATTAAAGAGCGCGCTTACTACCCTTGACACCACAAAAAAGAAATAATACAAGAAGACAGAATATTTAAAATGGTACGTGGACGTAGACAAAGACACAGACACACACTACACAGATACACACAGACACAAAGACACACACACACACACACACACTACACAAACAGATTCACACAGACACAGAAATAAACATAAACCACAGTTTGAACAACGAACAACATAACTAAGCAATTAAAATACACAACATTCATTTACAATAAAAGACAGTCATTTAGTAGATCAGCGGGGGTTCTTCCGACTACCCATCTTCCCTAGTCACTAATGCTGAATACCTCGTCTGGAAATGTGTGTATAATAAGACTCAGGTCTTTTGTTTTCTTGTTTGTTTCTTTCCCTTAATGCTGCTCATTGGTTTAATGGGTGTTTACTGTTTCTTTTCTGAGTTTTGCATTTGGTTTGAGGTTTTCATCATCTTACTGTCCTCGGCGTACACTGCGCGGAAATCATGATCCGTGGAAATACGATCTGTCATTAGATTCTTTCCTATTCGCATAAGTCTTATTTGTTCTAAGTGCGAATCATCATAAATGCTAGAGAAAGGTTTTCGTTCGAAAGAACTAAAAAGCAATGAACAATGAACTTTATGTTAGTGGAATAGGCAATGCCGTTAATTGTGTAAGCAGTATAGAGATTTGCCAATATGTTCGCTGTTTCTACGTGGGAGATGGGTGGGGGGAAGTATCCCAGGTCTGAGATGAATGCACATTTGTATCTCTTTTCAAAGCATGAAGGTGTAGGAGACATTCTTACCGCTCTTACGAAAGGCAGACACGAACGCTCGTGCAAGCCCAGCACTTCCACAATATGTGCCCGTGTCAAACTTTTAAACGCGTCTGTTGCATATAATTTTGCGTGCGTGCGTGCGCGTATGGACCTTGGACCTAGCTATCCAAATCAATCATGGCTCCTCATACCTCATAAGCACAGGGAAAAAAATCATCTCATCTCAGGCCCGTGACCTAGAGGACTGCGCAAGGGCAGACAAGTACAATAGGGAGAGACGCTGAGGACGATGGTGAGAAAATCTGATTACCTCCTCATTCGGAATGCTTGCGCGAGGGGCTCGCGTGCCTCTCTGTTCATTAGCATGGAAACGTCACAGCGCGTGACGCGAATGCTGGCTTGTGATTGGATAATAGCGTGCACTCTCGTCTCAGACGACAGCTCCGCTCCCCTGGACGCCATGCTTGCTTCCAAGCCAATGTCTGTTCCCGTCGCTAGCACGTGAGAAAAGTGGAAACATGAGAATTGCTTCTCTCGCCCGCCCCGTTTCTTTCACGGGCAGACTTCGGGTCCAAGGAGACGGCACCCTTTTCATTTGTGTTTTCATCTAACCCAATTACGTCTGTTCCAAAATATTAGCTTTTTTTGCGGCCGCAGATTTGGTCGCGCAGAATGCCTGTCGGGTTGCAGTAATAGAAATTAGTTGCGCCAAACCTTTCGTCGCTGTCAAGAAATATTTTTCTACATTCGTAGTCGCGTCTGAATTGTTCATTATGCCTTCTCTCCTGTTCGTCCACTACACAATCCCCAATTCTCCCCCCCCC
>SMGT01015003.1:148803-171602 GCA_004794575.1 Lanistes nyassanus | reverse complement strand
CCCATTCGGACATCTGCTGTTGTTCGGGAGTTGTACGTGATGTGTGAGAAAAGGTTAATTTTTCTTTTGTCGCCTCACCCTTTTTCCAAGAGTTATCAGCGGGGTTGGAAGCGAGATGGAGGTGGGGGGGGGGGGTTATATGATGTCCAAATATCGTAACTTTTTTCCCCTCGTACACAACTTATACCTCACAGGGGTCATCTGGTGGATTTCCCAGTGCGCTGCGCACGTTGGTGACATACGATTTTCTTCAGACTGATTCCACGGCGTCCATTTTAAATATGTTTATTGTCATGGTGTTTTGTTTTCATTGTGGTTTTCTTCTCTAGATAATTTTCTTTACAAAGAAACCCTACATTTACACGTGCTTCTGGGCCCGTATTTGCTGAGAGAGTTTCTGTTCTAATGTCAAATCAAATGTTTCTCATCATGGTGCTTGTCAACATTCTGATTTTGTCTCTAGATATAACTATACTTAAAAAATATTAGCACACTTCTCTGTTTCTGGGTACGTAGGAAATTCTTTCTGTACCGAGCTAACATACATTACTTAGATGAGCATAACAGCAGCTGGTAGTTTTTCGCGCGATTGCGCTCATGCATACGTTATCAGGGTGGTGATGACAACATAACATTAACGAGTGGTTGTTTCCCCTATTCTCATCTAGATATCGTGAGTTTGCCGACGAAATGACCGCGATAAAGGGCTGTAATTAGATGTACATTAGACCGCGTCGCCATCGGAATGGAGGCTGGTTTTTGATCATCGTTAACGCAGAGTGATTGAGGAGACAGGAGTCAGGTGTCTGCTGATACTCTTGGGACACACTTCAGCTTTCGATTCTTTGATTTTGTTTTTTGCAGCCGATCGTGTATCTGTATGGATGGCTGTGATATGTTGCTTTGGTGTCCAGACTTTAATGCACCTGCTTGTCAGGACTGGTCGGGACCAGAGGGGTGAGGGGGAGACAAAATACATTCATGTGTTTGTGGGCGTGCATGCACGTTTTTGTAACAACCCCCCCCCCCGAAACATGAGGAAGCGATCAGCGCGAAAGTTGCGATCGAAAAACACCCGGTAATATTTTAAGAATCTTCAGAAAAGCATCGAGTTGTACTAGGCTCTGTCTAACATGCACTACGCGAAAATGTGCATTTAGCCACAAGACGAAACGTGGGTGTCTCGCGTGAGTGCACGACTTGAGGCGAAGCACACAAATGAGCAGAATCCTTGTGTGATCGTGTTTGCCGCACGGGGATTTAAATGGGTTGACTGGCTTAGGCAGTTAGCCCGGCGCAGAGCTTAGACAATGGCCGAGAATAACAAAGGGCTTCTGGCATGCGTAACTGTGACATTTACTGCCGATCTGTGCCCTTTAGCTCCGGTGCAGCTCAGAATTCCCCGATTGTTGACAAGTCTGCTGGAGTCCGACACACCTTGCAGCGTCTGTAGCTGTGTAAGACCTGGTGCACTTGCAGCAGAACACGGGATTGTGAGGCTTAAGCTGCACAATTTTTGCAGCCGTACCTAACTCTCCACAATCTCCTGAGCCCCCCCCCCCCTCTGTTTCTCGTTGAGAGAGTCAGAAGTGGAGGGAGAACAATGTTGGGTTGGGATGTTGTGAGCGATAATGGAAATGTCGAGAGCAAACATGAAAAAAGGTGGGGGGGGGGGACTGCGTGATATCAGCCAATAACGCTGTATATATCGCGTCTCTTATCCGTTCTTTTATGTTTGGTTTTTATTTGCTTTTCCTAGACTGGGTTTGACACCAGCACCACCAATTTTCTTGCATATAACAAGACTGTTTTATAATGTTCATTTTATTCTAAAAGCTACCATCCTTCGCAGATAGTTACCTGACGTCACCACCATGCGCCGCTTGCATAAATCTTGCTGTACATCTCACCTGCATAATATGCCGGAAGTATAAACGTTTGAAACCTGTAAGACTGTGTCACCTGTCAAGAGCTGGCAAAGATTATATCTGAGATGCCCACAAGGACGCGAAATGGATGATTCATTGCAAACCTGTCTTGTAGCTATCCGACGTGCCTGACCTCTACACGCTGAAGTGGGAGGTAACAAACTGGTTAGTGAGGTGCAGACCTTATCAAAGTCCTAGGGCATTTGACATCACGATCTTGCTGTACTTCCCACTCTGGAGTGAAGGCAACACGCGTTCGCTCAAGAACTATCACATAACGGCATTCGCGAAATGGCATAATATTGCGGTGCGCACGCACTCCCACGCGCCTTTCTCTGTGCAGTCAGCAGGGAAGAGACAGTGCAGAGAAAAGACCTGTCAGCGCCTGTTAACAGGCTCGGCTCACTTTGCCCCATCCTGGATTCGCGTTTCATTGGCAAGGGTGAAAACAGTGAATTATGTTCACTGCAGCTGTGCCAGAAAAGATGGAGAGACCCGGCCCCGTTTCTACTGTGGCCTGGCTGTCTTGCCTCTTGCATAAATACCGATTGGCGCTCACGCACATTTTGGGGTTGTGGATGTCGTGATAATCGCTAAAGTCACACGGGAAACAAAAAACACGTTTTTGAGAAAAAACAGTTCCAGAACGAGGCTGTGTTTCCTGTTTACCGTGTGACATATACGACGGTCTGTTTAACAAACGGGTGGGTGGATGTTTGTTGCTTAACGTCCCGCCACAAGCTAGGTGCGTATCAGGACGGTGTTGCTTAGACAAAGTGAATGTGCTGCCATACTGAGATTACTGTCGCAACACAGGTTTCAGTCCCACCCAGTCACGTTATACTAACACTACCACCCCCCCCCCCAGTCCTAGTACTGTTCCCTGTAGTGCCAAGCGTCTGGCAGGGCAGCTACCAGATCGCCAGTATCACTCTGCCGGGGTTCGAGCCACCGACTTTCCACCTCGGGAGCGAGCCTTAACCACTAGACCACCGAGGCGGTCTGTTTTTAACTAACGGGTTTGGCAAACGGCTTGCCTCCCGCTTTCCGTTTTAGGGCCTGCTCTTTTTCCCCCAGCTGTCTCAGATTTACCAAAACTTTTTGTTGTTTCCTGCGTGAAACAGCCTTAGAGTCTGTGAAGTAACACCCGAGGCAGTTGAAATATTACAGGTGTTTTAAAGGTACCACTCTTATTAACCCGCATTAGTAAGATCAACGCTATCACCTTTCATTAATGGGATAATTACACTCTCCTTAGCTTGTTTTAATCTTATCAACCCTTCATAGTTGCAACCTTTCCGGTCTTTAATTAAATTTGTGTATAGTGTGTTGTATTTTTAGTTTACTGTTTTCTTGACTTCCTCGTGTGCATTTTCGCAGGGAAACGCCACCAAATCCGTCATAATTTTAGGAATACCGGAAACACATTCGTTTGCGCGATTTGCCAAACAGGACACTGCCTCTGGATTCCGGCAATCTTTCAGGCTTTTTTTCTAGGTCCCACAAATGAGCTTTAACCTTTAATATATTTATCTGCTAATTAATATTAAGTTACTATATTATTTCTTTAGCCTAAAGCGGTTAAGAGCACACACATTTCTTCCTTAAACTGGCTCGGAAAGAAAGAAGGAAACACAGAGAAAGAAACATAGAAAGAGAAAGAAAGAGTGAATGAATGAATCAGAGAGAATTTGATCATTTCCTCGCCGCCAGTTAAACTTTTACTGAGTGCAGAGGGCAAAACACGTGACACTCTTGAAGAACGCTGGGGGTCGACGGCCTGTCCACAGACATCAGTCGTTGCCACTTTTCTGGTCCGCGGGTCGCTGCGTGCGGCGCGTCTTTGATGACACGTGTTTTTCGCTTCTGTGCTGCACCTGCTCCACTTCACTGGCATCGCAGGTAGACGGCGCGTTACCTGCCTTTGCCGCAGCGGGGCGCCAGCAGACGGTGACCCGAGCCCCTAGGGGCCGGCAGGTCAAGTGGCCTGCTCCGTTGAGGGCAGGCACGGAATCAAAGTGGACCCAGCCACTAACCGGCGGCGGGTTGGGAGCTCCGCAGCGGGAAACGGGGAAAGGGGCATGTTCTAGTGGTGGTTTCTGGTTCTAGGTTTATCGAACCGGGCCGGACGCGAGTATGAAATTCCCACCGACTTGGGGCACGCATCCGCAGACAACCTTTCTACCAGCCAGCTATCGATCACCTCGGATTGGTCTCTTCACTGTAACTTAGGAACTTTATTTGTTAACTCTGAACCCCAGATGGGGTATGAGAGACAAAGGGGAAAGGGGAACATTTAGGAATTCAAACAAATAAGTAAACATAAAATAAGAATAAAACCCAAGGCATGGTACATAGCATACAATGATGACTGTACAACATTTCGCTTAACTATAAGAAGTGACCCATTGCACAGGTTTTGGTTAGCAAACGGCATGAGCATGCGCAGCGTACATGATACACCGCGCATGCTTGCCCCGAGTCGGTGGGCATTACAAAACTCGCTGGGCGGACTGTCACCTCTCGTCAAGAGATCCTGTTTTGCTGGAAGAAATTTTAAAAAGAAAACGATACGTACAATATCATTTCAAAACATGACATATCAGTCATTCTTTAGTTTTTACTTGCGCCACATCGCGTCGTTTACCGGAAATTAGCGTATCGCGACAGCTCCATTTTGAATCGCCTTCACAGGTTCAACAGACGAGTATCTAAGCGCCAAAAACGCGAGCAACGGTAGATGGCGACATTTTCGTTTGATATCTTACAGTGAGCAGAGTGCGTGCGAGCACATTAAGGAGGCAGATCAGACTGAGAGAATATGTTCGAAGCTCCACCAAATTATCCAACTCATAAAAGCCAAACCAAGAATCACGAGAACGCCAATTTTCAGGGACAGAAAAAATGCTCACGACATCTTATTTTGAAAAGCTTTTCATTTTTTAATAGAGGGGTTTGACTTCGTTTAGGCTCTGCTTAACGCGACCATGAAGAATGTGTAAGCCAAGACTGCACGAGACGCCATGCCGGCTGTGCAGTAGCTGGCCGTTATGAAAGAAATCCCTTTTCCGGGCCCCCTGTTTCCTTCATTTCTAAAGACTTTAAGAAGGGAATTTACATCATTTGCAGAACAGTATAAACACATTTGACTGGTACGTTATATCCCATTTATTGGTCGCAAACACGGCGTCTGATGACGTCAACGTAAACCCGCTATCAACATGAGGGCAAAATTGAATTAGGTTAGTGATTTGTCGAATATTTATGGTACAGTCTATCTGGTACCAAAGTGTAAACCTGATTCCATACCCGCACATCTATCATTGCTCACAATGTCGTAGTTTGAGCAGATTTACATTTAAAAAAAGTGCGTAGAGTAATTCATCAAATGTTTGTGCATGTTGTACAAATTTCCCGTTGCCCAAATGCCAGTCGTATGTCAGTCATAGCTGTGCGTTTGCCATGCCCTCCTCCAGTCACGTCCTCGCCACGTTCTCTATAGCTTCTGGCCGGTTTCTGGCACCGACGTACGATGTACGTGTTTCTGGTTTATCGGGGATCGGAGCAGCATGCGTTTTCCCCTTCCGGTCCGATCTTATCTCGGCCGTCGTGGCCTGTCTGGGCCGACAGGCGTTGGAGAACAGTGCCCGCGCCGCTATCCATCGACTCTCTGCCTTTTCTGATCTGCTATGCGAGATAAGCTCTGTTTACTAACATGTTTGTAGTGGTCGCCGCTGCTGGCTGCTAGCGCTCGTTCGTAGGCAGTGGGGTGCGTCGACACCTCGAAGCGTGGCACCGGTCCGGTGAGGCACAGCCGAGGGCGAGTTTCATAGACGCGAGGAACGCGAGCGACGTTAGACAAAGACGTCAGAGCTGTACGACGTTCGCCTCTGTTTTCTGGCAGGGTGAGTTCTGTTACTGAACACAGTTGGATCGTAGCAAGTGCATCGTATAGTTGTATGTACCTAAAGGCGGCAGCTGATAGTGGCCAAAGGCATCCCTGACCTTCCAAAAAGTGTCGGTTGGCTTTTAAGCAAGTATTACTGAGGTTTTTGTAGAAGATGCCAGTGCCAGCATGTCTACCTTGCCTGTGGTCACGTGACAGGCCGCCATTCGGTACCATCGGCTGACAGCTGGCAGATAAGGGAGAGCAATCAGTAGCTTCATTCGGAAGCGATTATGGGACTCAGCGTGAACGTACCAAAGCCGACACTTTTTCGAACACAATCGTTAGTTGATGTCTGGCCAGCCAGATAGTGCAGGACACCTGATACACTGCTAACATATTTACACGATAAGCTCCTGACAAACATATCATTCAGTCTACTGGGACGGAAGATACTTAAATGACGGAAGACATGAGCCAATCTGCGCATGGTTCTAGTGTGATTTCTGTTGAGACTGAGGATGCAAAACTAATACCAGAATTTTACTGGGTTGGGAGTTGGGTTGGCGGTGTAAACATACAAGTGCTTTCTGTAAGAAAAAGTTGGATTGGAAAAATTATTAAAATTAATTTTGTTTGTACCTGTAGAGACTTGTAAATAATTTCAGAGGAATAAAAAGTAGAGGTTTTTTTTAATTTCCTTGAAGACTCTGTGCCGTGCGAACTGTTTATTTACCGAAGACTTCGTTCACTGGGACCCGTGTACATTTCTAGAATACTGTCACGGGCAAACAGCTTATATCAAATAAATTTTATTTCTTTGTCATGTCTACATCGGTTCCCCTCTTTTCGTCTCACTTTTTTTTCTTTTATTTCCCTCAACCTTCGTATTTTCTCTTGATTTTTTTTTTGGGGGGGGGGGTAAATTTATTGTTGAAATTATTACTCTATGTAGCCTTGTGGGTTACGAATAAATCCTGAACTGCCGGAGGGGTGGGGGGGGGAGGCAACCCGTCTGGGTAATTCTCAGGAAGCAAGAGATCCCGTGAGTTGAAAAGAGGCACCTTCTCACATTTTTATGTCGTCAAGTTGTAAAACCATCGTGGCTTTGCCCCCCGAAAGTTACACGGTGTGGTAAAATAGACTCTGAGCTTGGGGAGTATCGCGTACGTACAGCGAGAGTTGTTCCCCCTGACGGTGAGTTCGATGACCCGTGGGGCGGCGCTGGCTGAGCAGGAGGCTGAGGGATTTCCCAGCTGTGGGAGGAGGTCACCCACTTGAAGATTTTGGTGGGATGCGGAGGGGGGAGGTGGATTTGATATACTAGCTATGTGTGTACGCGAATGTCGAAATGATCCTTAATGAACGTGGTCATTTGCTTTACACGAGCTCAGAAATCTCTCTCTCCCTCTCATGCACACGCACACGCACACTAAAACCCACGCACGCACAAATGAAAAGAAGGAAAAATGAAAGCAATGAAGGGAGAATAGGGTAATGGGAGAGATTGTGATTGCAAGAGGAGAGAATCTAGACGCCCTGCCCCATAGTTCTCGCTTCCATTGAGGTGATCCTCTGAAAGAATTACAGCTCGGTTCTTTTGCCTTTTCTATAGGTCTGTTACGTCCAGGTACGTCTGTTTTAGGAATTTTATAACCTGCAATTGCTTTCAGGAAAGTAATAATTTAATAAAGTAAAATCCAGCAGAACTAACCAAATCAGACCAGAGGAAAAGAATTAAATGGTGAATACCGTGTGCACTGTAGCTCTGGGGAAAAGTTTAGCACATCGCGTGCTCTGCTGTAATACAAAATTAATAGCTGGGAAACGGAATACCTTACAAGAAAGTGAGCAAACGTAATCTTACGCTAAATTTAAAATAATCCCTTAGCCCTGTAATGAAACTATATATGGTTATAATGTGATTGAACTCATAATATAATGAAGATAATGAATTACTATCCTAGCTCCATATATATTTAACCATAAAATGAAACTAAACATTGCAATTACTCAATTTAACACAATATTTCATTCAGAATAATTAGGGTATATATATATATATACACACACGTTTATATTCTCCCAAATTCCGCCCAAGTCCGTTCCCTCAGCAACGCGAAATCGCTGCAGGATGGAAACAATTTGTGTCCAAACCATCATCATCAAAAGGACAACAAAACGAAGAACAGTGTGAACTGTCAGGGCCAATAGTCTGATAGACACATGAACTAAAAGAGCGTGTTTCATTTCTGTGTGGAAAGCTCGAACCACCATTCCAGACCTTGTCAAACGGGGATCATCAGTGCTTCGTACTGTCACTGTCATTGTTCGTTCTTCGTGCAATCGCTGTCTTTGTTTGTTCTTCGTCTGTTCATTTTCGGTTCTCGTTCTTTTCCCCCTATCCACAGTCATTGGTCGTTTTCCCCCTATCCACAGTCATCGGTCGTTTTTTTCCCTATCCACAGTCATTGGTCGTTTTCCCCCTATTCACAGTCATTGGTCGTTTTTGCATGTTCACTGTGGGTATTCGTTTGTATTCTGTTCCAGTCATTGTTCTTCTCCGTCAAACTCAGTGTTCGCTTTTCGCCTATTCTAGTCATCGTTCTATCTCCATCCACTCGTTGTTTATTCTTCGCCTATTCCAGTTGTCTTTCTTTCTCCGTCCACTCATTGCTCATTTGTCGCCTATTTAATTAGCTACCACTGTTCGTTATTCACTCATGCAGTGTCACTGTACGATGGCGTTTGGAACCAGCCCTGAGTGAGCTGCTTAGGAGCGTTCTTAATGGGACGAACCTGCTTCCTGCTTCACTGAACCTGAGCGTTTGTCGTTCAGTTAAGAAACCGTTTAGTCCATCAACCACCATATTGTGCCCCGGCCTCTTCGGATGTCAGGATCCAGGCTGGCGGCGTGGAAAGTTGTCAAGGGTCGCTGTGCTATCGCTGCCAGTCTGCTAGTTCAAACGCTAGCAGACACGACTGTCTGCGCATGCCCCAGTGCCGCCAGCCACACCGAGGGCCTAGCCGCGCTGCGCGTGACGGCAGGGTGCGGCTGCAGGGAGCGCGTGTATGCGCGTGTGTGGGTGCATGTGTGCGCGTTGTGGGCCCCTGATATCGGACTATCAAAGAAAAAAAAAAAGGCAGGCCCGATGTTTCTCAACATGTGAATGGCAAATGTTGTTCGTTCCAACAGACGAATCTCACAAGCACTCTCGCGGCCGCTGCTGCTGCATGCTGCATGCTGCAAGCGCGGGGGTGTGCACTATTACAGCCATTGGTTTATTCCATGTGTGTGGAGCGGGATGTCATTAGTCAGAGGTAGGGACCTCCGTCTTCGTCATCCGTAGCTGCTGACTTGACCACGCTGGCTGTAGTTCCGGCAAACTGGGGTGTTGTCGGTGCACTTTGGTCGGAATAGGAGTGGTCGGTCTGGCAGCTGGTGGTAACGCCGCCTCCATTCGTCATTCTGAGGAAATTCTAGCGACAGGAACGAACACCCTGTCAGAGTGGCAGCACTTGTCATCCTCGATTATGAAGAGGACAAGTGAGGACAGAAGTAGGGTTACGGAAAATATTAGCGACACCCGTCAACGACTGTCACACTGTGGACATGACAGCGGGAGAGAGGACCGCGCCTGACAACAACAGCTCTTGTCTTCGTTGTCTCAGCAAGGACATCTTACGTCAAGATTACGTTTTGTAGCAGTTATCGCTTATCAGCATACGTCAGAGTTTAGCGGGATTGCCTTTCGTGGAAAACGGAGGGAGCATTTGCCCAAAGACCTGTTTTCATACTGGTCATACGGGACGGGAGAAAAATCCCAGGCTACCAGGGGCAGAACTTTTGAAAAAAACTGTCGGACAGTGGAACCTTCTGGGACAGAATAGGTTTTCTGCTAACAGTGGCAGCACTAGTCGGCATTTGTCAGTCGGAACATTTGTCAAACTAGAGCAGCTAAGACGACTGACAATCCTGGAGACTGACGAAAAAGAATGACTGTCAAGAAGTCAAAAGTGGCGATATACCACCGGCTGATGTGCATTGTTTTCTCTTTGGTGAATTTTGCAGAACAAGCAAGTGCTGTCAGGTAAGCCAGATGTTTCCTTTTTTATGTCTCACCATCTGTCTGCCTGTCTGTATGTATTACGGTTTGTCCATCCATCCGTCTGTCGGTCTGTATCTGTCCATCCGTCCATTTATGTGTCCATCCGTCTGTCTCTCTCATCCTCAGTTCAACTAATGGTACTTTAATTTTCACTGCTTGGTGGTTTTTAATGTTATGTTTTTTATAACACATTTTAAACATGATGTAAATTGTAATTACTTAGAATATGGTTTATATGTGTTATATACCACAATGTTATTTTCCTGTTACAGCTTCTGTCTTCGGCACGTGTTGAGTGGGTGGGAAATGTGTTCCAAATATTATGTTCGGCTGAAATTAAGAGGTTTAAACATTTCTTTCGATTAGCGTGTATATTATTAATATATTTATGCCTTCACTGTTGTTAATAAGTTTTGCTTTACTAGTATCGACGCAGTTATCTACCTGAGCTGCTGCACGCTGGCGAGGTGCCAGAACTTACAGGTGGATATTGTTAATAGAAGCGGAACTCGTAAAGCAAATTAATTATCATTGCCTACCCCTCTGCCTCTGGCTTGGTAACTATGGTTAAAGTCATAAATCAGTTGCAGCTTGTTTTGGCCAAAGTGGTCGTCACGCGTGAGTGCACATACGATGTGAGAAACGCTTCAGTGACCAAGCAGCGTTCCCGTCCTCCGCGTTTTTTCCGATAACCAGCGACATGGTTCATTATTTCCTTGATCGTAAAATCTCCGTCTTATCTGTCGCCTAGTCTCCCTTACCTTCCTGGGGAGGGATCGTGTCGTGCATGCTTCTGTCTGCTGGCACTCAGACCAGGAAAGTTCGCAATGGTTGTTAATATCTTCCTCAAGAACTTCTTATCGCCCGTTCGGCAACGGCTCTTGTTGTTTATCTCAGATATCTCGAGGGTAGAATTCTTTGCTCCAAAAAGAAGACAGCTAATTCGCGAAAAGTAACCTCGCGGATCGCCAGATTTATAGTTATCTGTTCTTATGACATCAGACGTCCTTTTGTTAAAACAAATTTTTTGGCCAAACTCTTTGGAATGTAGCATCTGTAGTGCTGCCTCAAGCATTCCTGTTATCGCAGAGTGCAGTTCGTTTGGTTCAAGTAAACATTGTTATGCTTCATAGAGAATCGTGTGGCTCCCGTGAATCGGAATGACTCAGGTTTTTAAAATGAAGAGATTCACTCTCGTGAGGGGTCAGAAGTGTCAGTTTGTTGTTATATTGTTTGTCTGCTTGTTTGCTTGCGTGTTTGTTCGGTGTTTTACGCCGAATCAGCGACTACGAGTCTATTACAGCAAGCAGCCGGCCCTGCCAACTGATGCCTTATAAAGAAGAGGTACGTGTACCATAGAGAAGATCTGAACCCATGATCCGCGATTTTCAGAGTGCCGGGCGGGGGGGGGGGGGGTTGGGGTCCAGCACTGTCATAAGTCCACCGATATGGCTGGAGCTGGTCTTGGCTGTAACAGGGATGTAGGTAACGTGTTTTATTGCGAGTGTAATGTTTGTATAAGCAGAGGTGTTTGCGTTTGAGTCTGTGTGAATTAAGAACGTCCACCTCATGAAGAGGAAGTACAGTGATAGAGGAAGAGGACGGAACTCAGGAAATTTCTGCTGCCCCCCCCCCCACCAGCCTTACTCTCCTTCATTTTTTGTAAGTGTATGTGGGCGCTCCACTTAATGTCCTGTTGCCATTCAAGCACTTACAACAAACCTCCCTCCTTTTTTCTTTCGGAGGGAGAGAGAGAGGGACAGGTGGGTGGGTGGGAGGAGGGTGTCCGTGCTTTGCGTAAGTGCGCTGACCTCTCGAGTTAACATAGGACAGTAAATTATTGTTATCTTCTCTCATTTGGAAAGCAACACCAGATCTTAGTGCACAACTTGGTTCCGCAAGAAAAGTATTTGGCGGATGGGTGATAACTCAGGATTTACTTCCTTGACAAGCCGCAAGGCCTGGGAACTTCCGTATAGTTCGACAAATTTCAGCCGCCATTGAAAAAGCTCCTGCGCTGAAGGAGTGAAAATGTTAGAAATGTTCTTGCTTTTGTCTTCAGCTAAAAGCTGTTGTCCGACACAAGAGTCTGTTGATCAGGATCTCCGAGTTTGCAATGGCTGTCGTTCTCTCCCCCCATCCCACGTCACGTCGCGTGGTGACAGTAAGTAAAGCACTAAGCAGAAGGATGTTGGGGCTTAACATTTATGCCAGCCGCACACGGTGCGACACACACTAATGAAAATAACGATGAAGAACTAAACCAGCCCTGTAAAAGAATTCGTCCAATTGTGATTTTGGTTTTCGTTGAAGAGTTTTCTATCCACGGTATCTCTTGGATGAGACGGGCACCTGCGTCTGTGCAGAGGATCAAATCAGATTTTTACGAATGCTGTATCACCTTTTTGTTGCTAGCACTTGCTTTTTTTTAAACGAAAGCTTTCATCGACTCATCGGACTGTGGGTCACTGGCGCTAGATTTTATTTTGTTTATTAGTTTTTTTTTAAATAAACCAACCAATTCATTCTGTGGAAACTTAGCGACCAAAAGGAAAATGACTGGCTTATCATCAAATGGCTGGACACCATGAACTATTGTTACGGGGGGGGGGAAAGGAGCTGGTCTGTCTGTAGCCGCTTTCATACCGCTGCGACGCCAGCCCAGGATGTTAACATCATACGATTGCAGTGCCTTGATGCCGCCTGCTGTTAACATTCAGACACATCAGGGCCCAGACGCAAGTGAATGACGCTACAGTCTGATTATTGCCGAAGCAGACGGCAGTGACGCTAGCCGTCTGCTAGCCTTTCAATGCAGGCCGAGAGGTTCACTTTAGTGCTTCTTCATTGTTTCGTTTTTTCAACGGCTGTCTTTTTCTCAAAGCGCTGAAGCCGTCGGAATAACACACCACGGTGAGCAAATAAACGTTTATTTCCTGTGGGTTCCCTGTTTCTGGCGTTGTATCCAGACCGCCTACTTGACGGCACTGCAGTTTTCAATCACTTCCTTTGTTCCCATCTCTCTCTCTCTCTGTATGTGTGTGTGTGTGCGTGCGTGCATGTTAGCATTAACTGAGAGCATCTACCTCCCTTCTGTTTTGTCTATCCGCGTCACTTTGGCCTGTGTGGTTCCTTGGAAGCTTACTGTTGCTATTCGCAGAACATTTTCCAGGAGTAGTTTTGCTGTAATCACGTGTTGGGACACTGTTTTCATACCCACACAGACAGGAACGACATCGTCTTGCTTAGATTTCAAAGGGCTTTTTATGAATTTGCACTGTGTCAGTTTTTCAAGTGTTGGAAGAAAATTTGCCCTTTGCGGCCTGACAGACATAAATCGAAAAATGTCACAGCCTAGAAAAAAAAACTCCAAGCAGGCCCTTGCAAAAAGATCCCTTCCTTCTCTGTGGGATTATTCTTTCCATTCTGATTTTTTATATGTTGAGATCCATGGTCTGTGAACGGGAGTTAACTTCCTGAGAAAAATGTTTTGAGGTTGGATTTTTCAATTTGGCTTGTCGCTGTTTCATTCAAAGGTTCCAGAGAGGTGAAAGTTCACGAAAGCCCAGTCTCGTGCATAAGCGATGGCTTACAACACTGCTTTCATGCTTAGTTGCGCGATGTGATGCGGTCTGTCTTCCAGAACATTGTTTACCCCCAGGGACCCCCCTTTTGTTTCAGCCTCATCATTTACACGAAAGACGCGCGCACATAGAATTTTCAGTTGGTAGAGGTCGAAAGGGTTGGATCAGAAACAGTGGGATTAGGTTTACATGAACTGGATGTGACGAGATATAGTGCCCCTCCCCTAGTATAGTTGAAATGCGTGTGCACAGATATTAAATATTAAACTACCCGTTTTATCAAGTTAAAACCATAATAACCTGTGTAGTGAGACAGGGAACGATTTTTTCAATGTAACTGTACTACTAGAAAAAAGAAGTTAAAATCTTACATCTGATTTTGCGGCCAGGGGCCCTATTCGTGGCCGCTGGTGAAACCTAAGTCGATCGCGATCACGTGACAAATTATCGGTTAGCAAGTGTCAAGTTAGCATGTGACCTTCAAGCAAAGGTCCCTAACGATCGCGACCAGGTTAGGCTTAACCAGCGGCCATGAATACGGCTCCTGGTTGGTAAAATGCTGCACATGCGCACTAAACATCCTGTTGAGAGAACCCGTCGGCAGCTCACGAAATCCTTTCATCGTCGAATTCCGTGAACGCTGCCGTTTACAACCAGACTACTGTTATTACTATCCTCCTTGCTGACACCAGGAGATACCGCTGCAGTTCTTTCGTGCATCGTGTCCCGTGGGCACAGAACCAGAATTTTTAAACTGTCGCGTGATCGCGTGTGTTTATGTGTGTCTTTCCACCCCCTACCCTTCCGCACGCCTGCAGATCTCTGCAGTTCTGTTTCCATCCTCCCGGCAACCCCATCTTGCTGTCCCGATACTCCTCTGTCTCTGGCGTTCTGTCTCTCTTCTCCTGTCTCCCTTCATCCTCCCTGTCCTGTCTGACCTTTGCGTCGCTCCCTTTTATAGTGTTTTTGACGACCACGAACAGGCGGCTGCACTCCGGTGCAAGCTGTTTCAGCCATCTGTAAGCCAGCACGACCCCCGTGAAGACTAGGCGTGCAAGGCACTGTGGTTCTCCATCTTAAATTACGCAGGAAATTATTCGCGCTGTGGGTGTGAGCGAAATAGTGTGCAGAAATGCGCACCATGCGTAGTTCAGCTGTCAGCGCATAGAACGAAAAGAAACAAGTTTGATTCAGAGGATGGAAAAGTGAGGAGAATAGTCTTCAACAGCCGGCACAAAGCCCGTGCCATTCTCAAACCACGTGTCATATTCATTCAGCGATTGATTTACTCAGTGACTCTTGCATATTGAACGAAGTCTAGACTGGTATTGTGGTGGTGGTGGTGGTGGTGCTGGTGCTGGTGGTGTAGAAGTTCTCCTTCTTTCGGGTTCTTCGTGGCGTTTTATAGCTGATCGTAAAATAAGAATATATATAATTAAACAAGACTTTTAAAATGCCTTCCAAAATTATCTGATTGACCAAACGCATCATTAAATAATCAGGATGCTTTAAACTGGGAAAAGGCAAATTTTTCCTGCATGGATTCCGTCAGTCAAGCAATCTCTCCGTGTTGACAGATAATATCTGTGACACTTATATATCAGCACAAAGCATTTTTACCAATGCGCCCCGAGCGCCGAAAACCTGAGCTATTGCGACAGCTACATGCGCGCGCGCGCGTGTATGTGTGTGCTAATAATAGTTTTAGAATGTCGTGTGCAGCACCACCACCCCTAATAATGCGTCTCTTTGGAAACTAAAAACAGTGCGTCTGTGATTAGGATTAAGCAGTACACAGTAAAGAATTAGTACTGAGTATTAGCGTTTGCACAGGTGTGTGTGTGTGTGCGGGCGTGCGTGGGAGCCTGTCCGTGCGAATCCTTGTTGTTTCATGTATCCGCGTGCCTGCGTGCTTGCACAGCCAACGCACACCACGCCGTGCTGCTAAACGTCTTTCGGACTTGTTCCCCAGACTCGAGACCCAGGATCCTTCTCGAAACTACAGATCATCGCTAGGCTCAGCAGGTCTTGTTCCAGAAAGTGGGAAGGAGGGGAGAGGGGCGCTGCCAGTGACACTGGCTATCACCTCGTTTGTCACTGGACTGTCTAGACAGTTTGAGGAAATAGCCATACGCAACCCTTCAGCCAGCGGTCCTTGCAAGTGTTCTTTCAGTACATCAGTCATGCATGTCCCCCAAAGGAAACAAATCACACCATTGACAGCTGCGGTGTTAGAAGTTGGTCTGCTTTATAAAACCATTCCGTTCGTTTTATCATCAATTTGTGGAAGCTAGGCGGTCTTTTGGCTTTTATTTTCCTGTAGACAAATTAAAGCTCCATAACGAAGCCGCAGCTCGAAAAGCAAGTGTCACGTGGTGGAGATAAGTGCCGGAGTTCCGCGGTAATTAAGATTAGACTGTCTGCGAGAACAACGCGTATCCGACGAGATTTCAGTCATTTGGCAGTAAAACGATGCCTGCCCAGGCCGTGCAGACTTTTGCCTAATGGGGTATCAGTGTGAGAAGGAGACTTTTTTTTTTGGAAGCATCTGGGCCTGAAGTTGATATCAATCTTGTGCGAGCGAAGTCTGTTCTATCGGCGCCAGATGTGCTGGCGATGTTCTTAGCCCGTTTCCATCACATCTGGCATCACATTGCGCAAAAGTTTTAGAAAACGACCTCGCCAAGAATGAGGTTACTAATAGAACAGCTGGCTTGGAAAATGTACTTGCAGCGAGTTCCTCAGACGCCAGGCATGCGAGCGACGCGAGGTGGTGGCACCAGAACCATTTTCTTTCTCTTTTCTTTCTTTCTTTCAACATTTTTAATTCTTAAAAAATAAAATTATGAAACTGCTGCAGAGATTTTCGGTAAACAGTACGGTCTTTAGTTGTTTTTTTTAAAAAATATATGAGTCTTTGTGCAGGCCAATCAGGAAATAAACAGCCAACCAACCAAGCATTCAACCAAACACACACTCACACACACACGGGAAACTTTGCGCGTTAAAATGAATCAAGGTGGGTTGCCTGACTTAGAAAACAGGAAGAGGCAATGTACATTTATTTTTCTGTCCACACTGACTCTGGCAAGGTAATGCATCAGAGAGAGTGAACAGGTAAACAAATGTCACGGGAATGACTACATCAACGAAAACCCATCGAGGCATCATCGGGACTGTGCATCAGGTAGCTGCTGTTCCAATCGGCACCTGGCTAACGCGGAGGGTCTGACCTGGTTCGCGGTGGAGCGCCAGGAAAAGTGCGCAAGGCCGATGTAAATTTATCTTCCGAGACCTCTAACAGCGTTCACACGTGATAAGCCAGCGGAAGAGCAAGGAAACCATCGTAACAATTTTCTTCGCTCTCTGTTGAAGGTCTGCGCATGCTTAGTGGATCTTCATCTATCTGCTGCAGATAAATATTGATAGACACATTAACATATACACTCGATGTTCGTTTCACAGTAAATATATTAACATTAAGGCGTGATGTTTCCGCTAACGCTCACAACATCCCCACCCAACATTGTTCTGCCCCCCCCCCCCTTCTGACTTTTTTTCTTTCTCTCTCTCTCACTCACACGCGCGCGCGTACACACACACAAGAGAGGGAGTAGAGAAGATTGTGGAAGGCAGATACGGCTGTGAAAACTGTAAAAAAAAAACCTTGAGCCACGTTCGCTTTGGTAGCCCCAGAATCACTTAGACTTTTGTGTTGTGCGGTGTTTAACAAACAGGAACATGCACTAACCGGGACACTGGACGGGTACAGCGGACCACAGATAAGACGATTTACACAATATCTGCGAGTGGTTTTTGTCATCGCCAGAACTGATGCACGTTTGTCGTTATAAGCGATGATTTGAGATAAGTTTTAGAGACTGGCAAAAGCTTTTGGGAGGAAGATCTAAGACAGCAATGCATGCGAATGAGTCTCAACCATTAGGGTGCCCCCTGTGCGCTGATGGTCCGTTGAACGCTGACTGGTCACTTATGATGCTGTTTGCGATAACTTGAGCTTGGCACTTTCACCGTTAGTCTTACCCCATGGCGAACCTTATGGTATACTGGTCGTTGACCGTGGGTTTTCCACTCGCGCAACTGGCCCAACAACTGTTAAGTGCAGGCAGCCAATTGCCTATCAATTATTAGCGGGGCTCGCTGTTGAATTACGACCAGCACGTGGCTTGTCCTGGAAAGGTCTACTGCAACTGTGCTGTGCCTGCCTCTCGCCACATGACAGGACGGGCCAGTAGCAATATCGTTACAATGTCATGCATAAAGGTCAGTCGAAGATCGTTTACGGGTAGTGTCATATTAGCCTTCTTTGTTTGATACTGTGACATTTCATCGTAGTTTATAGGTGAGGTTTGCTTGGACCGCATAATTTCTATTCGCGACAAGAGATCAAGTAAAAAAAAATCGCACTGGTCTCTTGGAATCCGCGCCCGTCACAACAATCTGGACAAATCTACAGCCTCCAGCAGGGCTACCGTGGCATCAGATACATGGATAGGCAGGTCTGCACGTGCGGAGTCCGGCTGTAAGTTAAATGGAGATGAAGACATTCGCCTTCCGGTCGGAGAAACAGAGAGCACGCGCCAGGATAATGAACGGGCGGGGGGGGGGGTCCGCTTGACGTGCGGGCACACCCACCTGTCTGAGGCTTACCTACTGCGTCCACCTGCGTGAGACTGACGTACCCCATCTGTCGGAGATAGACCTATGCGAGAGATATGAGTATGCATCAGCTAGCCGCAAGCTGTGTTGCCATAGAGGTCCGTGTGCAAGTTTGTGTATATGACCGTTTGAACTTGGGGTTCCCTTTCGGGAAGTGTCTAGACGATCGTGCGCTGAAGACAACCATTTAGTGAATGTTTGCTGTCATCGTTCTTGATAAGCATGGTAGATAATGACAGCAGCACACGGTGGGACTGAATCGCTTGAAACCAGCCCTTAGAAATAATCCAACTACCCGTTCCAAAGACTTCGCTTCATTTCCAGGAAAGATTTTCCTCAATAGTCTTCTTCCCGACAGTTCAGCGAAAACCTTTGTCAGCATGTGATTACTGGATTCAGTTTTGTCGAAAGTAAACACATTTTGCTGCAGACGTCGGAACTAGTTTGAATTTCCCTACGTGGTCTTCATGATGCGTACACTGTTTTCCTTTTTGTCGACTGGTGTAAGGGCCTCGTTAACAGCCCTGGTTTGCCAAGGGAGTGATTTTTGTTCGGCCTAGATATTGGCTTACCCTTCCCTGTTATCAGCGAATGTTAGGTGTCTTTTAGTCCACTGTAGAGGCATTGTTTTAACATTAGACTACCAAATGTTAAAGAAAAACAAGTGCTGCCGCTTGGAGGAAAACCCAAATTAAATTTAAAACAAGGGAACTCGACCAAGCTAGAACAGGACAAAGACGAAGACAATCTACATGTTTAGTGCCCCGAAACATGTAGATTGTCTTCGTCTTTGTCCTGTTCTAGCTTGGTCCAGTTCCCTTCTTCTACCATATGTTGTCAACACTTTTATTAGACACATTGTTTTCTCTCACAAGTCTCGGTACACATGTGAAGGTTCTGGGGTGGAAGCACACACATTTCACCTTTTTCATGTTAACATTTTTGTTACGTGGAAGGTATTGACTGTGTCAAGATCAGTAATAAACACGTGATCAGTACCAACATGCATGAGATAATCATTGTCTTAGTTAAAGAGGAGAAAGAAGGGGGTGTGTTTCCATGGGGTAAGTCCTTCTTCAGGCCTATTCAATGACAGTACCAATAGCAACCAGCAATTAGCGCCTAGAGCTGGAAACAAGGGAGTGTTCTTCCTCAGCCAACTGTGAATACCAAGCGTACAGAGCATGGCGGCTTGCCGATGTTAAACCTTAGCCTCTGCAGCCGACAGGAAATTGCGCGCGAGCCCGTCCGTCAACCTTCCCTTTGGAACAAGCCGCGGCAGGCGGACTAGCGGGCTCTTGACGTGCTTGTGTTCTTTGACAGGTCTAGACAAAATATCAACAGGTGTAAGTAGCTACAGTTGTACTTAGATCTGTCGCTGGCTGCATCGTGGCGAGGGATTTATTTTTTAAGGAAGACTTTCTTCTGCTGAGTGTTTTCGCGACCATAGCGACTGGGAAAGCACTTATTGGCGTGCACGCACGCACACACACGCACTGGAGAAAAGAGAGAATAAAACACAGCTGTTTCCGTCTATACGGCAAAGATTGCTTTCAACCGAAGTTCTGCTAGAACGAAAAGACATCGTCACAGCAAATCTGCAAATAGTTGTGGCGAACGCCACCTGTGGGTTCTGTGCCCGAAAGAGACTTTGACCGAAGGCTTTGTTTTTCTACTCCTCAACGTTTACTTGTTGTACTGGGTGCCTGTGACATCTCAACCTCAAGAGGCTGCAGGTAACCTGCGTCTGTAGCACCACAACTGTAGACAAAGGTGCACTCTCACCCACTGCACATAACCCTTTTCGTAGAGCGTAAACAGACTGGAGCAGCCGAGAGCCAAAGAATAAAACTCTTTGAAATCAGAAGAACGAGTATTTCATCTCTGCCATTTGCTGGATCCAAGTGGGTTTTTTTTCTTCAGATTTCTCCTTACTCTCGCGCCACTTGTATGTGCCAGTGTGGATATGCCTTGAGCGAGAAATACAAGCAACGTTTTGTCATGATGAAGCGTACAAACATACCCTTCTTTTCCCCAGCGCCCACCAACGAAGTCTTTTTAGTATTTCGCGCTTCGAGTGAAGTGGTAGAATGTGAACTTCATAGTTTACACTATTCACACCGAGTAGACCGGCGACAGTTCTAAACAACGAGTCTAGAGGGACGCAGACTTTTTTTAATACCCAAGATTTAATTCGGTCTACTTTGATCAGCTCTGCGGAGAAAACGATTTCGCTACAGTCTGATCAAAGAGAAGGTGTGAGGAAATTCCTCCAGCCAAATGGCTGTAGGCGGTGTGGCAGGTCGTCACATGTCATTGTCGGCCGATACGACAAACAGAAATCAGGGCACGACGGTACTGTATGCTGTACCTGCCCTGAATGATTAGAAAGGATGTGACAAACCCGGAGATGCAGCAAGACACTCGAAAGTCGCGGCTGGCGGCTTGCGGCGGCTTAGCGGAGCTGACACGCGAAGTGTTTGTAAACAAAAGCACAAGAGTCGACTTGTGATACTTGCCAGCTGTGACGAGGACGGCGATAACATATATCAGAGGCGAGTTTTTACAGCTAGCCGGGAAGGATATGAGCGAGGCTAGGCAACGCCTTGGTGTCACAGCTCCTACCTATCCTCGCTAGCGGCTGTGGCCCCTGTGAAGCTGCTTGCCCGCTTCATCCGCTCATTGTGGGGGCTTGAAAGCTTTGCGAACTAGCTTGGGTTGCTGGTTCGAATCCAGGACTGGTCAAGGATTATAAAAGTTTAAGGTTGTCCCGAGATTTTAATGCCTTAGCGGAGCTTGATATTAAGAGTCATTTTAAAATATATTACCTCATTGTGTTTTCTTTATTAGAATGATACAACACTCATTCAACTTTCTCGTACAGACACATACAGTACGCTCAGTTGTTCACATGTAGATATAATTTCGTTCATAGGCGCGGTATCCGGGAGTGGCTTGCATGAGTGTTGTTATCTCCTGTTCATTCGTAAAGATGCACGTAAAATACACAGGGAGAACGGGCCGATCATGACCACTCTTACTGGAAGAGCAGCTACAAACGCTCATGCAAGCCAGCCCAGGGACGTAAGCTACCCATAACATTTAAGCATGAAAGTTCACTTGTTACTTCTAATTTTAAAGCGTCCACACTGAATGTAGCTTCCAGATAGCGACATTATGATAAGATGCTAGCGGTCTCAGTACAATATTTTCAGGTGGTAGGGATCTACATCGTATTCTGGGCATTCAAAAAGAACGTGGTATTCGTCTTCAAAATCTCATCAACATGAGGGAAAGGACGTATTTTAGTTTATATAATTTGTATACCATCATGTAAACCATTATTTAATCCTTATACTCCGAGTCTGAATCTGGCTAATGCTGTTTTATGCACGCACGCACGCGCGCGCGAAAGAGGGAGAAGCTGTTGATGTCATATTTAGGAAACCGAAATAGCATACTGTGCTTTATCCTTTTGTGATGGACCCAGCCATCACGGAGACGGTTTTGGCCACCAAGCTCACAGCCACAGCGTCGCCGGGCGCGGTATCCGTGGCTGTGACGCCCTGTGCCATCTTACAGCGTGCTGTATTAGGCTCACTTTCTTTAAACGTTTCTGTATCCTTCTAGGATAGTTGCAGATACTAACAACTAACATCCTCTGATTCTACTCGATATACTCTTTCTTTAGATAGTAAACTCACCCAACGTCTTGATAGAGTAGATTTACTATAGGCAGAATTCTTAACTTTATCTTTTCACATTAGCTAGTTAAACTGCCTTTTAACGTAATTATCTCTATTTCCTTCTCACTCTACTAAACTGTCTTTTACACTAACAGAAAGAGCAAAGCGCACGTTAATCATCACATATTTTCGTGTCCTTGTAGATACATTCTTTTATTTTTTTTTATTCTAACCTTTGTGTAAGAAACACAAAATGCGGTATTTTCCGCACTTCCACCCGCTAGCTGCTGCTATAGCTGACAATGCCTCCCTCGCGGCCCGCCCCCACCCAGTAAAAGCGGGGTGCGGGCCGGACAAAGATACGTCTGAGAGTAGTGATGAAGCGAGCAGAGGCGCAGAAGAGACGATGTAAGACGTGACGTCACGAGGGCCGAAAGTGGGCAGTAGAGGCAGGAGAGGTGAGGAGAGAAGGCGGGCAGCAGCACCAGTGGCGGCTCTAAATAAACCATGTAGACGGCTCTGACGAAAACCTGCCTTTGCTGAAGGAGAGAGGAGAGAGGAAAGTTGGCGGAACGAACCCGCACCATCCCACTTTCCAACCTCCTCCGCAGCTCCTAATAAAAGAAAAAGCCCAGCAAGGAGATTGTTTTGCTGGCGTACATCCAGTAGTCTTATAATTTGTTAGCATGGAACTTTGCCGGCCGTCGGAACACCCCCTCACGTTCTTCAATAATCTGGACCCGGGAAAGTTTGTCGCGCGTTGGAAGCATGAATACGTGGGACCTCAATCAAGCTGCCAGGCTGTCAGTACATGCTTGGAGTAAAACAACACTCACGGTGTTCCCTCCTCGCTTCTGTGCGGAATTTTCTGTTTCAGTCTAGTGATACAATTTCCAGTAAGACGGGTATGCTAGGTGAACGGGGGG
>SMGT01015003.1:122118-143381 GCA_004794575.1 Lanistes nyassanus | reverse complement strand
GGGGACTCCCTTTGTCGGCAGGACATCCGGTCCTGATAAACTGACAGACTCATGCAGCCATAGAATGAATCAGTTGTCACTGTTGTGATGGTTGCTGTTGCTGTTGTTCTTGCAGTTGCAGCCGTCGTTGTGGTTGTGGTAGTAGCTTGAAGACTATAAGAGTACAGACTGTTGGGAATCCATTAAAATTGTGACCCGCTTTTGATCGCTGTTCTGCCACCCAGGGGGAACGGCGGGAAACAGGAGGGGGCACGGTAGCGCTCAAGTGTTAGAGGGATGAGGTTTCGTTTCTCCTCGTCCTCCTCATCTTTTTAAAACCTAGACATTCTCATGCAGCATCTCACCCACTTACTCTGAAATCAACGAACACAGACCCCAGTAACCGAACATGTTCCCCAACACTTGAAGCAGTCTGGTGTGTGAGTGGGTTGACTGACTGCCTTCAGGGTTTTCTGGTGTTCTGCAGAGAAATGATTTTTCACAGACCTCCAGATGCTGTTGAGGAAGTGGAATAGAATACAGTTCAATTAGCTGATAAAAAAATTACCCTCCTCTCTCATTTCCTCACTTCCTATATCTCCCTGTCCATGCAATTGTCTCCTTTCATTTCCCTTCATTTATATTTGGAAGGGTGCTTGTCGCCCTCGCTAAACATGTGGTGAAGTTAAAAAGTAACTTTTTTAATTCCGGGGGAGTTGGCGCGTTATAACATCTGTTGCAATTAGACAATTTTATGAAATAAGAACCGTGTTATTGTCAAAGACAAAGACAGTACTTGGCATGCAAGTTTACTATACAACTGCTTTTGAGAAACATATTGAAACAATCCACAGCTGAGAGCTTGTAAATGTATGTCTCCAAGACATGTGCACAGCAGATGATGAAACAATACCACATGGAGACATTTACAAGGGCTTTCCATAGAGGTCATAACTTAATTCACAACACCTTTTTGCCCTCTCTGGCTTCAGCATACCCTGTGGTTATTCTGATAAAGCAATCAAGGACCACAGATTTACACATCTGTCAGGCATGTTGGTGAAAAACGGTGGGGTTTTTTTTCAGATCTTTTTCTTTTGGGTAGTGGAAAATGGATTTTATTGCTAAGAAGTTGTGCATATCTTCATTTTCCTGTCTTTTGTTTATGTAACGTGTCATTAAGTCTGCAGTTAGATATTGCATTTACTAACAGTAATTTTAGTTTTAGAGCAGAGGTGTGTGTCCCTAGTCTTTTTTAAGATGATTTTTTAAAAAAATTCATGATTTTCTGAACAACTGAGAAAATTCATCCATTATAATTTTTTTCCATGAACAAAACTAAAAAGTTTAGCTAA
Source organism: Lanistes nyassanus (assembly GCA_004794575.1). Lineage (NCBI taxonomy): Eukaryota > Metazoa > Mollusca > Gastropoda > Architaenioglossa > Ampullariidae > Lanistes > Lanistes nyassanus. Next base: position 142,047 of record SMGT01015003.1, on the reverse strand, counting down.
AAATGTATTTCATTTTTATCAATGAAATATTCAGTAAAATTAGTAAACGTGAACAAGTGACAAACGAAAAAAATTCATTTATAACCTTTAACAGTCTCCTTCCACCTACACTAGCTTACAGGAACTTGAGGCACTATGGAGGATGGCGAGCAGTCACATACAGTCCGCATACAGTCTAATATTTCGTTTTGCTGTGTGTTCAACCTTCTGGGGCCTCACTTTCCAGCATGCTGGTGCCAGTGGCTTGCAGGAAGCATGCACATGGCCGATCATAATATGGCTGCTGGTGCTGCCAATTTTGACGACTGCTGCCGACATCTGAGATGCCCAAGCAAAGGGCTTGGCTACAACTACAAAAGGAAAACAGTTTTGCTTGATCAGCCTTTTTTTCTGTCTTTTTTGTTTCAGAGAGCACTGCCAGCAAGTGAAAAGCTTGTTCTGTTTCCGACAGTGGGCTGAGGTAGAACATAAAAAGCGAAACAACGATTTCTTCAAGTCAAGGGGTCACTTTCGCCTGCCTGACTGCGATGCTCTGCCCAGCATGTGGGATCCTTATGTGCAGTGCACACCTGGTGTATCACACAACCCGCCTGAAGACCATGTCAGAGGTAAACTTGAAGATGCGGCAAGGATGCACACTGTAACTGATTAGAAAACAGGATTTACTACATCCTGAGATATAGATGGTCATTAAACATCGCTCTGTAGACAGCTATGGTGGGTTATTTCACCATAATTTCTAGTGTCGAAATAATCCATATTTTACGAGTACATGTGCTTGTCTTTTACGTTTATTTAGAAATTGTATGGTTGCTCAGTCAATTATGACAAAGACATACTGTTAAAGTTATGGGTCGATTGTATAATGTGGCAGTGGGAATGCAGGCTACATCACAGTGGAAACAAGTGAGGGAAGGGTGATGGTGGGTGGAGAAGAGAAAGGGGAAAGAAACAAGAATTACTCCCCCCCCCCCACACACACACGCACGCACCGCCAGTCCTGTAAACAGGTGCCACATCCTAATATTGTCAAGAAAAACCTCCAATCTCCACAACACGTCCTTTAAAAAAAATGTCAAAAATATTTGGTTTGTAATGAAGTTTTTCTCTTTGTGCAGATGACTGTTATGTTGGAAATGGAAGATGGTACAATGGTACAGTCAATGTGACAGCCTCTGGCATACAGTGCCAGGCCTGGGATAGCAGCTCGCCTCAAGACCATGACAGGTCTCCTCTGGTCTTCCCAGAGTTGCTGAACTCAGAGAACTTTTGCCGCAACCCAGGAGCTGAGGAGTCGCGCCCGTGGTGCTACACAACGAATCCTCATGTTCGCTGGGAGTTTTGTGACATCCCTCAGTGTGGTAAGTGAAGCAAATGCTTGGTGTGTGGGTGTGTGTGCATGCTTGCTTGCTTTTTCTCTCTCTCATGTGCATGCACACACCACACACAGACATGCACATACATGTACTTAAACTCTTCAAGATACACTTGGTTACTGTCATTAGCAATGTTTAGACACATTTGGTTCAAGGGAGGCAGCCTTGCTATGCCGATCTTGGCTGTCTACACTGATTCTCTGCCCATTCTTTTCTCGGGAGATTTTTTTTAAATAGCGTGTAGTTCCATGACATATTTGTAGACCTTCACCTAGGAAGGAACAACACCTGCTTGAGATCTGTGCTTTGTCAAACAGGAATTTGATAAACAGATCTTTATAGTAGAGTCAACAACAGGGAAGTGAACATTCTTAGCTAGGCCCCTTCTTCTGCCCCTTTCATCCCTTTTCCTAAACCCTCCCATATCCTTCCTTCTGTTTTCCTCTGCAAAGAAGTTGTAGTTTTTCTGGTTCTGTTTCGAGACATTGAAATGTGAACAATTCTGTTCTGGGCCATAGCAGGTTGATGTTACTCTAGTGATAGCCATTTGGTTCTTTCTTTTCAAGATTACCCTTGAAGCAGCAGCTGGTAGATATAACAGGTTTTTTCTGAGACATCAGAGCACAATACACCTAGCAGGCCACTTGAGCTTTTCATGTAGATGATTATGCTTATAAATATTACTTCAGGAATATAAGCTGTTATGTGGAGAACATTTGGGTATGGGAAGAGAGCCAATCAAGATGAGAGCATTGTTTGATCATCTTGATGCCTGTAATTTGATGCACTGCATGCAGATAGTTAGGAAGGCTATTCAGAAATGAGCATATCCTGTGCAGCTAAAAATATCTTTTATACCCATCCTCACGGGAAAAGAGAGGAAAGTTTTATGCAGTGAGGTGCTGTGGAACACTGTACAGTCATGGACATTTCCTGTAAAGCTAGATCACCCTCACCTAGGGTGGCTGTAGCATAGTTGTAATATGTTTGCCACCGATACAGAGGGTTGTTGACAATGGTCATGTGCCTGGCACATATACTTCTCTGCATGTGGCAACATTTTACAGGGACTTGCTATCATTGAATGTCTAAGGTATTCTAGCTTCTTTCCACTTCCTGTTCTCTCTGGCACCCTTCATGACCCCCTCAGTGGTCCAGCAGTTAAGGCATCCACTTCCATGGCTGGAGGTCAAAGGTTTGCACCCATGGTTGGAGGTCAGAGGTTTGCACCTTGTAGGGAACAGTGCTAGGACTGGTTGGTCCAATCCCAGCGACTGGGTGGGACTGAAGTCTGTGCTGTGACAGCAGTTCCAGTACAGCAGCATGTTGTCTTAAGTAACACCATCCTGATACACACCTTGTTTGTGACTGGATGTAAGGCAACCCACTAAAAACAATCGACATACTTCATCACCATTTCCTCTCCTACCCGAATCATTGCTGCTTTAACAAGTGTTGAGGGGGGGAGGGGTGGTAACAAACTCCCCATTCCCAAATAGCAAAGAAATAAACGTTCACACAGTTTTTCATTTCTGTCATTCATATAGAATATTCATATCAGCTCAAACATTTATCATTTATCAAAATAGATTATCATTTTGTGGTTACATGGGATTTTGACTAGAAATGCTCTGACTAAACATAAAAGTTCAGTTTTAAAGGTTTTTTGTTACAAACTTTCTCCAGATCCTAATATCTAACACTTTTTTTTAAGTAATAGAATTTATAATGTGATGCTGTTTCTTTTTGCAGTTTCTGAGTCAGATACCAACAGTACATCAGCAGTAACAACAAAACCATTTGTGGAGCAGCCACAGATTACTCTGGTGACCATCATCATCATTACGGTCGTCTCAGCTTTTGGTGTTCTTATTGTCGTCCTGTTCGTAGGTTTGTGTGTCCACTTGTTTTGCCGCACCAGAGGTGGGCGTCTGGGATACAAGGCTGCAGCCAAGGATGACGTTGATGCAGCCATACAGCAGCTTCCAGCTAACGCAGCATATCATCAGCTGAGACCTTCTGGGAGGCTGAATCCGAAGCTGGAAGGATACGAGTTCCCCAGGAATGACATCGTGTTTCTGAGAGACATTGGCCAGGGTGCTTTTGGGCGAGTTTTTAAGGCCAAGATAACAGGAGGAATCGGCAGCAGTGCACGGACAAAGACAGGGGAGTCAACGTTGATTGCCGTAAAAATGCTAAAAGAGGATGCTTCCGAAGACTTGCAGGCAGACTTTGAGCGTGAAGCATCCTTGATGGTGGAGTTTGACCACCCTAATATTGTCCGCCTATTGGGCGTCTGTGCTGTAGGGAAGCCCATGTGTTTACTGTTTGAGTTTATGAGCAAGGGGGACTTAAATGAATTCCTGAGACTGTGTGGGCCAGAGCACTTCAGTCTTCGGCTCCCAACACACCGGGTGCTTACGGTAGACATTGAAGATGGCCTGCACGTGGCAGGTGCAGGTGATGCACTGCACATTGAAACAGAACGGGACAGTGCCAGTGAGGAAGGGGGTGGGTCGCCACCTCGACTGACAGTGATTGAGCAGCTTCACATTGCACAACAGGTGTCAGCAGGAATGACATACCTTGCACAGCGAGGCTATGTCCACCGTGACCTTGCCACCCGCAACTGCCTCGTGAGCAATGACCTGGTGGTGAAAATCTCAGACTTCGGCCTGGCTCGGAGTGTGCACAGTGTGGACTACTACAGAGGAAGCGAGCATGATGCCATTCCAATCCGCTGGATGCCACTGGAGGCCATTCTGTACAACAAGTTCTCCACTCAGTCAGATGTGTGGTCCTTTGGGGTGGTGTTATGGGAAATCTTTTCCTTCGCCCTCCAGCCTTATTATGGCTTGACTCATGATGAGGTGGTGCGCTACATCAAGGACGGCAAAATGCTGGCTCAGCCAGACAGGACACCAAATGCAGTGTACGAACTCATGAAACAGTGCTGGCACCGCCGTCCTGCCTCACGCCCCTCCTTCAGCTCCCTGCATAAGACAATGGAAAACATGCACGAAAAGTACGTCCAGAATGAAGCCAAGCGGAAGGAGATCGTATGACGGCACAGGGGCCAAGCCAAAATGAGTGCAATGCCTGATAAGCATGAACTCCACAGACAAGACTTGTGCACACAGTCCAGTGAGACAATTCATTGGGATGACACATCCCATGCAGCTAAATGTTTCATCCTTCTTAAAAGAACTGAAAATTAATGGTTTACATTTTCTTCACCAAGCACAATTTTTGTTATTATCATCATCAAACTATTCATGTCCTTTCAAGGCACTTTCACTTGTTATTGTATAATGTGCGTCAAATATTTTATTGCTGTTATGCAGACTTGCCCGGAAAACTACAAATGTTTGAAAATGAAATTTAATTTGTCTTGCTCTTACCAGCATTTACTGCATTTTGTACATGTATTTGAAATGGTCAAGTGGTGTATGCGTCCTCCACCCTCAAAGTCTAGTTTATACTGATAGTAATCTTGATTGTCAGCAAACATTTTCCTTTTTGGAAAATCTCATCTTTTAAATATCAGCCTGTGAGAGAACTTTTATTATATGGAAAACCATCTCTATGCAAAATTGTATCCCACAGTAAGGTACAATTCACAGTACATTAAGGGACAATTGTCCAGTACATTGATTCTACATGCCTATGACCTTGTTTGGAGCATTTTGTCAAATGGGTACATGTTTGTGTTTGAATGGGAATCTGGCAGTTTGCTTGAATTCTGTAATTAAATGTAAGTTGCATGGGTGCTCATATAGATGTATACTTACATATATACACAGTCACACATCCAGACATACACACATGTAGCTAGTACATTTCACCATCACATCAGCAACTGATTAGGAGTTTTTAAAGGATGTGGTATAATGGCATAGGGGAGCTAACCATGATGAGCACCCTAATCAGCCCCCTACCTCTCCTCCACCATACTGTTGTAAGTTCTTGTACAGTTCTGATGCATTTTCTTGACATCAGGTACATCAGCTTCATTACTTAGACAAGGATCTGTTTATTGCTAAAAACTTGAGAAAACACTAGGGCTGAATAGGAATACAGCTGAAAACAGATTTGTGCAAGTTAAGTTTTAAAATACCTATGTAGGTTTGCCTTCAAAAATTTTTAATATTACACACATTTCTGCAAAGTTTAAATGAATGTTTTTGACACTTACATAAATGCAGTAATGAGATATCAGGCTCTGTTTATGTGTATGTACATTTTAAGTATGTGAGTGACAGCTAAAGAGCCGCCAGGTTCCTTGAGTGCATGGAATCTGCCTGTGCATGCAATTTTTCCATGTTCAAAAACTGCATCTTCACTGTGCATGTGTATGCTTTTAAAATCTTACTGTTGTTTTATATGTTTGTCTCAGAGACACTTTTTATGTGGGTAACATTCACACTCTTGACAGTGCAACACCTGGAGGTGAACATTGCTTTCACACTTTAATAAAAGTGCATGATTTTGCCCACATTGCTCATGAAAAATTATAAGATTTTGCAATGGTCATTGGCCATAGTAGAACCAAGTTACTGTGACTCAGTATTTTATTTTTATTAATAATTTTTTAATGTCACATTTTAAAAACATGAACAATGAAAAGCATACCAACCCCACCCCATAAAGTATGGATAATTTTCTTTCAAAGGCTTACTATTGGCATATACTTTAAATACAAAAGCCAGCAATCAGTCAGCCACTTTATTTGAGCTTAGTTTTTTTTAAAGACTTGGTACAAAGTACTGTTAATGAATGCAATAACCTCACAGTGGTTTATTAAGTATATTACTTTCAAAATAATATTATTTTTGCTGCCTGTGTTCTTCACCAGGCTTGATCAGAGGAAAAGCTAACCCCACAAAATGGTTTAAGGAATAATTTTAAGGACATGTCTGCTGATTATAGGGTAGAGATTTCACAAGCTCAATTGAAAATGTCTTATGAGCACATAGAAAGGCGTTTTAAAAGGTGCATATTATCACAAGGTGGGTGGTGAATGCAGCCTGTTAATGTGATTGAAAATTTGTTTTTGAGTATCAAAATATAAAGACATTAATGAAAGTGTGCATGATTGTGTGTGCATTGGGAATGCGTGAGTACAAGACAAGAGTGTAAAAGCTTATTCACAAACAGGTTTTTAGTCAATGTGATCTTAATGAAATCCCACAGGTGTAAAACTTAAAAAGTCTACCTGCTTTTTCTCATATTGCAATGCTGTTATGATGATGTTTCCTGAAAGTTGTACAAATGATCATTGCCAAAAACACCTTGGTTCTGCTAGAAGAATACCACAAAATCCTGTGGACTTGAGCATTCCCGTTTTGAAATTGATGTGTGCATAATATAATTTTCTCTAGTTTGCTTACACCATACACATATCGCCTCCATTGGTGTTCACTCACTTGTTAAGTCGTGTTCACAATTTTTTGCTAAGAGATGCTTGACTGTGTCTAATTTACTGTTGAACTGCTGGCAAAAGTACTCTCAAAAAACCAACGAAAGATAATGCCTAATTTTTTTTTTAGTACTGTCCTAGAAATAACCAGTTCTTTGGCCTGTACTTTTTTTTTCTTGGTGTAGTTTTTATTGAAGAGTGAAAAATTGGTTAGAAAACTAACGTTCTAGCTGTGCATAAAGAAGAATGTATTTTTTTCAAACACAAGCATCAGGAAATCTGTGCACGATGTTTTGATTTAATATGAGAACCATGGGTGTGCACAGAATAGCAATAACAAAGAATTCAGATCTGACATAAGATCAGTGGCAGGGTAGGTTTTATAGTCGATACCAAGTTACAAAGAGACTTGAAAACCTTGTGATAAATCACATAATTCTATCTAACTGATGACCCCTGAAGATTTATCTGCGTTCAACGTAGTGTGATTTCCAGACCCAAGTCTGCAGGGTCTGGATAGGGTAGATCTGCAGACTAGCATTGGAAATTTGCTGGTTCGAATCCAGGTGTGGCCAAGGATTATATCGTGGAGTTATACATTGTGAAGACTCTGTGGCCCTCCCCCGCACATTTAACTGCCAGTCTGCACTGGCCATCTTACAGCAGCTATCAGTATGGCAGTTCTTTGAGTGCGTGGCTTAATAACAGGAACCCATCTCCCCATAGTGTAAAATCACTGCTAGGTGGAAGCACGGCCCCTCTAAAATGACCTCATGACCTGTAACCCAAGTCTGGTTGCAAGCAGACCGACCACTGAGCTGATATTGCATTCATTACCATAAAACATATATAAGTGCTTACTGAAGCAATGTGAAAATTTTCTGACAGATCAGTCAAAGGGTATAATTGTTATGTAACACCAACTTCATTTCCAGCTTGGTTTGTACACAATACTTTAGCACAATTTGTGTTCTCTGAAAGGGACCAAGCATTAATCAGCATTTCCTGTCTCACAGCTATCAGCTTTACTTTTCTACACGAAGCAGGTTGAAAGTTTTCTTAATGCTGTCACACAGCATTTTCCAAGCTAGAGATAGACTAAAATACTTTCAAAATAAAAGAACTTAAATATTTGAATTTCTTTGTCACAAATTTGTCTTCCTCATATTGAGACCTTTACCCCAGAACTCTCATCCCACAGAACTTTCATCCGTTCCGTCAAAAACACAAAATTTTAGTTAATATTATTTATAAATGCATGTAACCAGTTTGGTAACAATAAAACTGGAAAATATATACCATGCTATTTTACAAAATTCAGTGTTTTCTGGGGAAGAAAGTCACTCTTAGTGCTTTCAAGAATTTCGAGATGCTGTCAACCTATGCAAATGCGTATTCAAAGAGAACTTTTTACTATAAACATAACAATAACCTTAACATGAATTACAATCTACCTCATTCAAAGTATGTTGGTTTGTGGACTAGATATACTGCTGTGGTCAATTCCCACAGATCACAGCAGGGAAAGTTATTATGATTTCAGCCGTTCCCATAGAATACTATGCACATTGCTTCTACCTCCACCAAGTCCTTTCTCATCCATGTGTGTCCGCATGCAAATAAGTGCTTCTATTGCAAGAAATGTTACCGTTATCACACGGAAAATGGCCTTATTATTTGAAAAGACTGACTTTCAAATAAAGAGAAAGTTAGGATTTGGGAACACGAAAACACTTGGTGGGGGGTCTTTGCCTCTGCAGTATGGAGAAACGGTGCTTTGTGCCTTGTTCTTCACCATGCACAAATGTGCTTCAAATACAACATGCCAGATTTTGTCTAGATTTCATCAAAAGCTAGCACAGACCACCCTGCTTCTTGGTGGGGAATGGGGTGGGGGGAAAGGCAGGCATGCTTCAGACTGCTTCCAGAATTCTTGAGTGCATGGTGATGTGAATACAGAAGGCAGCTGCTGTTACAGAGGACAGATGCAGAAACTTAAACCTTACCTGAACTGCCTAACAGAGAGAGAACAGAAACATTATTATATATATATATATTTGTATATACATGTACTTGATGATTTTCTTGGTTTGAACCGAGTTTCTGTTGCCTTATGGACAGCAAGAAACTTACACAAATTAAGACTTCTTGATTTTTCTCTTTTCATCAATTTGCTATTTGAATTTGATTCCTGCAGCATTTACATTTTGTAAGAATATCTTCCATCTGACATGTGCCTAACAAGGTGCTGTATTTTCTTTAATGTTACGTGTGTACAACCTGTATGATACACATTATGCATTGCCTATGGTGATATAAAATCTTGGTACTGTATATACAGTGAATCTTTTCACTTCTTTCATGAAAGTTGTACACCTCACAAAGTCTTCCCATGTTCCACCTTCATGTGTGTGTGTGTGTGAGTGCATACCGGTGGATATGGGGGAGGGCACAGGAGAAAGCAGTTGAAATTTTAATGACAGAAGACGCTTTATTTAATTTACAGCATTTTCATTCTCCAGTGATCACCATCGCAGCAGATTCAGCAAATCATTTTTAAATAACTTTGAGGAAAAAAAATTGGTGCATGAAACATATACCACACACGCATGAAACATATACCACACAATATGTGATGGTGCACAAAGTTTTGTTCTTACTGAATTACTAGATTTATCATAATATTTATCTTTACAAGATTTCAATAAACTTTTTGAATGGGATGTGTTAGAGATGATATTACTACATTAGCAGTGTGAATGTGCCACTGAAATCAAGCTATGCCACACATTGGTTCACATAACATTAAACAGTCTATCATACATGTATCTACCCTTCATGAGGTCATGTTTTCCATTTAAGTCTCCAAAGAGTTGTACATACAATGGTAGGAGGGGTAAGGACCTAAAATTTTTATTTGTCAATACAGAAGGTTTCATTTTCTATATTAAGCATATAAATCATAACTTTATAAAAAGTAAAAGCCAAGATTCGTTTCTACATGCTGAAAATACTCAAAACATAAATATGGGTCACAAACTGGAGTATCGAATTAGAGTAAATTTGCGAAGTGATCGTTTACATAAGTCATAGACTAGCCCTTGGCACAAAAGCGTCGTCAAATCTCAATAAATTATGAACAAACAGCAAAATCGTTTCCCCACCAAAATCAAGCTCTACAAAGTTCTAGTCAGGGTTCGTACAGAATAATGGCAAAAAATTCCAGATTTCAAGTTTTCTAGGACTACATTTTGGCCATTTCCAGGACCTTTTAAACACTCATAATAATGATACTAGTCTTTCCATAGATAATAGGCATCTCAGGTTTACTGTCATGATATAATTACATGATTTCAGTCAACCCCACTGTTCCAATCATGCCAAAATTTGGCCGCAAAAATGAAAAAACCCATAAGTTGCATCAGATTTTGTTACCTTCGCTGCTACTTTTGATGGGTCCTACCGAAGTCCACACAGACATGAGCACACATAATTCAAGGTTTATGCAATGCTTTTTAAAATGTAATAAAAAATGCACTTATTTCAGCTGGTATCTGCATAGTGCTTTGGAATGGCAATGCTTTGAACAGACACTCACAGTTGGGCAGTTTTGCTACTGTAAATCATAGGCATGTTAATACTTATAAAAGTGCATTCTGGGATTACATTAATCTTAAAAACAAATAAAATCATCCTCCTGACGTTGAATTACTTCAGCTCATGTCTGTGTGGTGTTCAGAAATGGTGATGATGACAAGAAAAGAGCACGTCATTTCAGTAATACCTTCACATTTTCTGTAACTAAACATAAACTTCGGGTAGGTTGAGCAACTAATTATCAAAGTGCATTTTCTGGTACTACCAAAATGCATTTTGGTATTACACTTTACCTTACCTGTTACATAGACTTTGAATTATGTCTAATCATGTGTGTAGGTCTGCTCATGCCTGCATGGACTTTTGATTGCACTGTCCTCCATGTTGCAAATGTCTATCAAGTTTGCACAGGCAATGCGATAAATGGCACATCAGTTTTGTTCTTTCAAAGGCATTATCTGTAAACATCATCTTGAAAACAAGCATCATTAAACACACACTTTCCATCAGGCATTTCTGCACCAAAAATATTTGTGAACAAGAATCGATCTTTCACAAGCATGCTTCTGACGCGGTACATGTAGCTGGAAACAGTGAAGGTATGTAACTCTGTCTTGGTAAATGAAAGTATGCAAATTTAACCAAGAATTTTTTTTCCACAAAGTTCCAGTGTTATGGAGTGAGCTTGAAAATTATATTATTTTCTCTCTCAAAATTCAAGTTTTCCAGGACTAAAAGCATATTTTCTGAATTTCAAGGGCCCTGAAACACAAAACTTCCAGGACCTGTATAAACACTGCTAGTCATTTCCATCCTGCTGTGTGGTTGCAATAGCTGCGCTTTGACGGTTGATTTAGTAAGATCGAAGTCTTCAAAATGAAATGGTTCTGCAAGCTAGTCAGAATCTCCTGGACAGAACACAAAACAAACATCTATGCCTGGTCCTTACTAGGTCAGGAGTCTCTCCTCGCCATCATCCAGAAAAGGAAGCGTGGCATGATTCTGACTTACAATGGAAGGCAGAAGAAGCAGAGGAAAGCTAGGAATGGACAGCACTTGGCATCCCAGCTCTGCTGCAGGTCGAAGACACACCAAGATGGCAGAGATTGTCAGGAAGCTGCATTCTGTATGTCCCTCTCCCTCCAACAACCTTCCAGTTCATGGGACAGAGATGAGATCCACGCTGCCCATTGGAACCATCTCCAACATATCCCATTGCCCAAATATGGAAGAACATGCTTAGTTCAGCCATTTAGGGGCCATGCTGTCTTGGTCTCTTAATGGGCTGTAAAGTAAAGAATGGGTCCTGGTGTGGAAAAAAGTCAGGTCTACCTGTGCAGTGGTGCACTGTCATGCTGCACAACATACACGCAAGTTGACATCCAGTGATCTCATTTTTACTGTACGTTTCAACATTTTTTTTCTGGGCAACGGTTTAACTGATAAGTTTTCTCTTAATGGTGTCCAATGGCATTGTTATTCGTTGGTAATTGGTGTTGCAGCCAAGATTATTGGTGAAGTACATACAAAAAAACCCAAGTAGCAGCCTGGGTTAACTTTGGTTACCTTTAACTTCCTGTTAAGCTTCTGAGGTCATATGCTGGACTAATGTTGGCCTTTCAGACTCCTTCACCAAGGAGACATTAATCACATGAACTGCAGCAAGTGACCTGTACACCCCCACCCCCCACCGAAAACACCTCCTTTTGTATTTAAAGTGGGTTTTGACCCTCCTGAAAGCTAATTTCATTTTGAAAACCAATTAAAACGTTATTTTTCCAGTTTCATTTCCATATGTTTTAGCAAGTGTGTAAGGAAAATATTTTCTCAGCAATGTCTGTTTGATGTGTCATGCTTTCACCATGCAAGAACATGCAAGCAATACGATGTCTACAAAACGACATCCGAGCTAAAGTCAACAGTCATACTTTTGCTGTTCCAGCCTCATAACCATAATTTTGTTTGGTGCATTGATATAATTTCTTGATGAGAATAAAATTGATTTTGCCACGCAGTTGCAAAGCCTTGGTGTACAGGTTTGGTGTAAATATACTAAATAGCATACAATTCCAGGGTCTAATGATGTATTCACTGGATGAATACTGCACATAGTAAGTTTATATTATCCGTCTTTAGCCAGCTCCTCACCACTGACAGCCGCATGCATAATTGCTCATCTTTCTCGTCTATAATTTAAACAGTACGGCAGTTTGGAGATCAAAAATAGTGCGACAAGGTTACAAGCACTACAATGGGCCACTATTTCAACATAAACACTCAGCCTCCCCAGTTCTAAAATTTAAATTTGAAAAAATTGTTTGTCTTCTGAACATATTTTTCAAAATCATGAAAATCAGAGAATCCAGAAAGTTTTTTAACCTGTAGGATCCATTAGCATAGTAGCAAGTCCTTTGTACTGTATGGCCCACGTGTGTTAAGAAAACCTTTTGGGGATACCAGTCATGTTCATGACACTGCACTGTCATTGTCACAAACGTCACCGTATGCTGACCTGCATTATCAGAAGAGCAGTCAGTTGATCAAAACTAAACACTTGGGGCTGCCAATTATTGCAACATTTCTCTTTTCAATCATCAGCTGTTTTGAAACTTGAGTCCATCAACCTGAGACCTAGACTTTTCCTGTGCTTGTAACACGCAAGATGCAATGGTTGGCAGGATGGTTGTCAGACTGTCACGGCTGGTGTCCTTCAGCGACAGTGCCAGCAGTACTCTCACGTTTAGTTTCAATGCCATGACAATATGTTTTGCTAACACATGTGTCAGAGGCTGCACACAAAAGGAGAACAAAAAACTAATATCCACAAGAGAAGGGGGAAGGGAAAGTATATGTTTATTTTGTTGAACATGAATAAGTTCTCCTGGTGACTGGGAATACAAAGAATTGCAATACATACTAACAAGCATGCTAGACTTACCAAAAAAAGCACAATTGGTTTATGATCTGAAAGACTTTTTACAGTAAAAATAACAGATTGTCTGTACCAAATTAGGACACAGCTGAACTTTCGAGGCATTGCCCCTTTGTCAGGACAAAAAGGACTGTGTCTGCTTTTGTCCTAACTTGGTACAGATAATCTGTTATTCCTACTGTTTTCACTCCAAGTAGCAGTCATTTGTTCCAGCTTTTTACAGTACATGCAAGAGAATGATGTGAAAATGGTGCACAAATGGTGTCTACAACTCTGCAAATATCAACAAAAATACCTGCTTTCATTTCACTGAATATTAAAACTGGACATTATCTCACCTGATCTTGACCAAAAATTATTTTCGTGTCAAACATGGGCACGAGATCACCCATATCATCTGCAGCTGATTCTGGTCTTATATACACCTTGGAATAAAACACAGCAATAAAAAAATTATTATTTTTATCAATTAACATCATGGTGTATCACCAATATCTTGTATTTTACATACATATTTATTACACCCAATGTAAGTTTAGTGTTGCAAACATGGGTTTGAAGCGAATGCAAACTGACACTTAAGTAAATGGTACAAGTCACAAAGACCATACACACACACACATATATATAGTGTTATGAGAAATCTAAATGGTGAATTATCCCCACCAAATAGCTGGTCATTTATTCTTTATATAGACCCCTAAACACGATTTAGTTACATGCGGTTTTTCTTGCACATTCCTACACCCTTTTGCTGTTCTTTCGATTTTTATTTTTACTTTATTCCACAATCCATGGAATCTTGTTACATCAATTTGAGTGACATACACAGATTCAGAGATTGAGTCACTGACAGTAACACAACTTCCATAATATTGCCATCAAGGTGTGATAAAAATTCTACTTTACACCAACCAGTGATCCAACTTTGCAATACTGGGTAACGATGAGATAGATGTGATCTGTGAAGACACTACAGTGGATGTCTGTGTGATAACCCTTCACCGAAACTGCCGCCTGTTGTTAACGAAATGACATCACACACACAGAAGAAAATTAATAGCAGTAAAAATTCCAATACACCACAGCTTTAAATTGGCAGATCAATGCAGAAAAGCAACAGCTTTCAAAACGTTATGCTACAGTACTTAAAACATTGTCACAACATTTTAAACCTCTGCAGAAGGCACCGGAAACTGGGACTGCAAATTCATCGTCCGCAGAGCCATGACGAAAGAACAACTCTCTTTCGCGCCCCGCTTACGAATTGCAGTGCAGTCCCCTTACCCATAACCATAACAGAGGAGTGTATAATGCAAGATACAGTATAAAGAGTATTGAAACAACCATTGTGGCATAAAGTCAGTCGATCCGCAGATGACGACGTACGCGTTTAAAATATAAATGTGGTTGTGTCCGTGGTTAACCTTTGTAAGTCAATATCGAATCTGCGAATAAACGGGATTGGAGAAGCCAGAAGGGAAGACCCTATATTTATATATTAGTATATAAACTTGCTGATTTGATTAGCACTCAATCTTGATAACCTGATGTTCAAGGCAGAACAAAATAGTACACACCTTATTTTCAGTCACACCCAATGTTCCCATTACGTGAAAGGTTACACATGTACACGGCAAGCTCAGTCTACTACAGATACGCATGAAAGGGACAGGGTGAAAAAGACGGACGGAGATATATAGCGCATCCATCGTACTTCCGACGATCAAACATTGTTACCACCCGGTTTAGGAACAAGTTAGGAGCATTCCTGCAGATCTTGGTTCCCAATCCCCACCTCTCTGAGAGAGAGTGGTGCCATGACCCTCGAGTCACATAATTGTTAAATTAAAGTATCCCATAAATTTCAGACCTGAAAAAGGATCATGCCCGACCCTAGTCATGAAAACAAAACCGTAAGGTTCAGAGCTTAACGACCCACGTATCAGGACACATTATGTCCAAAAACATTTAGTCTAGTGTAGGCAGTTTTGTAGCTGTTCTCTAAATCAAATGTGCGAGGCAAAATCCCCAGTATCAAGTCCTGCGCATTCTAAATTATGTTGATACAGAGGGTTAAATTTATTATAAAAAATTATGTGATGTTATCCAGCTATTTTACGTACACGGCTCGGCGAAATGTGAACAGTACATAGTCATTTTTTAAAATCAGTCAATAGTTTTACAAAATTCTGTAAGTCAAGGTGAAAATCAACTACTTCTAGGTCCCAACAAAAATAACTATCTTGCATACGATCATACGAGCACATGGGCTGATGTGTTACCATTCGCAAGCTTGTCCACCATTGGTAGACAAATGCCGCGCCTGCGTATAAGCTATATCCTGAGTGGGTCTGAGTAAAATCAAGCGAATGGTATGACCTGCAAGTGTGATGTTTATAAACGTATTGTGGCAACCGAAGATCACCAAACTGAGCGGGCATACTTCGGTGACCATCACAGATTAGCGTAAGTTTAATCTCATATTTATCACCAGTTACGTTTGTTTGTTGTGCATGGTTCTTTGTGTCCGGTCAAAGGTCGGGGAGAAATCGTCTGCTCTTTGTCAGTATATATGCTATGTATGCGCATATAAGATATAAATAATCTGATACTAGTACACTGTTCTGTAATGCTGTTACATAGTGCTACTGTTAGACGTGTGTAGCCTACATTTATGCAGCACACTCACCCTTGCAATTATGCTGTTGCGTGTGTAATCACAGAAGGTATGTTTTTTAACCTTGTAAAATCTAAAACAGTGTTTTTTCATGCTCTAAATCGGTCGAGCAGCGACTTCGCATGAGTGCAAAGAAAGAATGAAAGACCACAAGCAGACATGGTACTGAGTACATGGTCCGAGGCTTAGGATGAAAACAAGAGCACAGATTTTTAGTTTTCTTTTGCCCACCATCCGGCATATTGCAGAAAGAACCTGCAAATTTATCACACACACACGCACATCGACTATAAGGACATCTTTATGAGTTTGTCAGATATGCTAGAATTGGAAAAGGACAATCATGCATCTTATGGGTTTAGTTAGGCAAACCTTGTTCACCTAGATTTAGTATTTAAGTGATTGTTTTGGTGATTATGGGATGTTAGTGGGAGCTATGGGTAATATAGTGCATTAGCATAATTGACGATCAATTCTTAGCAATACATATTGGGGTTTCGTTTATGTAAAATATTTATTGTTCTTGTTTATTATGCTTTACATGTATTAACACAAGGTGATGGGATTGTTTGGATAGCATAGAGGCCTAACAACCCTTGATAATACCTCCAGAAGACTCTTGGTGATTTCAAAGTCTGTAACATTACTAACAATAGTTCTTTATGCTTGGCTGTCCAGAAACCAAGCTTTGACAATGCCAGGATCATCTTCTGTAGAGGATCAACACCATGGATGGCCCCAGGAAGTGGGCATCGTGGCCATGGAGGTCTACTTTCCATCACAGTATGTGGAACAGACAGAGCTAGAAAAGTTTGATGGAGTTTCTGCTGGAAAGGTAATATCAGATACAACTCTGGTTGCCACAGGGTTTGTTCTTTTATTTTCTAAATGAACAGTTTACAGGAGATATGAACTGGAGATATGAACCTGCATGCAACCCTATCCAGGAGCGGTACATATTTCAAGACGTTTGGGTGTGCTTGTGAGTTCATGGAGGATACCCATGTTTAATACTATTGAATATGTTAGTCAGTATAAATAAGAAGAAAGTTAAATGTTTTATACTGGACTTCACATAGCCACCACCGGTGCAGAAAACCCAACCACAGATCCCTTCCATCCCTCCATTACTTCCTTCCTCCGAATCCACTCTCCCCTCCCCACACAAAGTGAAATCACTGCAAGGTGGAAGCAACCTCCTTTTCCAAAACAACAACAAACAATAACTGTGTTAAGGCACAAAACTGTGCACAGCACAAAACCTTTCTCATTGTGGTTACATCTCTTAAGAGGTTTTATCTGGAGAGTTACCAAATACTGTACTATCATGATGTGGAATTCTGTGCTGACTTCACATGTATATATTTGTAGAAAGGCAAATTTATGCATAAAACCTCTCTTGTTTACAGCATTATTGAAGTTATGAAACTGCCTTCACGGCCATTAAAACTAACACATATCATTCACTGTGGACAAAATATACTACTTAGCATCAGAAACAAAGTTGTCATTTAGATACCTAATGGCTCTTACTCAATCTTTTTCCTTAGACGTGTATCCACCCTGAAAAATTTAGGATTGATGTGAAGGTTTGGATTTTATCTTTTCTTTTATCAGTGTGAGACCATTGAGTAAATCAAAAGTGATCATAGTGGTGACTCGGGAACAGTTGTAAGCGATACTCAAATAGAGTGTACAAGTTATGATTTTCTTCTTATTTTTGTTAATAGTACACCATTGGACTTGGTCAGTCTCGTATGGGTTTCTGCTCTGACCGAGAGGATATCAACAGCTTGTGCCTAACAGTTGTCCAGCGATTGATGGAACGAAATAACATTTCTTATGGCAAGATAGGAAGGCTAGAAGTGGGCACAGAAACGATCATTGACAAATCAAAAAGTGTCAAGACAGTACTAATGCAGTTGTTTGAAGACTGTGGCAACACAGACCTGGAGGGTGTAGACACCACAAATGCTTGTTTTGGAGGAACTGCTGCCGTCATGAATGCTGTCAACTGGATTGAATCAAGTGCATGGGATGGTGAGAATATTATTTCACATGAAGTCATATCTGGAACCTGATTCTCTTAGATTATCCATTCTCCTTTATTAGATATTTAATCATTTAAAGAGTGTTGCTGGCAGGGAGATTAGGTGTAAATCCTTCACATAACATTTTCAGGAAGCTGAAAGATACTTTTGTTTTGAATGCTTTAATCTTACATGATTAGAAATGTACCATGCTAATTAGCAAAAACAATCCTTAAAAGCAGATATTAAAATTTTCATATTAATGCAGAAATCTAGGTAATATTAGATCTATTACAAAAAAGAAATTTGGAAAAATTGATGCACTAAATCTCCCCATCAGCAACAATAAGTAGGCAAGAAAAACAGGTGACTGCCGCTTGGAGGAAAAACCTTTCTTAAATTTAAAACAAGGGAACTGGACCAAGCTAAGAAATGACAAAGACAAAGACAATCTACATGTTTCGGGGCGCTACCCCTTCATCAGGACGACACAAAAACGACAAAAAAACGACAACAACGAAACCAGAAGAAAAAGACTTAGTTTCAGTAGATGTGGCGCAAGGGCTGATGAAGGGGTAGTGCCCCGAAACATGTAGATTGTCTTTGTCTTTGTCATGTCTTAGCTTGGTCCAGTTCCCTTGTTTTAAATTTAAAACAATAAGTAGCTTTGTTTTGTCACAGGCACAATATTTTAAAGTTTATCCTTAGTTTCATTTTTTCATCAACTTTGCTTCCCTTTCTTCCCTTCTTTGTGTTTTTAATCTGACCTTTACATTGTTTTCTTTATTGTTCTGCTCAGGTCGGTATGCACTGGTTGTTGCGGCAGATATAGCAGTGTATGCCTCAGGCAATGCAAGGTGCACAGGTGGAGCAGGTGCCATTGCAATGCTGGTTGGGCCAAATTCACCGCTTATCTTTGACAGAGGTAGTTCAGCTGCTATTTTTAGTTTTGTCTCCCTCTCTTCCACCACCTCCCCACCTCCCCACCTCACCCACCCACACATACACACAGAGCAAAAGTTGTTCCATCAGAAATTAACAGTATCCTCATTCTTTCTGTGTGAGTAATTGGATTATCTACCTGTGGCCATGACAGTTTTGACAAACTACCAGAAAGTTCAGAATGCACAGACAATTTTTGAACTCGATCTGCAGAAGTAGAACTGTGCTTCTAGATGTATTCTTCTACAAAGATTGTTGACAGGATATTCATATATTTTGTTGTCCAGGAGTTCGCAGCTGCCACATGCAGCACGTGTATGACTTCTACAAACCAGACATGGCTTCTGAGTACCCTGTGGTGGACGGCAAGCTGTCCATTCAGTGCTACCTCCATGCCTTGGACAGCTGCTACCATGCATACTGCAAAAAAGCCAAGCGTGTTGGCATTCTGAGTAAGATCCCTCCCACCCATCATTGTTTGTAATACTGTTTGGGTATATGGTGGCCACGTAGTAAGATCCTTCCCACCCATCATTGTTTGTAAAACTGTTTGGGTATATGCTGGCTACATAGTAAGATCCTTCCCACCCATCACTGTTTGTAATACTGTTTGGGTATATGCTGGCTACATAGTAAGATCCTTCCCACCCATCATTGTTTGTAATACTGTTTGGATATATGCTGGCTACATAGTAAGACCCTTCCCACCCATCATTGTTTGTAATACTGTTTGGATATATGCTGGCTACATAGTAAGATCCTTCCCACCCATCATTGTTTGTAATACTGTTTGGATATATGCTGGCTACATAGTAAGATCCTTCCCACCCATCACTGTTTGTAATACTGTTTGGGTATATGCTGGCTACATAGTAAGATCCTTCCCACCCATCATTGTTTGTAATACTGTTTGGATATATGCTGGCCACATAGTAAGACCCTTCCCACCCATC
>SMGT01015003.1:45593-93560 GCA_004794575.1 Lanistes nyassanus | reverse complement strand
TTATAACTTTCAACAAATGCATATATGTGCACACAATGCACATGCAACATGTCCTAATACCGTGTTACAGAAACATTGCCGGCACTGAACCCTTGAAGAACTGGTGGTCAGGTTCAGACTATCAGATCGCTTTTTCCCGTGGAGCTAATGGCTTCATCGTGTTTAACCTGGAGGGCTTTGACCTGGACCAGACACTACAGACCGGACTACCTCAGGGGGTCTACTGTGACGTCATTTCCGGCAACTTGGAGAACGGCAGATGCACGGGTACCAGCATAAGTGTTGGTGGTGACGGCCGGGCGCACTTCCACATCAGCTCCAGCAGCGAGGACCCCATGGTGGCCATTCACGTTGGTCAGTGGTCGTGATCTGACGATGTTTGTGGACGATGCCGGCTGTATTGTAGGATGTTGAGTCCTGCTCACTGACTAATGGCGTATGAGAGAGCGCGCGCGAGAGAATTCATGTCTTTCTGTCTGCTTGTCTTAATGGTTGTCGGCTTGTCTCTCCTACTGACCAGCTTACATATGCAGCATTCATTCGTTCGTTAGTTCGTTCGCTCATTCTTTCGTCCGTTCGTCGTTCGTTCTTCCTTCCTATTACCGTGCTTGCTTGCTTCCTTCCTTCCTTCCTGCTTTTTTTACTTCCTTTCATTCCTTCCTTAGTTTTGTTCTTCCTTCCTTCTTTTTTCTTACTCCTTTCCTTCCTTCTTTCCTTTCCTTCTTTCCTTTACTTGCCTCTTTCCTTTCTGTCCTTCTCTCTGTCAATCTTTTCTTTCTTTCTTTCTTTCTTTCCTTCCTTTGTTACTTCCTTGTCATTGTATTGCATTTATTTATCAGATAATATGAGAGTCTACTTTTTGTCATAAAATTGCTTACTTTTGCAGGTGCTAAAGTGGGAAGCCCAGCACGGAGATGGTAGACATTTCTGGAACTCAGATTGATCCATTATTGCATATCATTGACTTGTAAATAAAGAATTACAAAAGGCAATCATATTTGATTTGATTTGTTAAATTCTTAGACTCTAGTTAAGTTTGTGCTTTACGCTTGTCTGGTTATGTCTGTCCGTGTTCTTGCATCTCTATCTCTTCCCCTTGTTCGCATCACAAATTTTACTAACCGTCTATCCTTGGCATCCGAAACTACAATTAGTTGCTATACCACTAAATCACAGATTAGCTTATGTGTTTATTCGTGGAAACAGAGAGCGAAGATGTCTCTTTAGTTCATTAACTGGATAGCACAGACATAAAGCGTAATTTAAAATGATTACATTGTTAGTGATTCCTCCTCTCCAATAAATAAAAAGGAATCGTGCAGTTCTGTCTTAGACAGTAAGCGTTTATCAGGACGGTTACAAATATGTGTACCATAGATTTTGTTTCTTGGAGGGAGGGTAAGAGTTGGACGTATAAATAACTTGTAAAATTTTTTAAAGATGGTTTCGATATTCTTTCACATTGTCAAAAAGCTTTTAGGACATTCACGACATATACAACTAATTATGTTATTGTTCTTAACTTGTGTTTGATATATATATGCAGGAATACCAAACTACTTTAGTTGCTGTAGATGACTATATCTATTGAAAAAGGTAGTGGTTTAAAAGTTCAGTTTAAAAACACTTTCAACGGGATCTGTTGGTTCGGACCAAAAGAGATTAATCTTGCCAAACGAGACCACGGTTTGATACTGAAAACAAGATAAGACCAGTAATGTATGGTTGCTGAACAGCCACCTATGAACGCTGGCACGCAAATAAATACAAAGCATACAGCGCTGGCGATTGCGACAGACAGACGCACACATATAATGGCAGGCAAGCAGAAAGACAGAAGGACGGACGGACGGACGGAAGGACACGGACGGTCGGGACAGGCGGGACGGACGGGACAGACAGGACAGAGGATATTGTAAATCCAGATGTAACCTTTACTATCACCAGTAAAACCAGCTCTACCCTAAGGGGATGGGTAAATGTCCTTGACAGAATATATTATTCAAGGCAGCACTGGATGAGGGAGCTTCCATCTGCAGTATTTCCCAGCAGATAAAAAAGCACCAATTTTTTGATTACGTGGCCTTGTTCAGGAAGGCTTGAAAAAGTGGGATTTTTTTATATCTTGATAAGATAAGTCTGTATGGGTCGAGCGGTACAGATATTCACCTCGTCAAGTTTCGCCTTCTTCTTCTGTGGGGAAGGGAGTGAAGAATTTCCTCGCTTTGTACCCAGTGCGTGGTGGGCAAAATAAGTATCAAATCACAAATGGATGTGTATTCTGTGCGCAATATCAATTTAAAATTGGCCAACTTCTTTTATTTTTAATGGCTTTCGGTCCACAGGACTTGCAGAAACAAAATTACTTTCAAGTTATCGAAAAGAATTAGATCCTGTTTAAATTTAAACAGAACTCCTTAATTTATGCTGTATAAAAATCTGTATAATCCTACAGTAAATGATTAACTTTTTTCATTTCTGTGCGTTGTAAAAAAAAAACCTCCAACAAAACAGTAAACCTCGTTTTTTCTTCAAAACAATCATTTTCATATCTTGTCATGTCTCGATTTCGAAAATTAACAATAATTTCGCACTTGCATTTTATACTCACTTCCACAACATTGCGAAAAGAACAGTCTGACAGGTATATCTCTAACAACGCACTGCCAGAGGTTATTGTTAAGAGGCGTGGATAGCTCTACGGGTAGAGCTGCGACTAGCGTGTGAATGTTGCTGGTTCGAATCCAGGAGTGCACAAGGATTATTATATGGGATTAAACATTGTGCGGACTCCATTCAGTCATTCCCCTGAACATTAAGCTGTCTCTTCCCACTGCATACATCAGTCTGGTGGTTGGTTCTTTCAGTGCATACTTTAGTAATAGGACCCTAACTCCCATAGTGCGAAACTACCGCAGACTGGAAGCCATGTCCCTCTAAAAGTACCTACCTAACTAGAGGTTACCCGAATATATATTGTTTGGTGTAACCCCACGTTGTAGATTTTCTTCACACGAGAAGTCTTATCGCTCAGTTACCATAGCAACGACGCTGTCTTTCTTGTATTCAGTGTGAACCTCGCCACGCGCGCTAGGTAAGGCACCAAGTGAGCATTCCTCAGTGTCTGTTTTGCTGATTCAACGTTAGATCTTGCCCAGACATCAGACAGGTTTTTACCAAAGACTACTACATAAGCATCCCCAGAAGACAAAGTCGATGCCCATGTTTGAGTTCCCCAGACCGAGAATTTCCGTGAAACGCTAACTAAACTAAGCGCTAACTAAACCTTGAAAGCGGCCCTGGTGTCCAGTACTCTGGTCTACACACGGCTACCGGCATGGGAAGCCTTGGCCAGCGCTGGAGAGTTCTGTCAGCAGTGGTGACGACGTTGATGGTTTTAATTCTTCACGGCTGTGCGTCCTCGCTAGCATCTCAGCGAACTGACTGCTACCCGACATCAAGCGCGCCCACCCAAGAACAGTGTCTCAGCCGGAACTGCATCTTCGACCCGAACCCTTCTCCAGGGCAACCTCTCTGCTACCGCCTTTACAGCGAGGGTGATCCAAATGAGGTTATCAATCTTCTCTCAGAGTGCATTGTTCAGTCTAACGTGTTCGTTCGTTCGTTCCTTCCTTCCTTGTTTGTTCGTTCGTTCGTTGATTTGTTCGCTCTTTCGCTCGTTCGTTCGTTCTTTTGTTGATTAGTCCATACGCCCATCCGTCCGTCCGTTTGAACGTTTGTCAGCTCCTTTCTTCTTTTTTCCTTCCCTCCTTCGTTCGTTCAGTTTTTGCCTGTTATTACTGTTGTTGATATAGGAAAATTGTCTAGTTTTTTAAGCTGACCTAAAAGTGTAAAAATATTATTTTCCTCAGCTGGCGTCAGGATTTTAATTTGTCAAGGATTGTTGTTAAATAGTTATCGAGTAATTAACTCATACAAGACGTGGACAAGATGCAGAGATGGTAGGTAGGCTATACAAGTGACCGCAGGTCAGAAAGTGTTGCACGTGTGTCGCAAGCTGTTTTTCCATCACCGTGTCTCTTTGTGAGGAAAATATTGTGTGCGTAGGTATGCCTTCAGCAGCATTCCTTTCTCCAGTTTTGTCTCACGTGTGTAACATATAGCCTGACATGCTAAAGATTACAAGATAACAATAACGCCACGTTTTGTCTCTATCCTTGGTCTTTAAAGTACGTGGAACATTCGGCAGCTGGTCCTGTGATACAAGTATCTGGCAACACCTTCACCATTTCACTGACCCTTCATTGCAACATGCACCATTCCAGAAATCTCGACACCAGCTAATAGACTACTGGACACGATGATGACTTTGCAATCGTGCAAGAGACCGAACAATTTAACAAAAATACCAACCCACAAAACCCTGACCCGCCCTGACTGCATGGTTTGTTGTCCTAGAAACTTCTGGTCGTCTTCGGTGGTTCATTTGCGGTGAACTTTTTCCAAAGCGGCTAGAAATCGAACTACCTGGGGTTGCGAAATGCAACATGCACAACGCGGCATGCTGGCTCGGTAAAGGGCTAGGCTGTATGAATGTTCACATTCCTCTCTCGTATGTTAGAGTGTTCGTAAATTCCAGAGAGAGCACGGTAAGGGTCTGTGGTAGTTTTCATATTACAGACCATTTATGCAGCCCTGTCCCAGTATGTAGACAGCTTGGCCTTGACATATTATCCTCTTCTGACTACCTTCAGTTAATAAGAAAAGCTTCATCAGTGATAGCAAAGTAAATTTTGCTTTTTGTGCAACAAGTTATGCACGAAATTTTTTTGTGTCTTCAGTGCTGCTACATCGGCGATATACCAAAAAGTATAATGATTGGTTGGTTGGGTTTTTGTTGCTTAACGCAAACTATAGGTACATATCAGACAAAACGTCGTAATACTGACTTCAGTCCCACCAATTCACATTATACTAACACAGGGCCAACCAGTCCTAGTACTGTTCCCTATAGCGCCAGGCGTCTGGCAGGGCAGCTACTAGGCTGCCAAATTTTAAGTCTTTGGTATGACGGCCAGGGCGCGAACCACCGATCTCCCGCCTCGGAGGAGGACGCCTTAACCACTTGACCACCGAGGCAGTCCAGTAATGCTAGGATGTTTGAATAAGTTACCAAGCAAAGATAACTATAACACGAATACTGCGTATGCTCCTTTCCGCACCCACCCCCACCTCTATGATGCTGTGAGATTTGTGTCTAACAAACCTTTCAGATTTTAAGTAATATTAAATTACACGATGCTGTAATTTGTGAAGATATCTGACGCACATTCAATGAAAGTTTAATGCTTAAAGATGCCTAGCACTAACTCCAGTCTCAGAGTAATCAGAAATGAGATGGCTGTGTGTGTGGTGCCTACAGACGTCTAACATGCCTTGCATGCTGTGACGAACTGTATGATGTAAGGGTGTTTAAAAACATCTAACATACATTTCAGTTTACAAGTAATGATGAATAAGGTGTTTTGTGGTTCCTAAAGGTATCTAACATATATTCCAGGCTCCATCTGACGATGATCCCACCAGTGGTTCTGAGACTTACATTGTCAATGGAATGTAAGTGAGAAAAAAAATACACCCGAACCTCCAGCTAGTTAAAGACAGGAGGGAAGTGTGAAACCTTTTGTTAGAGATACAACACAGTGAAAACAAATCAGTATTAAATTACAACCAAGAATCAATACTGGAAAATCCCAACATGCGTCTTCTTGCCTGTGGTCTAGCTCTCGCGCTACTTGCGTGCTAGGTGGAGCGTATATTTAGCTTTAATCGCGATCGTTTTGTCCTACCATTTTATCATTGTTTATATCCAAATATTAATATTTGTGTATTTAATGGAGTGCTTTTATTTTTCCCGTTGGCATTATGACTTCAAGATGTTCAGTGGATATAACACCTATAGGAAATATTACAAGTACCTGGCTGAAATAGGGGAAGGGGACGCTATTTTAAAAAGAGACCCTGAGCATTTATTAACCTAACTTTCCTGACATATCTTTCTCCTAACTTTCCTGATAATATCTTTCTCCTAACTTTCCTGACATATCTTTCTCCTAACTTTCCTGACATATCTTTCTCCTAACTTTCCTGACATATCTTTCTCCTAACTTTCCTGAAATATCTTTCTCCTAACTTTCCTGAAATATCTTTCTCCTAACTTTCGTGACATATCTTTCTCCTAACTTTCCTGAAATATCTTTCTCCTAACTTTCCTGACATATCTTTCTCCTAACTTTCCTGACATATCTTTCTCCTAACTTTCCTGACATATCTTTCTCCATGCACACGACCCGCAGATCTGTGGACGAGGCTGCTGTGTCACGTATTGACTGCTGGCCCGAGCGACAGGGTGGGGTGGATCTGCCCACTTCCTCCAGCTGCCAGAGGAGGGGGTGCTTGTACCAGCCTCACGAAAATCCCGCCATACCCTCCTGCTTCTTTCCCCAGCAGAATTACGGATACAGGTTACCTACCCGCTCTGTATTAATTTGTTAGGGCCAGTTGATACATTTAGTTGTATTATCTACATATACTTTATGCACGTGTGCCCAGACTGGGTAGATAGCCAAATACAAAGCGCTGCACTTTTAGCTAGCACCTGTTTCAATTTTTCTTATATTTTCAAAACGCACAACATGAATATTACAGTGTTGCTGATATATGGGAAACCACAAAAACCGGGTTAAGAATCTTTCTTCGTCGAGTGGGAACTGGACCATTTGGTGATGAACTCCCAAGTGTTGTGTTCACCATGGAACAGTATGGTGACAACATTATAAGGCTGAAAGTAAGTAGTGACAATTTTTTTAATATAAAAAATGCCCACGTATCTAATATTAACCAGACAATATTTCCCATCGATGTGTCCCTGACATTTTCCTACTTGTTTTTAGTATGGTACCAAACATTGGATTTACCTCAGAAATTCTCTTAAATGTCTTACCCAACTACAATAGGAAACAAGGTTTCTAATAGTTTGAAAGAATACGTACGCATACGTTCTGTGCAGGCACTATGGGATCATAAAAAGTATAAGGTCTTTCTCATCCTTTCATCTTCCCAGCAAATGTTTCATGACACGCATTGTATTGCATTGTCCTGGCACTGTGTTAAAGTTTTGTAAAATAGGAGACCATGATTCTTTCTTGGGCAGTTTGACACAGTTAGAGAAGACCGCTACACTGTGCCCATAAATCTGAACCTGCCGTTAGATCTTCCACAGAATCCAAAGTATCGTTTTGAGGTCACCAGCAATGACACCTTCAGCTTCCGGATCGTCAGACAGTCGAGTGGTGCAGTTCTGTGAGTAGTCAGATGCTAACCACCCGAGTCAAGGGTCAAGGGTCAGACCTCTTTTCTCTGCATCAAACAGTCTCTTCACCCGTGTGTCCTGTTTTACTAATCTTTTTGTATATTACAAATGAGGTCACATGCGAGATAAATACAGAGGGCACACCTTTCCTTCCAGTTGATTTATACGTGTACTTGATTCTAGCGCATATGCTTATGTCACCTTTTTTGTAGACTGTTACTGTAGAATATGTATAAACGTTGATGTAGAAAAAATCCACGCTTGAGGCAGTGATTATTGACATAACAGCGTGATGAAAGTCAAGTCACTACTTAATGTGGCGCATCAATCATAAATTCATTAATTAATATGCGCTTTGATTTTCCTGCCCCAGGTTTGACACAAGTGTTGGGGGGCTTGTTCTTCACGACCAGTTTCTGCAGATCTCCACACGTCTGCCCACTCGCAATATCTACGGAATAGGAGAGAATATCCACCAAACATTCCGCCGTAACCTTGAGTATCACACCTATCCCTTGTTTGGGCGGGATCAGCCGACCAAGACAGACGACACCTTTGGGGTGAGAACATCTTCATGGCTTTGGAACTGAATTCAGCGGCTAAACGCGTCTGCTATTGAAATACGAATAAAAGCCACTGCAATCCAATTGAAGTTATCAAATAAATTTAACACATTAACCTAGTGCGCTCCGAATCGCTTTTTGGTCTTCACATCGAACCCGAATTTGACTCATACCAGACTGCGCAGAACTTAACTTTTCAGTCTTCTATGATGCGTTATTCGCTAACTTACAACCATGGATTAAAGCAAACGTTATTTTCATTGAGAAAAACGCTGTCGTTTTCATGTCCTATCTTTGACCATAGCACAAACAACCTAGCCCGGGAGCCTAAAAAAGCCAAGCAGTTGATATCGATCATGTCTTGAGTGCTTTGTAATTTCATTACCCAGCATTATTACAACCACTACGGCGTGCACCCGTTCTACACGTGTGTAGAGGAAGATGGAAACACTCATGGCGTTTTGCTGCTAAACAGCAGTCCTCAAGGTGAGCGTCTTCTGTCAGGCTATTCTTTTTTGATGGCAGCACTATAAGAACAAGGATTCTAAAAGGGGCTGTATGCCATTTCCCAACTGTCTCCCATAGAAAGTGTAGTAGCCGAGCGAACACTAGAGTAGTTCTACGCACACCATTCTATGTCTAGGGAAAACACGATTTTACCATTCATGCCATTCAGTGTCAGCGCCTTTCCTAACAGGACGAAGTGATTCCCATGTAGTCAAACCTTTCCACGAGTAAAGTCAGTTCAGGTGATACTAACATGTGCTTGGATCACACTGTTTTTTTCCACCTAACAGTTTTTACTTGGATTGCACGTCGTGTATGATGTGTCAATGAACTGTCACATCTTTTCAAGTCAATTCTTTTACTTAATTACATAATTAATTGCGTGCCTACAGATTACACTTTCACACCACTGCCCATGCTGACGTACAGGACAATTGGAGGCATCCTTGACTTCTACGTGTTTTTGGGCCCCACACCGGAGAACGTTGTACAGCAGTACACAGCGGTATGAACTGGGATGGTGGATGTTTTAGAAAAAAATATCGCCTAGAAATATCTGGCAATTTTGATCTGTGCTTTTTTTCGGGGAGGCGGCCAGGGGGGGGGGATATCCTGGCACGTTTGACCTTCTTCTTATCAAAGTAAATCCACAAAAGGAAAAGCGAAAGATGGTCGTAGCCCTTTATGGGAAACGAATAGACAGGTTGTTTGACAAGCATGTGGCTTATAACCACCTCTAGGAATTGTGCCAGTTACATCGTTAGCGTCAACAAATGTCTAGAAAATATGATAAGTAAAAGTTTTAGATTTTCCTGGCAGGGGTATACGAGACAGTATTTTAAAGATTCACAGAAGAGGATTACGAAAAGGAATTAGAAGTTTTGAAAGAGTTTATCAGTTACAGATTCAGAAATAGAATTCATCCCACTTCATAAACTTGTAGAGCCCAGCCATTGCAGATGCCTTTTTCTTCTCTTTTTTTTTCTCTCAGGTCATTGGCAGGCCGTACATGCCTCCGTACTGGGCGCTGGGCTTCCAGCTGTGTAAGTATGGCTACAACTCGCTGGACAACCTCAAGGTGGCAGTGGACCGCACTAGGGAGGCTGGAATTCCGCACGTGAGTTTTCCACTAGAAAAATATTTCCCACAGACCTTGTTTCGTTAGGGACAGCACTGTGAGAAGCGCTACTGTTCTGAGAAATTGAAGACTAAAATTTTCACATCTCTAATGTTCTCTCGGGTCGTTGTAAAAAGATCAGTCCACCAAAGCATGGTGATTAAATTAGGGAACTGCTTGAACTGTGTAGATGTAAATATTTCTGTTATGGCGTTATGGTCTCCAGAGATATACGTGTTGGGTTTTCAGGACGTACAATATGCAGATATTGATCACATGTCAGAGAGACGAGACTTCACCGTGGACAACACGAGCTTTGCTGGCCTGACGGGTTACTTTGATGACCTGAGGGCAGGGGGCATGCGCACTATTATCATCTTGGTGAGAACGTACTGTCCAAAAACATAAGCAACAAGATCGCTAAAAACGTCTTCTTTAATCTGAGTTGGCCAGAAACCTATATCTTGCGACAGACAGACAGACAGACAGACAGACAGACAGACAGACAGACAGACAGACAGACAGACAGACAGACAGACAGACAGACAGACAGACAGACAGACAGACAGACAGACAGACATGTTATGATGCGTGTAAGCAGCCAGGCAAATAAACAAATATAGACAGACTTAAAATGCAACAAATGACGTACTCAAAAAGTAACTTCTGCTTTTTTGCTGCTGTTACTAATTTTAAACATTGGTTGACTGCAGTAAACGTCCCTGCCTAGTGCATGCCCTTCCGTGGACGGCAGAGAAAAATCGAAGTTGATGATGTTGCAGGATCCGGCTCTGGTGAGCAACAACACCGGTTACGAGCCCTACGACAGGATAAAGGCAGTGAATGGATATATCCAGTGGCCCAACGACAGCAACTACACTTACCCTGAAGACGCATCTGCCAACGGTGCTATCCTAGGCTACGTGAGAGCTCTTCATCCAATCCCTTTCTTAGTCTAACGCCCAACGTGATCCAAGTCTGTTTTATTTCAACCTTCGTTCATTCTGAACCGCGTATGTCTTTCTCGTGCAAGTATGATTTGAAACAGCACACGCGCGTAGATAAGGAAAAAGATCTGCACGTGCGCTGAAGATTTATTTCCTCGGCAGGTGTGGCCCCAGGGCAAAACAGTGTACCCTGACTTCTTCAGATCTGAGACCCAGCGAGTCTGGGAGGAGCTCATTGTGGAACACCGCAAAAGAATTGCCTACGATGGTCTCTGGATTGTAAGACAAACACTTCTTACTGCACACATAAATACATTTAAGATGTTTAGGTTTTCTGACTTGTAAGATAGCATTCTTCATATTGTGTTTTAAGACCCATATCTCAACGCCCTGCAAATGTTGACGGTCTCTGGATGGCAGTGCAAAGCGTTTAGGCTTTGGGTTTTTTATCCCACGACCCACATATTAAAAATTTTGGAACTGCTCTATTGTAAGATAAAAAGATTTTGTTGGTTTCGTGGATGAATTTGAACGCCTCGGTGGTCTAGTGGTTAAGGAGTCCGATTCCGAGGAGGGAGGTCGATGGTTCTCATCCCGGCCTAGTCTTAAAAATTGTAGCTGATCTGCCAGACGCCTGGCACTACAGGGAACAGTACTAGGACTGGTTGGCCCGGTGTCAGTATAATGTGAATGGGTGGCACTGAGGCCCATGTTGCGCCAGCAGTCCCACGTGTGGCAGCACGTAAACTTTGTCTAACACTGTCCTGATGTGCACATAGTTTGCGACTGGACGTTAAGCAAAAAATACACCCCCCCCCTCTTTAGTGGATAAATCTGCACGCTAACTGTTGAAGGTCTTTACGTTGAATGCTAGCACCTGTCCTCTTTTCACTACACAAATCCATACTGTAACATATTTAATCATAAAATGTGCATATTAACACTTGTTAAATCTTCGTACATTTCTCAAATAATTTGTTCTTTGCTCGTTTGCATGAGAGATTTGCATTGCAAAATCTACACCCCCCTCATATCTGTTGTCTTGATCAGGACATGAACGAGCCTGCAGTCTTTGGCACCAACGAAGAAAAGCCTTTCAACTGGCCCGAGGATGTCAAGCCTTACTGGTCACTTAAGTGTCCTGTCAGTAAACTCGATGACCCTCCATACAGAACAGGTAGATGAATCACACCTTCTCCCAGCTGTCGATGTTCATCAGTATACATGTACATAGTTATGTACCTTAGGGCATCTTGTTATTCCAAGGAAGGAAGCCATTTATAATCGGTTTACACCTATAACATTCACAGTAAAATTGATGTATTTAGCTATTAATATCCTTGTACAATGTTTATGCAACTGTTCCTCCAGCCGCAGCGTACAGTTACGACACTGCAACACGCCGAGCCCGCCTGTCGGACAAAACACTTTGTCTGACCTCTGTACAGGGTTCAGAACATCAGTACCGCCACTACGACGTCCACAACCTGTATGGTTGGTCGCAGACTCCACCCACACTGCGGTAAGCATCACCGAGTCCGATTTGTGTTTGGTGCTTGGTTGTGTTTTCTTAATAGAACAAAAAACATCCTTTGGTCCTATCCGATCTGCTCGTTAATTATAAGGGCTGCGTTGCATTAGTATTATTATCTGCCCTTCTGGTCCTGAGATCGGACATAGGCTGGTTCACGCTGTGTATTTTATGTGCATCTTTACGAAGGGAGAGGAGATACGAAAACCCATGCAACCCATCCCAGCTGTTAATGTCATAATGACCATTGCAGCAGCGTGGAGAGCACAGAAATGATTTCGAAAATAAAGAGCACTTAGGATCTGGTAGCTAAAGCAAGACCTGGTTTCTGAAGTCCCAAAGCTGGCTGCATAAGCGTTTGTATCTACACTTCAGGTCATAAGAGTAGTCGTAAAGCCCATTCGGCCTGTGTATTTTTACGTCCACCTTTGAGCGTGAACAGGAGATACCTATGGCAGAGAGAGAGAGAAAAGGAGATTTTAGTCCTTCTTCTACAGTCCAGGACAGACAACGTGTAGGACTAGCAAATGAATAAGATTTTTGTTGTTAATTTTGCCCAGAGCTCTACGCAGTGCGACAGGTGAGCGAGGTATCGTTGTATCGAGGTCCACGTTCGTGGGCAGTGGTAAGTACGCCGGACACTGGCTGGGGGACAACCTCAGCAGCTGGGGCGACCTGAGGACCAGCGTTGTCGGTGAGCTCTCTGTAATCATGACACCCCACCCCAACCCCTGTGTAGAGAGTTTGTTGTACTGGAGAGAAATTACTCCTCTTTTAATTCACGAGAAACTGCCAACGATTATTCAGTAATAACTCCAGATGTTTGTGAATGTCTTGGGATTTCACGTTTTCGGAGGAAGAACTGAGTTCCCTTGAGCTCCGCTTTGTTTTGTCGACGTTAAAAGAAAATCATAAACTTTCTGATAATTGCTGCATCTAAGCCAGGATAACGAACTCTGTTTTGTAATGGTTAACATGCTGTTAGCATTTCTCATTCTGCTATCCACTGAAGGAAAATATCCTTCGAGTGATCGTGATGGCGATTTTTTCCCAGGCATTCAAGAATTCAACATCTTTGGAATTCCATACGTAAGTCTCCATCTGTCTTATGTGAAAAATATAATCGTGCTTTAATTCAGCAGTTCTCATACCATAAGACTCCGAAACAGACATTTTGTAATTAACTAGCACCCTAGCAGCCATCGTGAAGAGTCAGAAAACTCCCTGAGAAATATCTCAAATCTGTAATAGAATGAAAATCCCGTATTTTGGCAAATTAATGGATGTAGGAATAAGTACTCAACTGCAACACCGAACCACAACATCTATTTTCCATGTGCAGACGGGTGCAGACATCTGCGGCTATTTTGGAACAGCCGGAGCGGAGCTGTGCAAGCGATGGATGCAGTTGGGCTCTTTCTACACCTTCTCCAGGAACCACAACGCCATCGGCAACAGGGTGAGCTCAAACTGACGAGAACAAGTGTACTGCCAGAAATTTGTCGATGTTGTATTAGCTTCCTAAGGAAAGAGTAGTATTCCGAAGCTTGGTTTGTTTGAAATAATCTTCAGGACCAAGATCCGGGAAACTTTGACGAGGAGACTTCCCGCGTGGTACGAGAGGCTCTGGAAACGCGTTACTGGCTCCTGCCTTTCCTCTACACGCTCTTCCATCAAGTGCACACAGAGGGCGGCACCGTTATTCGGCCCCTTCACCACGAGTAAGGGGGAGCAACTGTTTCATACAAACACGCACGGCACAGGTCTGTGACTAGCACCCTTCTCGGGCTGACAGTTTCTCCTTAACAACACGCAGTTGTCTTTCCCATCTAATAGGAGAGGTATGATGTATTAAGTTCCTTTAAAAATAATCGTTAATTTTAATCGTAAAAATAATAGTAATTTATTTAATAAAGCCCGAAACCAAACTAAAATTTTGCGCTTAAAGACACGCTCTTTCAGTTCTGGCGAAATGTGAGTACTCAAATAAGTAACTTATTTCGTCATTAAAAAAAAACAGGTTCCCAACAGACCCGAAAGCTCTTGACAACAGTCGTCAGTTCTTGTGGGGCTCATCTCTCCTCATCTCCCCAGTACTAGATCCTGTGAGTCTCAGTCTAAAATTTCTCTTGAAATTGCTGCTGTGTTATCTCGCATCTGTTTACCAATAAGCATTGATCATTTTCTCAAACTGTCTCTCACTGAAGCGAGAACCACTGCAAAATCCGAAGCAGCCGTTCCATTGCTGTCGTTGCCAGTGTCGTGTTGTTGTTGTAGTTGTTGTTGTTGTTGTTCAATAGAGATTATACAAGGAATCACAATAAAACAGATAAAGGTTAAGCATATTTCTAAGCAGTCTGATGGCGTTATGGGGCCTCTTCATGCAGCCTCATGTTATGTTACACAATATCATAAAGTATTTCGGTAGTACGGGTGGCTTCACAGGTGCATGTTTATGCATGTAGGCGAGCTCATGCAAGGGTTGCTCAAAAAGTTAAAGACCTTGTTTTAATCTCCTTGGTAGAACGTAACATCTTTGACCTACTACATCCCACCAGGAACGTGGTACGACTA
This sequence comes from Lanistes nyassanus, assembly GCA_004794575.1. Taxonomy (NCBI): domain Eukaryota; kingdom Metazoa; phylum Mollusca; class Gastropoda; order Architaenioglossa; family Ampullariidae; genus Lanistes; species Lanistes nyassanus. The sequence goes on along the minus strand of SMGT01015003.1, from coordinate 78,988 downwards.
TTACACAGTGAGTTAAAAACAAACGCCAGCATTTGGGAACAGCTGCTGATGCTTTTCTCTTTTGCTCATTTGAATTATGAATACTAGTTCTTTACTTCCTGCAAGCATTAGATTCTTTATACCTCCGTATAATTGTCTGAACAGCTGGCTGCAAAATAGCAAAAAAGATTATCGTAATTTCCAGATAAAGACAAACTTTCTGCACAGTACTGAGCTGCTATGTTAATTTGTTTACTATGCCAGTATTTTTTGTTGGAGTTATCCTTTAATAATTTAAAGCGCTCGGTCCTCATTTGTTCTTTATTAATACTAACTATAACACAAAATTCCGATGTTTTATAATCACAGTCACACTGTAGTTTAAAAACGCAATACTTTTAGCCGTTGTTCTGGGTTTGTGCAGAACAACACTCATGCGAGAAGTTAAATTTATTCTGCTACTGACGGCGCACAGATATACAATGTTCTAACAACGAAAGACTAATGTCTTAGGGCAAAGAGGTGACCTCAAAGGGAGGGTATGAGAGGACAGTCCCTGTCCAGTCAGACTCGAGGACAGAACTGCTTGTACGGGGAGGCTCCATACTGCCCCTGCAGGCGCCAGCCCGAAACACGACCTTCAGGTGAGGGTTTTCCTCCTCAGAGCTGTGTTCTCTCTCTTTCTCTTTCTCGCTGTCAGTCTCTCTTTCGGTATTTCCGCTAACTCGCTTCCTTTATTCTTTCTTTCTGCCTCCCTTTTTAAAGCTCCCGTCCCTTTTGTCTTCCTTCTTTCACTCTGTCTCTAATCGCAGGGCATCTTTTTTACAATTTCTGACGTTGTACAGTTCATTACGACTGATATGATCCAACAAACACGTTCGGTATTTCCTGTGCTTGTCTAGTCAGTACGCAGTGTCAATAAAACCACTTCCACTACAAATACGAAGCATTATTTCTAAACAATCCACAGCCGCAAGAACCCGTTCACTCTTCTTGTTGCCCTTGACAACACCAATGCGTCTGTGAAAGCACAAGGAGAGCTGTTCTGGGATGATGGCGTCTCAATAGGTAAGCCCCCTCTAGTTATGCCTTGTCAAGCCTTACATCGTACTTTCAGTTTGTGACTGTTACTTTAAAAACTCTTTGAGAGGCACACGTTGCGCGTATTTCTGAGGGTATCGATTTTTTTGCAGTAATATAAGCATGATAAAACTGTACACATACTGACAGTATACAGTGATGATAACTATTATATGATTCTGTAAAAAAGTCGTCTTTTCTTACAAAGCTCTAGGCTTAAATATCTTCAGTAACCAATATAATTATTATCAGAAGTCTTTGACAGTTTTTCTGTGACCACTCTCTTTGCAGACACGTTTGAGACCGGTAATTATTACAAAGCAAAATATCTGGCAACGGAGGTAAGAAAATGCGCAAATTAACAAATGATTTCAGCAGTTATAAATCTTACTTGATATAAAATAAACTGCCTGTTTATATGATACACATAATACACAGAGGGACAGCAGCCCCGACGGTCTAAAGAAACGAGAAATCAATACACAGGAGGACGGACAGATAGACAGATAGACAGATAGGCGGATTACTTACATGAACTGGTTTTGTCTAGCAATAAACCCTAAAAACAAAAACATTGCTGCAGAACTCAGTCAAGGTGCAGATTGTTCAGAACAACGTCCAAGAAACTTCAAGCCTTGTCTTTGATCAAATCACCATCCTTGGGGTCAAGCCTAACGTGCAGATTGTCAAGGTCGTTGATCAAGACATACAGTCTGACAACAGCACGATCAGCTTCTCTTGGGAATACGTCAACACTACACAGGTGGTTTTAATAATTATGCACGTTCCTTCTTTTCACCTAATTGCTTTTCCTTTCCGAACAAAGTTCCAGGAAAATAACAAACGGTCTACCATTTTCTAATCGTGAGGTCATACACTTACCTATGAAGTCAAAAGCCCCTAATACAACGGTTTTCCATTTATCGTTGTCGCGTGATATCATCAGCAGAACTTCTGTGTGCAATGTCTACGCAGGTAACAAAGCCAATACATTTCTGCGTCTGAATATGTAAGCATATAACTAACTTTTAAACATACCTTTTAATAGGGTGGATTTTAGTACGGTTTGGAAATGAGAAGAGATAATCAAATTTATCCGGTTCTCCCTGATGACTGTTTAATTATATAAAGATATATTTATAAAATTATTTATACTTCACAGATGCTGGTAATTTACACGACTAGTCTTCCTCTGTCAACGTCTTTTAGAGTGGAATGGCTGTAAGTTTTAATTCCTTTTTGCACCCTTTTACAGTTAAATTATCTCCACTAAACATAAGGAATCTTCTCTAGTCAAGGCGGAATTCTGGCTTAGTTAGGTCTCAGCAGACTCATAAATCTGGTCAGATACGGCAGGGTACGTTCCGCGCACAAATGACGTTTGAGATGAAACGGGTGCTAAAACAGACAAGGTCTGCTGTTTGTGTTTTTTCCAGCTCAATCTCTGAGGAGGACTTTGCTCGCGTTGACTGTTGGCCAGAACGGCAAGGTCAGGTAGACGTACCTAGTGCTGTTTCCTGTCAAGGCAGGAACTGCGTGTGGGAGCCACACTGGCACGACAAAGTACCAGACTGTTTCTTCCCCAGGGACAACTTCGGATACAGGTTACCTGGCAGCTGGAATACACAACAAAAACGGAGTCTCTTTCAGAATGTCTTTATAAGGGTTGCATTAAATAGTGCTTTCGCACCCTCAAAGCCCCATGTATCCCTTCATGTTTAGGATGCCAGATTTCGGGCATATAAGGTCTGTACTTGAATGATTGTGTAGAAAGGTTACTTACAAACGTGCCGTAACTTCCAGCTAGAGTTAACAAGTGAGACTCATCAAAGAGCAAAAGGGGTGCTACAGAGTTCTTATTTGCGTACTTACAGGACCAGTGGATCTTTCTTTGAGAGCACTCTTGGCCAGAGCGTTCGTCTGTCTAGAATAGGACCTGGGCCATTCGGGAATGATCTTGAAAATGTTCTATTTTCCGTGGAGGAACACGGTGATGACGTTTTTCGATTCACGGTAAGTGCAAGTTTATGCACAGTAATCACTGATAAACAATCGGGATATAGCTATATTTACCAAACCAAACTTTACGTCTTCCTGAAATGAGGCATATACTCATGCTTTAGTCTGTACATCTTATTCTTCTCGCTGTCAAACATGAAGATGTCTTTCTGTATCCATTATTTTGTTCCTGGTAATCATTTCCTTTAGCACACACTTTATCTCTGAGAATGGTCGATTCTGCTATCAACAATAACAGATCAACAGCCTCTTCAAGTGAAAGTATGGCACACTTACCACTTTGCTAGTGCTTTATTTTAGCTTTATTGCCTTCTTAAGGTTCTCTAAATTCTTCCGCTTTGTCACGTGATTGATGCTAAGTCTTGTGGCATCAACTTCCAGGCTGCGAATGTAAAATACTTTCATTTCGTTGCCTAGTTGCGTTATCTTCCTACCAGCATCGCATCAAATGTCTAGCGTGTTAGCAACATTTGCTTGATGACACTAGTCATGTCACTGATGATTTACATTTGACTGGTATCATACAGTTTACCACGGAAGATGGCTCAAGATACAAAGTGCCAAAAGTTCTCACCTTGGCTAACCAACGTGCGACCCAACCACAGTACAAGTTTGAGGTCACTAGCACCAACCCTTTCGCCTTTAGGATCATTCGCAACACCACTGGCACTGTAATGTAAGCTTACTTTTCGCTGTCCCTTAAATAACTAAGAGAGAGAGCGAGAGCGTGTGTGCTCGCGCGCGCGTGTGTGTGTATGTGATTGTGTGTGTGCGTGCGTGCGTGCGTGCGTGCGTGCGTGTTATCACACATTGTCATCAGCACGTTAACTTCCCATGTCCTAAATTTAACATGGTAACAAACAAATATTCCGCTACAGCACACCCTCATGGCCCTATCTACGTTTCTTGTCCTTTCCTCTTTTTTAACTCCTCCTTCTCCTATTCCTCCTCTTCTTCTTCCACTTTCTTTGCTCTACATCGTCTTCTTCCTCTTGTTGCTTCTACATCTCTTCTCTCCCAGTTCCTGAGCCACTGTTTATAAACACCATGTGTAAATGGTTGAATTACTATAAACATATTTATTGCAAATTTATAGTTTCCCTATACCCTCTGGGTAAGAAGAATACATTTAAAAAAATAATCTTCGTATAGTTTTGTTGTCTTTTACCAAAGTTGCCTTTTTCGAGTGTTGTCACGCTACTGGGGTTCACAGATTTGACACGAGCGTCGGAGGCTTGGTGCTGGAAGATCAGTTCCTGCAGTTGTCCACCCGTCTGCCCACGCGAAACATTTACGGCATCGGAGAAAACATACATTCAACCTTCAAACGAAACTTGTGGTACGACACCTACGGACTGTTTGGTCGCGACCAGACAACAATCGCAGCTGATGCTTTCCGGGTTAGATGCTCATTTATGGCTGGTTCTAGTCTTCACAGACCAATCATCGTCGTCGTCGTCGTCCATCAGATAGAGTAGCTGAGCTCTATAATGGGCCATTGAGCTTTGTACAAACCCGAATTTCGTGCGGAAACTAATGTTCACTCTTCCTCCGAATTCCAGAACCATTTCAATCACTACGGGGTCCACCCTTTCTACACGTGTGTTGAGAACGACGGCAGCACGCATGGCGTGCTCTTGCTGAACAGTGACCCTCAAGGTCAGCAGAGAGTTTGTTGTGGTGGTATGGCTACTTTGTGTTCGTGTGTGTGAACATATGTTGCTACAAAGAACTGTATGAAAACAGTTTCTTTGTCTGTGTGCCTACAGATTACACTTTCACACCACTGCCCATGCTGACGTACAGGACAATTGGAGGCATCCTTGACTTCTACGTGTTTCTGGGGCCTACACCGGAAAACGTTGTACAACAGTACACAGCGGTATGTCGCACACACTCGCACACTCGCACACTCGCCACTTACGCACGCGCGTGCGTATCCACTGTGATGGAGCAGGTTCGCTCCGTAAGTTTTCCTCTCTCCTCTCCCTCTCTCTCTTCCCAACGAAGGCAGGTTTTCGTCCTCTACATGTGTTTATTTGGAGTTTTCCTCTCTCCTCTCCCTCTCTCTCTTCCCAACGAAGGCAGGTTTTCGTCCTCTACGTGTGTTTATTTGGAGTTTTCCTCTCTCCTCTCCCTCTCTCTCTTCTCAACGAAGGCAGGTTTTCGTCCTCTACATGTGTTTATTTGGAGTTTTCCTCTCTCCTCTCCCTCTCTCTCTTCCCAACGAAGGCAGGTTTTCGTCCTCTACATGTGTTTATTTGGAGTTTTCCTCTCTCCTCTCCCTCTTTCTCTTCCCAACGAAGGCAGGTTTTCGTCCTCTACATGTGTTTATTTGGAGTTTTCCTCTCTCCTCTCCTAAGATTAAAAATACAAAGAATATATGTACACGAACATGAAAATATGTGATAAATAGAGCGCGCTCTGCTCTTCCTGTTAGTGTTAATGAAAGTTAAGTAGAGTGAGAAGTTTGTAGGGATATTTCTTATCTTTTTCTACTCACATTAGCTAGTTAAACTGCCTTTTAACGTAACCTAATCTATTAAGACGTTGGGTGAGTTCAGTATCTACTGTAAGAGTATATCGAGGAGAATCCGAATATGTTAGTTGTTAGTATCTGCAACTATCCTAGAAGGGTATAGAAACGTTTAAAGAGAGTGAGCCTAGCACAGCACCCTGGAAGATGACAGTGCGTCACAGCCACTGTTCGCTGGGCACCACTCGACCTGGGTACCGCCCCCCGGCGTTCGCTGTGGCTGTGAGCGTGATGGCCAAAACCGTCTCCGTGATGGCTGCGTCCATCACACCACAAACACACAGGCGCGCATGTACGCGCTTACACATGTGCCGCCGACTGTTCGGACACATGTAGACAGCAGAGTGCACATGCGCCAGACCTGTAACTATGATGTTACAATGCACGTGAATTCTCTCTTTGAGCGGCAAGCGAGAACGCTAGGGAAGGCCTTAAACGACTCAACAAAATCATATAGAACATTCGTAACAACTAATTTTAATCCGACCGCTTGCACGAAAGAGGGTCACTTAATTTCGACGAAGAACTTTTCTCGTAATGCAGTTCGAATGAAAGTTGTCACAAAACTTAATCCAGCCATTCCACAGAAAATATAAATGCACTTATTATTTTGTGTATCAAATATTTTTCACAGACATACATTTCTCACAAAATATGTGAGAGAAGAAACTTGTCGGAGAAAAACTATTTATCATAATTTGACAAAATATTCCATGCATACAGCTGGTTTTAGTTCCTTACTTCAGCCTTCATACGACTTGCTCGATCCCAGCTGTAAGCCTCGTACTAGCGAAAAGTCGCTGACTTCCACAGTCTGTTCACTGTTCTCGTCCCGCTTGCAGGCCGTCGGCAGGCCGTACATGCCTCCGTACTGGGCGCTGGGCTTCCAGCTGTGTAAGTATGGCTACAACTCGCTGGACAACCTCAAGGTGGCAGTGGACCGCACTAGGGAGGCTGGTATTCCGCACGTGAGTTGTTCGACCATTCGCTACAGAGACTGGTTTACCAACGCCAATAACTAACAAAGGTTTATTGTCAAGCTCTCTGCACTGTTCCTGGTATACCAGGAAACCCTTTTCATTCCGTGCGTGGAAGTTGTTGGGCAGGATGCGAGAACTGAAACGTTCTAACATTATTCAGTGACTGGAACTTTCTATGACAGTACAGACAAGCGCTGAGCTTGTGTGTGTGTGTGAGAGAGAGAGAGAGAGAGAGAGAGAGAGAGAAAGAAAGAGAGAGAGAAGCGTGTTATTTCCTGTACAATCACGTTTTATACAGGTGCTGTGAGTTTTCTGTTTGTTCCGATCTGTCGTTTTCTGAATTTTGCAATGAGAGGATGGCATGACAAAGCAGTTGCTTCCTTCTTCCTCGTGAACGATTGACCTGCTATCGTCACTAAATCTTGTGAAACAGCCTGGGCCTCCAGAATATTCTGTGATGCTCACTCTGTCCACCTACTTTCCAGGACGTGCAGTACGTAGACATAGATCACATGTGGGAAAGACTAGACTTCACCATCGACAACACCAGCTTCTCGGGCCTGACGGACTACTTCCGTCAGCTCAGAGATGGCGGCATGCACACTATTATCATTCTGGTGAGAGAATCATTTGTCTTTATCTGGAAGTGGAAATCCATTGTTCTGGTTCCTTTCTCCTTTTTTTCTTTCCTCTCTTCTTTGATATTTTTGTTCTTTCTTTTATTTTCGTCCCTTCTTTCATTCCTTCGGTTCAGTTGCGTTACTCTGAACCTGTAAAATACAACCATGTCAGTATCGCTTCCAAACTTATTATTTGACAAGAGTGTGTATCCTGTTCACAGTTTAAAAAGCGTGTTACGATAAGGGTTTAACTTTAATGTAGTTCAGTTCATTTGGCTTTTAGATAATGTCTTTTTCTTTTTGTGTAGATGTCATGTGAGTGAAAAACCAAAGTTTCTGACCTTTGAACGTAGTCTTGCATCTATTCTTTCTGATAATCCTTTCAGCTTGTTTGTTTTTAATTTAAGTATTTGTTTGCTCCTTCGTTTTCAAGGACCCAGCTTTGGTGAGCAACTACTCAAACTACGAACCGTACGAACAGATGAAAGCCGTTAACGGCTTCGTGATGTGGCCCAACGACACCAACTACATCCATCCTGCAGACTCTGATGACGACGGTGCCATCTTGGGCTACGTAAGAATTTACTCTGCGTGAACAGTGAACCTGGAATCCAGCTCGATAAAAGTTGCCTGTTCCTGAGTATTTGTAATGTCATTTTTTCAGGTATGCTTGTAGACCTAGCAATACAAATCTGCTTCACCTTTCAATGCTGTCAATCTGTTGGCAGGTGTGGCCGCAAGGAAAAACGGCGTTCCCAGACTTCTTCAAGACCAAAGTGCAGGAAGTTTGGCTGAAACTTATTGTGGAACACCGCCAGCGTATTGACTTCGATGGACTGTGGATTGTACGTCACTGCGACCTTTAAGATAAATGCTCATGAAATTTCTGATCGTTTCAGTTGATCTTAATTCCCTATAACATAAATGGCTGGCAGTGTGCAGCTTATAAAGGTTTACAAAGGACGTCCGGGGGAAAATATTCAACAATTCTGCAACATTTTGCAGCTTTAATTATATCAACTGTAATATGTTTAGCAGAATGAAGCTCTGTTCATAGTAGGCAGGAATCTGCAAATGATCGCATCAGCAATTGATTTTATCAGGACATGAACGAACCGGCCGTGTTTGGTACCAACGAAGAAAAGCCTTTCAACTGGCCCGAGAATGTCAGGCCTTACTGGTCACTCAAGTGTCCTGTCAGTAAACTCGATGACCCTCCGTACAGAACAGGTGATTTGTGGCTTTTTTTCTTCCACCAGATCAGTTGCCGTACAAAAGTCTATCTACAGGCTACAGCTAATTACGGGTTGATTTAGCTGTCAGGTCTAGATCTTAGCTAGAGCAAATTTCCCAAGAGGCAGTCAGGTAGACTGTGACATGTATACAGTATGGTCGATTCGTATTGTTGCTGTGCAGCGGCAGCGTACAGCTACGACACCCCGGCCCGGCGTGCCCGCCTGTCGGACAAAACCCTGTGTCTGACGTCAGTACAGGGTCCTAGCAACCAGTATCGCCACTACGACGTCCACAACCTTTACGGCTGGTCGCAGACACTACCCACGCTGAAGTAAGGACTGCAATCGTACGTGTTTGTTGTACAATATGGGAGTGCTGGATGGACTTCAAGCACAGAAGCTCTCTAGTAAACTTCAGCTAAACTGTACAATCTAGCTCTGGGTTTCACGTGGGTTCGCCCTGTGTATTTTACGTGTAGGTGTGGAAAGGAGATACAAACCCCCATGCAAGTCCGCCCAAATAAACAATTGATACTTACATAATGCTAGCAGACTAGCTTACTTTGTGAAAACAGAACAAATCTTATTGCGCAGGTCTCGTTTACACAGAGTGCTTAATGACAGTATCTTGAAAAAAGCTTCCAACTAACGAAAAATGTCAGATTAATGAACGAAAGAAGTGTTGTTCAGTGCCACATGTCGGAGTACACGTGACAAATTTCAGACAACAGAGGTAGCAGGGCTTGAAAGGAAAGACACAATGGCCATCCGCGGACACTTTGTGTTTGACAGATTAGAATAGCGGTATTGATCCTTGTCAACAAAATGACAACCAGGTCATGACTGGCTGACTGGCTGGCTGACCGATAGGGCGATTTAGCTAACTGGTTATCATACTACGAACAGGTGAACTCTTTACACGCATGCGCAGGGCCCTGAGAGCCGCCATTGGCAACCGTGGCATAGTGGTGACCAGGTCCACGTTCGTGGGCAGCAACCAGTACGCGGGACACTGGCTGGGCGACAACTTCAGCGGCTGGGACGACCTCAGGGCCTCCATCATTGGTCAGTCAGAGGACTCTTCTGAGACGCCTTTCTTAACCAGACGAATGTTCGTCCCAGTTCGCAGAGCCCTTACACACGACCACGTTCAGCGAACTAAGGCGCATATTCGTCCGGTTAAGAAGAGGCTTTTAACCTGCTGACCGGACGATATATGCTTGAGAAAACTTTTAAAAGTTGTTCTTCTTTTGTGAAGCCTAAAGAATATATTTTGACGTTTTAAAAATAATATTTAGGCACGATCTGTGGATGACAGACTCCTCTGTATGCACTTCGTTAGGGATGCGATACCTTAAAGCCTTTCTTTAACGGAGTAATGGTGAGGTTTGCCGTAATTATTAAGAGAGAAACAAACAGAACATAGAACCCTTACCTTGCAACCTGGATGTCATTGCTTCCGGGCAGAAATGAGATCCTTTCCTGAACATGAACATTGTCTTGTGAAACATAGGTATTCAGGAGTTCAACCTGTTCGGCTTCACCTACACTGGCGCTGACATTTGCGGCCATTTCGACACAGCCAGCGCCGAGCTGTGCAAGCGGTGGATGCAGCTGGGGGCTTTCTACACCTTCTCCAGGAACCACAACGCCATCGGCAACAGGGTAATGCTCTCCGCTGCCACGCTCATGTTGATTCGTACTTGAAAAGAACAAGGAATTTTAGTTACGCCAAAACTACATGCAGTCTTCTGAGAAGACGAAGACTTTTGTTTAAAGTTCGGGGAGGAGTCTCGCTGACTCAGAACATCGAAGCATGGTTCGCCCACAGGTAATTTTAAGCTAGAAGTATTTTTCGTTGACGTCAGAACCTTGTCAAAGGTAATTATATTAACTGGTATCATCCTCAGTGTCCTTAACCAGGTTCGATGACGAAACCCCGTTGGACTCCTAATATTTTTTGACATTAGATTTCTGTCATGGTTTCACTACAAGGATCAAGATCCGGGTAACTTTGACGAAGAGGTGAGCCGCTTGTCACGCGAGGCCATGGAGACACGCTATTGGCTACTGCCGTATCTGTACACACTCATGCAACAGGCGCACGTGCATGGCGGCACAGTCATCAGGCCCCTTCATCACGAGTACGTCACCAAGTCAAGGCTTTAAGTTTGTCTAAGAGACAGTGTGCATGAGGTCATGAACGAGACAATCTGTAATTTTTGTAAGTGCTGGTGACACTGTCGTCCTACGCCGACTACTGAAGGAGCTACAGTGTTATTTTCTTTACTAAAGATCTGCACACAGATCATTGGGTTTGTCACAAACCTGTCCTCGAAAATCCCTGAACAGGAAACGTTTTTTTTCCCCACAAAGACCTGATGAGCGTTCGACCCTACCGATTTTCCATCCATAAAATCTCTATAATCTTTACACCGCACACGACATGTTTCATTTATGCACAGCATACGACCAGTTTTATGTACGGGAAAGGATATACCAAAGGTTGTGTTAGCTTACATGTATATTCATATCTCTATTCCATACATAAATTCGCCGTAAGGCATACACCCCTTTAAATTTACGAACACTTTTTATGTGTGGGAAAGAAATACGAACTTTCCCAACAAGCCCTGCACGCTTATTCACAATGGAAGATTGCGGTAATACATATGTAAGGGAAGGTCAGGGGTTGCAGGATGAATGATCACAGCACGGGGAAACGAACAAGTTTATCTGTTCTTAGTTCTGTACTTACAGAAGGCATATAATCTTAATACTGTAATACACATCCCCTCTGGCCGATACAGGTTTAGCACCGACCAAAATGCTCTCGACACCAGCTCGCAGTTCATGTGGGGCGCCTCCCTGCTGATCTCACCAATCATTTATCCCGTGAGTCCACGCCGCTAATTTCCGCATCTAAACAGTGCGAGAAATATTTCTAAAGTCTGGTGTACCTAAATTTATATGATGTATTGCAATCACAGCTGAAAAAGTAATGAAACAATCTGTCCATTCAGTACACTTCTGGTGACGATATTTTGGCTCCTGTGTAGATTTCCAAAAGGTTTAAGGTTTTATAATAGTGTTCGACCTTTTTTTAACATTCCAGAATGCTACAGAGCTGACTTATTATCTCCCCCACAGTCGCTGGTATGACTTCTACACGGTAAGTGCACACTTTGTGCAGCAACTTGTTTAACATTTTACTCCGCCAGCAACTATAAATGTTGTATCACAGCAAGTAGTTCCACCTTGTAAACAAGTGTCACAGCCAGAGGAAATACGTGTGTGCCGGAGAAGGCGGAGAGCTCACAACTAAACCGACGATCCCTGTCTTGTTGGACAGGGCTACCCCCTGCACCACTTGACGACTTTTGATTACGATAATATCACTTTTTACGATAATATCACTCTCAAAGCCCGGTGGTAAAAATATCGAAGATACGTTCTTCGTCCATGCGCTTGTCTTTAGCTCAGGGCCGGATAGCATGCGCGTTCGTGTCTGCCGCACACACGAACATATGCACGTAAAATAGAGAAGGACAGAGGGTCTTACGGTCGCTCTGACAGACACGAACCCTCACGCAATCCAGCCCTGGCACTGAGCGTGTATTTTTTTTTTCTTCTCTCAAGGGTTTGATGATTACAAATGAAGGAGGCCTACACAAAACCATATCGGTCAGGTCCGACAGTCCAGTCCAACTTTGTGTTCGTGGCGGGTACATCATTCCTATGCAAGAACCAGCACGGAACACTACATTCAGGTAAGATCCATTGTCAGTTTTCTATTTTAAAAATGTACCCACACCTGCTTAATAATTTCTTTCTACACAGTTTCTGCACAACTTTTTAGATACTTATTCCTTTCCTTCGTTTTTCGTTCATTCGTTCCTTTGCTCGTTTGTTCTTTCGTTCACTTGTTGTTATGTAGTTGACGGAAGAGGTTTCCAGAGCGAAACAAACGGCGCATTTCATGGCAATTATCGAGATTACGAGCAGCGCAAACGCCTGTGTTTGTTTTATTTTCAGCCGGCGAAACCCTCTGAAACTTCTCGTGGCGCTCAGTGATGACGATAACAACGGAGGGGTGGCAGACGGACATCTGTTCTGGGACGACGGGCTGTCCATAGGTAACCCGGCGTCGACAGTACCCCGGTTCCTTGTCCTCCTCTCAAACGTATTCTTATTCACGAGGGTTTTTTTTCGTGCTCTGTCCCTCCCCTCTCTTTCTATGATATATATATATATAGTGTGTGTGTGTGTGGCAAAGGTCCTACGTCCTTATGCACGAAGGGCAGGATGTTACGGTTATAGCTATAGTGTCCGCCATCAATGAATGCCCTTTTCCTCAGGGGTTTTTTTGTTTTGGCGGAGTGGTGGGGAGGAGGTTGACAATCTTTGTTTTCTCTCCCACCACTGTTACCCTACACACGCATGCACTTAAGTAAAACGCTTCGCTTAAGCATTTGAGATATTTCTGCTGCAGATTCTTATGAAAACGGCAACTACTTCGAGGCATCGTTCAGAGCAGAATCAGTGAGTCGTTTTCCCCCAGTGAACTTTAGACGGAATACTTAGTGATTTAATGCACTTCAAGTCAAACCCTTAGGACTACAAGCGACCTTGGCCCCTGGCCATGACTGACTTGACGTTATGACGCAGAATGCTTATTCGATTTTATGCTGTCAGGATATTTTGAGACAGACACAAATGAGGATAGTCAATGTTTTATTTAAATTATAGGCCCATATATAACTTTATATACATTTATTCTTCCTTTCTAATTGAGAATTCTAATGGTTCTTACTTCCTTAATTTGCAGCAAAGTGTACGAATGATGATAGAGCATAATAACGGAGTGCCGGAAGTTGACCGGCTGGCATTTAACACCGTGGAGGTATGGGGCGTGCAGACCGAGATACCACAAGTCACAGTCAACGGCGTCGCTCAGGTTGCAACCTACGACCCTCTAAACAAGGTAAGCGGTCAGTGATTGTCATTGACGTCTCTGAATTGTGGATCAGAGAACAGAGACGCTGCAGATATTATCGCTCTTAGCACTAACATTACAATCACTAGCTTGGCCCATGCAGTGGCACGCACTAAAACTCGTGGCTGGTTACACGTCGTAAAGCCCGTTCAACCCATGTATTTTACGTACACCTTTATGTGCAGAGTGGAGACACGAATGGCTACGCAGCCCGCTCCAGCGCGTTATCTTTATCATTGGTTCTTTACATTTCATCTACATGGAGATATCAAGTAACGATAGAAATCCTTTTACTTTAATGCAGACAAAAAAAGCCCACATGAACATCAAACATAATTGCTGAAATTTCTTTATTTGTAAATTCGGTTTCGCATAGTAACAGTTATATGACTCTTTCAGGTTCTCCGCGTCAAGACGTCCCTGCCCTTGAAGACGTCCTTCACCCTGTCTTGGAAATAATAGGCACAAAAGGCTTTCGATCCCTTCCCTGCACCGTTTCTGAAACACTTAGCATTGTATACTTTTCGCGACTTGCACGTCGTTTTGCATCAGCGTTTTGGATATTTTGTTACATATTCCTGTCTGCAGAAAATAAACCATAGAATCGTTAATGTTTGTAAAAATGTCGTCTCCATCTAGTCGAACTGGTATAAGCAGGGTCGAAAGTGAACATGTTTCTATCAATGGGATACTTACATCTGCTGTTTGGTGGGATCAGGTAAGCTAGGATTGTGACAAATGAATTTCGGGAGTACCTCAGATTTACCCGCCGAAGCCCTCTATCCATTACTTTACAAATAAAAACACACAAACAACACAAAACAAAAAAGAAAGAAATCTTTCCTCGTGTCTCGCGGTGCCTGCATATAGCCTCTAGCTCACAGGCGTCCAATGCGCATTTCAACGCACCTTCTCTTACATTTAAAAAAATCTTCCTGGCAGCAGACGTGCCCACATCCTTTTTTGCGCATCTGTCGGAGGTATTACACGCTTATTAAATTAGTTAAATTGAAAGAAGGAAAAGTTTTTGCCGGAACGGCATCGTTTGATAAACATCCAGAATCGTTTTTCTGGAAAATTACGGTTTTGTTCCGATATTTTTCCAAAGCGCTTTCTTCCACCCAAGAAAGCCTCAATTGAGCGCGACATAGCTAATTGCAGCATATCCAACTAATCACGGGTTTGAACCTTTGAGGTCCACCAACACGAAAAGAAAACACCCGCGAAATATTAAGAGCCTGGTCTCGTGGCCATGCAGTCGTAAGCCGTGACGCAGATACACCATTCCTTTCCCTATTATGACGTAAGATACTTGACATAGCGTTACCACGAACCTTCACCGCAGTTACAGCTGTACCACGACTATAGCTACCGGCAACAGTTCCCTAGACAGGAATTCCAGTTCGAACCAAGTCGACTGACAGACTGGGCAGCGCTGATGTCTTTGTGAAAACATCAAAGGAGAACGTTTCTTATTAGGATAACTGTGAGCTGATTTATATATATATATAAACCTTCCAAAGCGCCGTTGTCGAGGATTTTTGTGCTGATAGGATTTTAATCTCAAGATTGCATTTCACACATAGAGCACTACAGTTATAGTTTATCCGACTCAGATTATACATTTTAATTAAAAGAAAACGTTCCGTCTCGAAGGACTTTCGGTAGGAAGACAAAAGCTAAAGGAGAACCATTACCGATGTCGGAAATCAACCGCCCAGGCTTGAAAGCGAAGACGGCATGTAAGAAGATTTCCAGTACTCGCTCGATTTCATTGGACCCTCCACGCAAACGTCCCTCCAACAGGACTACGGCCAACGTCGAGCAGAGTGACAGCTCTAGGTCTCTGGACTTTAAGAACCACGTGCTGCTGGCCCGGGACAGTAACAGGGCGGCCCTGGCAGAGCGACTGGAGGTGGCAACGATGCCGTGGCCCGGCGCGGACAAGGGCAGAACGTCGAAGACCGAGTTGCAGGCACTGTACAGGGTGTGGTCCACGCAGCTGACCGATTCGTACCGGCCGCAAGTCAAAGACGCTCCCTTCGTCAGCGCCGAAACCAACCTGTCGATCATCTGCAAGCGCCGGGGGCAGCCCAACAACCAGGAGTCATTGCCCAGGAACGAAAAACCTGCCCATGCTGTGAAACAAAACCGCGCCTTGAAATTTCTTGACAAAGTCGCCTAAGGGTCGTGTGCTGGAGTCGAGGGCGCGTCCCTGCCTACAAGCATCAGCGTGACCGTGTGTGCGTAAAACTGCACCAGTAAGAGTGTAGCAGAAGACTTGCGCATCAGCAAGCACTCTGTTATTCCATACACATCCCAACCCCTGCTCGCTGATCACTGACACGGAAGCCAAACTGCGGATGCAGTCGTCTTGTAAGGAGATTGAAAAAAAAGACAAACTGCAAAACTTGAAAGACAAATTAAATAATGACCTCTGCTGTGGTATGATCGGTTAAAGGATGGACAAGAGCACAAGGTATGGCCTATAAAATGTTGGACAACATTCACTGGAAAACTATCTCATCACATGAAATTGCCAGGAACGAACACTCAGTGACAATGTTCCAGATTTTTAAAAGCTAAGATGATTGCAGACGTTTGTAGTTTTAATATTTGATTCACATTTTTCTCACTTTGTCATTTCCCTCTCAGACCAAAGACAGCATTCACTACCAAGCTATGGCATTAACGTTTGTATACCAGTTTATTGGCAATTCGGTTGATGATTACCACTTTAAAGTTGGCATTTGCAATAAAAATTCACTGTTTTCTTTGAAAATGTCTTATAGAATAATCTCATAGAAGTCACACCAACTCTATTTGGCTGTTCTATGGGCTGGATACAAGGAACATACCTGTCAATTTCCTAAAGCCATTCAGGCATTTTTTAAAAAAAAATCTGTACACAGTACAGTCAAAAGGGTAGGAAGTGATGAATTTGAATAGTCGATTCTCTATCTTATTGTGATCTACGATACCTTTCCAGGGAAAATGGTGGAATTTGTGACTAACCAGGTGTCAATGTGACATCTGCCAGAAACATTATCTGGCATATATTGCTCCTGATGCTGCAGTCATATTTTTCAGAAGCAGCAACCTCAGTAACTTTTGAATTATTCAGGAACAGAGAGTGCTATTCTTTTAAAGTTTAGTGTAAATGATGCATGAAAATAGATTTTTGTGTGTGATGGCAGTGTTACTCTCAAAAATCACCTATGACCAGAAAGAACAAACGAATTTATTGGTTAGGCCTTCAGCCCATATCAAGGTGACAATACCATACTCAATATTTTCAATTAAAGTGATACCTGCCTATCAAGAACCAAGAATACTAAGGTGCACATGCCTGCAGACATGCACACAAGCATGCTTATGCGCACACACACACACACACGAGCATCCGTGCAACTTAAGGAGCTTGCAGAGGTGGTCTAAGTATATCTGCCTCTCTCCGTTGTAATGCTTTATACTGGAAACAAGCCAGGCTTCGTGTAAGTCTTGGACTGCTGTCAGCCATGAGTACAGAGAATCGAAACATGGAAGAAGAGTAAAGACCAGAAGCCGCTGAGCGAGATGTGAGAGAGTTAACCAGGAGGTGTTTTGTTGAATGCAGTCCCACTTGTCGATGTTCCTTCTTTAACTATCGTGCTTTCTCTTCTCTTGCATCTGTGATGTCTATCTTTTGGGAGGCAGGCTTTTTACACTTCACTTCCAGTGTTTTTTCAACATAGTACTTACCACATAACAGACCCAAAAGACTTAACATTCCTTTCATACACAAAGTGTGTACAGATATGTGTTCTGTAATCCCTTTAATAGATGTGGCAGCATCATCTATGACATCCAATAATGTTAACTCTTTGCAACCAGTCTGTCAAGGTTCACCATTGAAACGTTCAAGCATCTAGCTGGTTGTTTCTTTTCTTTCTCCCCTTCCACACTAAATGCATAATTTGCCAGATGCTTTATATGGCCAGACGTCAAATCCATGTTCTGAGTTTTATCTGACCTTAATAAGGGAGAATCAAACCTTGGAGATAAACATAAGCAATGTGAGACCAAGATTATGCCAGCCCAGCTTCAAGAAGTACTCTCTGACTCTTTAGCCATGGCCTGAAGTCGGGCAGTGAGCCTCTCCATATTTTTCTCTTTCTTCTTCTGCTTCGCCAGTGCTTTTTCTTGTTTTTGTTTCTCTTCCATCATCTCCTGCAAACAAACAACCACACATACAGATGCAAAGTTGGAGTCAAAAAAAAGGATGAATCATAAATAACATAGTTAATAGATCTTAATATGTCCACATAGTATTTTAAATTATAATGGCCTAGCAAGTAATGATGGCTTAAACTAAGCTCTGGTACCAAAGAAACTTCCACCAATCCTCACTTCTATATCTCACTCATGCATATTTAAAAATATTCTGCTATCTGGAATTTGGTGCCGTTTGCATCTTTATTTGTTTTTAATCTATATTACCACTACCAGTACTATTCTCACACTTGCAGATGTACTGAGTTACCCTGCAACCCTGTAAGCCCAACTTGGTCCACTGATTTATCGTAGTTTGATTCCCACACATGATAATTAATAAAGAACAAATGAGGACCGAGCACTTAAATTATCGAAAGATAACTCCAACAAAGGTACTGGCAGCTCTCAAACATAGCCATATGCAGACGCCTGTGCCCACGGGAGCTTACCATACCCAAACACGTAGCAAAGAGAGGGCCGAAAGAAAGGAACTTGGCAGATCCTCAAAAAGATCTGCCATCCCTTTCTTTATAACGGCGCTATTCTTCACACAGCTAACCCTCGGTGCACAACGTGTGCATACAGAGAATCCATGTTAATGAAGTCAGCCTGCTCGCTAACCATGTGTTGATAACTAGGATTCAAAGACGAACACAACATAGGACATGAAATCCTTAAGGTGCAAATTATATAATTTGCACCTTGAGGACTTCATATATTTGTCCTATGTTGTGTTTGTCTTTGAATCCTAGTTATCAACACACGCTTAGCGAGCAGGCTGACTTCATTAACATAAATTATATAATTTGCACCTTGAGGATTTCATGTATTTGTCCTATGTTGTGTTCGTCTTTGAATCCTAGTTGTCAACACATGCTTAGTGAGCGGGTTGACTACATTTAATAGGGATTCTCTGTATGCACACGTTGTGCACCGGGGGTTAGCTGTGTGAAGAATTGCGCCGTTATAAAGAAAGGGATGGCAGATCTTTTTGAGGATCTGCCAAGTTCCTTTCTTTCGGCCCTCTCTTTGCTACTTGTTTGGGTATGGTAAGCTCCCTTGGGCACAGGCGTCTGCATACGGCGATGTTTGAGTGCTGCCAGTACCTTTGTTGGAGTTATCCCACACATGAGTTGGAAATTGTTATAAATACTTCCTTTATATTCTGCCTACAGTTAAAAGCGATCGACTGTCTACTATACACTGACTTATGTTTTATATTCCACTGATTCTGATCGACCATTTGTTAAGGCATCATACAGATAGGTAATAAGGAGTGGAACAATAATGAAAATTACTATTAATAAAATCGTAACATTTTAACGAAAACAAAAAAATCTATCATATATGTGCATCTGGTTTCAATGCGTTGTTTCATTGACGTCACTTCGGCCGCTGTGGCTCCTGCTAAAGTTTCCAGCAATCTCCGATACGGCCACCACCCGAAGACTACACTTTAAAGTTAAGTTCTTGTACCATCTCTCCAAACACTCTTCAGCTCAGAATCAAATTCATTCTCAAAGGAACCAAACAGTAACATCTTTAAACTGTGCTTTTGTCTTCAGTAAAGTTCTAAAAAGAAGCCTCGTGAGAAGTCAATTCAAAACACTGAACTAAAGCATCATGGTTTTCAGTAAAATACCTGGAACTTGGAGTCTCGTGGATCAACATAATAGCCAAAGAACTCTCTAGCCTCTTCTAACAGCTGCTGTTTCTTAGCTTCTTTGGCCTTCAACTCATCAACTTTCTTCTTTTTCTTCTGTCTGTATTCATCTAGCCACTGGCTCATTTTGGACATGTTTGCCTTAATCTTCTGTTCCCTGAAACAGGAGTTTCATAGACTAGTGAATATGTTTTAAGCAATGAGATCCACTTTTATCATAATCATGGCATTCAATCGTAACATTCCATCAATCCAACTATTTGGTACAATATAGTATATTCTGATGTAAGTACTTCTAATCATTGCTGGATTGCATTTATAACTGTTCAGGATATGTGCTACAGTTACTCATTAAGGATGCTTGTGAGAGGCTCTTTGTAAATTACACTGTACTAATTAGCCAGTACCTACTGGTAAATTTGCAATCATCTGTTGAAATTCTCTAAATCATCCCCATGCAAAACCAATATCTCTGTCACTGTTGTTCCACGGGTTATGTCAATTATTTTTAATTTACAGTGTCATTAACTGTAGTTTTACAGTCAATATAATATCTTTGTAGATGTGAAGAGATGAACAGACACTAAATGTGAATTGGTCTCGTTTTCATTATGAACTCTTTTTAAATAGCTTCAGTCAATTATTGTGTGAACTGACACAATGTGTCACATGTGCAGACATGCCAAACCACAGACTTGAAAATTCTAATGTGCAACGAAAAAAAATCTAGTCCTCCCATGTCTGTATGGTCAGGGGAAAAATTGCATCTTGCTACCTCCACTTACTACTCATTTCCCCCCTAACAATAATAGCTACAGTTTATCTAAAAAGTACTATTCAACTAAAACCAAGAAATTATTTTTGTTTAAATATCATTATTTAAATCTGTTAAATATTGTTGGATACATACTTCTATCAAGACGCAAGCTTTTGATTATTTAAAAAACCATGATATTAAGGCCATTGAGTGAGGATATACTTTGCATAAGCATTTACCTCTCTGCAATAAATTTGGCATCTGCTTCTTTCCTTCGCTTCAGTTCTGCCATTAGTTTTTCAAATGATGGCTCCCACTCTTGCATGAGCTCAACACGCTCTTTGGCTTCCTCTTTGGTCGGCCACATAATGCGTGGATCAACACCCGATGCCATGCCAAACTTGCCATAAAGTTTTTGTTGGTACCTTAAAAAGAACAATAATAATATTTCAAAGTCTAACAGGTCTGGCAAAAATCAATTAAATCTACACTTCTAGACCAGTCAAATTTCCACTGGCCCGGATTGTTTTCTCTTCTTGATATGCCTACAAAAATGGACAAAAAAAATCTTTAACAGGATGGGCTAACAATTAATGGCCTGACAAGATTTCTAGTGGTCAGCAGACCACCATATTTCATTTCCCGATTCTGTCTATTCCTGTTAAATGATTGGAGTAAGGGTCTCGTCATGTAGTTGATAGTAACTGTACCTGACAAAAACATTCAAAGTTTTTTTAAATTAGTAAAATCAATTAACAGTACTTTCATTGTATTGCTGAGAGTTTAAGCTTTCCACTGATATCTCATTTTTAAACATTGGTGAAGATCTGTAGAAGTTATGAACGTTTAACTCTCAAAAACTCAGTTCGCTGGACACAATTTCTCTTAAGATCCTTATGTAAACAAAAGTGACAAAATTAAATCAAAGAAAAATTCATAACTCCCTTAATTTTTGTCCTACTTTAATAAATTTTATGTCATTTTGCTTGTATTTTTAAGGTCTTCATTGTGACGTACCTTACTTTTGAAAAAAAAATTGAAATTTTTTTGCCACGTACCTACAACTACAAGTACTAAGTAGGCTTACAAACAAGCGTCACTGGAAAGACATGGTTTAACAATTATTATCATTGTTTGGGGGATTTTATAAAAAAAGGTAAATATTTCACGTATAATTAAAATCTTTGGTACCCCAATGCACTTGGGGAAAAACTGGCTTCAAATTCTCACGAGTTTCGCAAGCTGCTCCCCCGCCTCTCTCAGTCTGAGTCTCTATCCCTGTCTCAGTGTCTGACCTTGATTGTCAGGTGTTTTGAGAATAAAGGGACTAACCACAACTGTGCCGAATACAGAAAACACCTTAAACTCTGTATTTCAAACCCCTTACTTTATAGTTTGTTGATAGTCGTTCCTGATCTCGGGAATTTGCCCTCGGATTCTCCGTTGTAATGCCGGGGTTAAACTCGAAATATCACGCAGAGCTTCGATTCTCTGTTCGTCGTCTTCTTTTTCCATCTTTGCAAATATTTCAGCTGCACTCTCTCTGATCTCTGCCATACCAGAGATTGTAGAACTCTCTCTTCCAGTTAGTAATTGCGTCTTGAAAAATAGGTCTACCTTTAAGCACCTATTACGATAAATTCCCGTCAATGTTGTGAGTTTACATGTAATGGATGCCATTTTCACAGCCAGTCCTGGATAGTTGCCTCCCCTAAGCCCGTGGTTTGCACTAATTAAAGGGAGTACACTCACTCATAAAACAGTCAGTAGCATAACAGATGAAATTACGTGCCATTTCTGTAAAACTGTCGGTTAAAGATAAGAGATACTTATGAGAAAATTATGAATTTAGAATGAGCGTTTCCATGATTAACTGAGTGTTCTCCCTTTGTTAACAATAGTGGGATCATGGGATGCGTTTACGAATGGCGGCGGTTTTTAGCATGCTTTGACACGAAACATTGAAGGAAATCCATCTGTTCAAAACAATTTTTTAACCAATGACTGTTTCTGCCATATATTTTGAAACGGCCCGCAAAAGTGCTATATTTTGCATCGGCAGATTACTTTATAACATTTGCCGTCATCTTTATGAGTGGATAAAATGTAATCTCTGTGTTACTAACGCTGTAGTAGTCTGTTGAGTGTTGTGTTCGTGTGTAAAATTATATCAGTCGTCGCAGAGATATCTCTTTGACTCGACGTTTTCAAGACACTGTGTTTTCCTGTTAACTGCATAAATATCCAGATTATTTTTTGAGATTTAGGGGACTTGAAGTATGTTGTTCGCTACTCTATCCATTTGATGTTTCTGTCAATGTCAACATGAGTAAGTGAAACATTTTGAGTGGGAAATCAAAATGAAGGTGAATTTAGAAGTAATTGCTTCAACGACGATTAAGAGACAAAAACCATGGCCACGCATTTGCTGGGTGGGAGTGGTGAGTAAATTAAATAATGTTTAGTTCCACTTATATTTAACAGCTTAAAACTTATACTCTGACCGGAATTGACTGATCTGCCAAAGTGGCAGGATCAGTGTCCCTAGCGCTAGATCCACAAGGTACAAGGACTTTGTACCTGCATTCATTCACATACATAATCAGCTGCTGTCCAGGTTATTTGCACATGCACTGTCCAGCTCCAGAAGAGTACATGTTTAGGGACATATATGGGTATCCTTCACTGTCAGTCTGTTAGATCTCAAACTTTATGCAGAGCATACATCCCTTTGTTGAAAAGCAGGGTGTAGAATAGCTGCTCATACACTCTGCTTTAAATCTTGAAATCTGTAAATTGTTCATTGAATATGGAGGGTTATAGCTGCTCCAAACAAGGTTGGGTTTGTAATTATTTAAAATTTGGTTGACGATTCATAAATATGCTGGGGAATGTTTAATTTTTTGTACTTATCCCATGATAACATTAGGAAGATGACTTCAGAGTGGATGTCCTTTGTGCAAATGTTGCTATGATTTTTTTATTGTCATACCTTGTAAAGTTGCATATCAGGAATTCAACCTATGCAAAGAATTTTTGTCTAATTTCTCAGGAGAAGCAGAGTTTACTGCTTTTGGACAAGAAGAGAGTCAGTGTGCTATACATTCCATCTGGAAAAACGAAGCCTAAAATCCCTCACCTGTCAAATATTATTGTTGATAGTGTTTGTACAGCTGTTACTTCCAGCGGTAAGTTTTTTGTCTGTTACAAACCCTTTTCTCCACACAATAAACATGACATCGTTAATTCATTTAATTGAGTTTACTTTGAGTTTAATTTATGTTACAAACCCTTTTCTCCACACGATAAACATGACATCATTAATTCATTTAATTGAGTTTAATTTATGTTACAAACCCTTTTCTCCACACGATGAACATGACATTGTTAATTCATTTCACTGAGTTTAATTTGAGTTTAATTTTTGTTACAAACTCTGTTTTCCATATGATAAACAGGACATTGTCAATTTATTTCACTGAGTTTAATTTGACACAATCAATAGAATTTATTTAGAATCATAATTAGAAGACAAATATCAGTTATCATAGTCATTTTGTGACAGTGGTC
Source organism: Lanistes nyassanus (assembly GCA_004794575.1). NCBI lineage: Eukaryota > Metazoa > Mollusca > Gastropoda > Architaenioglossa > Ampullariidae > Lanistes > Lanistes nyassanus. Next base: position 55,299 of record SMGT01015003.1, on the reverse strand, counting down.
CATTTAAAGTAATTTTAAAGATGTTAAAACCTGAATAGACCCTGAAAAGAAGTCATGAGCAGTTAATTTCAGAAATTATAATAATGCATTAGTATGCCAGCTCTAAGGCAAAGTGGAAAATAGCATAAGAAAATTCCATGCACTAAACAGTATCAATAAATATGTTAATGTATGAAAATACTTGCTGTGGCAGGCGGACATGTAGTTGGTCTACAGAAAGGTGGAGAAGTGTTTGTCTGGAACAAAGACAAAGAGGAGATTAAAACTATCTGTGGTTTCTCTTCTTGTCTGAATCTGTCAGCTCTTACTCAGGGTAGGTTACTGTCATTGTACAATAATATACAAGCTTTCTTACAGCATAGCAGATTAGCTTACCAACTACCTTTATGGCAGAGCAATCATGAATTTTTGTTCGGTCTCCACTGAAACCAGTACAATCTGCATTTGTTTGTTTCTACCCACTGTGTGTGTGGTTCCAAGAGGGAGTGGTGGGGCTTTTATATATTCACGTTTATTTATGCAGTAACTAGAATGAAAGCAACTTGGAGCTAAACATTATGGACTGCAGATCATTTGAAAAGAAGAACAGTTTAATTTAAGAGAGGAACCTTTTTGTAAATTTAAGTAGCACACACTTTATTAGGGTTTGATCATGTTACTCAGTCATCCATGATTTTTACCTTCTGTTGACCAAGGTATGGTACATGTAGTAATGTATGATAGTATTTTCAGTAACTTTATTGTCTAAATCTGAATTATCAAATTATAAAATAGTGCTAAAAGAATTGATTTGTTAGTTTGAAGGTATTTGATTTTTCAGGTCACTGCCAGATTTTCCCTAGCAATGACGTCACCAAAGTGATTGTGGCAGTGCACAACAGGCGGTTCTTCCTTTGGCAACACAGTGCAGCAAATGTGTATTTGGAAGGAAAAGAACACATCTTGGCAGGGCGCTGGTCGCAAGTGATGGTTCCTGAAGCCATGGAGATGTCTGCTCTGGACAGCAAAGAAGCTTGTCTGAGTGCTGTATTCTCCAGCACTTCAGTAAGATGCTACTACCAGGGATAAAGAGAAAGGGTGTGGGAATGGAGGCGAGATGAAACGGAAAGTTACATGAAGGAGGGACGAGAATGAATGTGAAATGTAGTGGGGATAGGTACTGAGCAGTCTATTTGTTAGTCATGATAAAAATAACTTTTTATTTTTTTTCTGCCCCTCTTCTCTGTGTGTGAATGTGTGTGTATGTGAACATGCATGAATGCATGTGTGTGTGTGTGTGAGAGAGAGAGAGAGATGGGGTGGTGGTTTGTGCCTGCATGGATCATTTGTTTGGGGGTGGCGGTGATGGAGGTTGGTGGGCCAATGCATATACATGTGTGCCTGCATGTGCGTACATGTGCGAGTGTGAAAGAGACTGACTAAGAGCTAGTAATCCCCCCGCCCCATATGGGAATACCTAGCTCTTTTAAAATCAGGTAAATCATTTCAGCTAGTGGGAGACTGCTTTGAACTGTCGGTTGTTTTCAACACAAATGCCAACATGACCATTTGTTCAATGCTGATGCACTTCAGGCCCACTGACTCAGCTGAGGACAGGTGAGTCATAATGTTTGACATATTGTTTAGAACAGCAGGTAGACTGAAACAGTCTGTAGTTTTTTATGTGCTCCCCCCTCTCCTTTCAGTAGCCCCGATAGGACACGCCTGTTTATTGGCTGTAGTACTCCTCTCCACTGATGGGTTTAACACGATCTACTTCCTATGCTCTGTGCCTTTTCCCCACACTTTCCTTCTGTCCATCGACTGTTCATGACCAGCGTCCTTGTCAGCTAAGTGATTTTTTTATTTGTTATTTGTTGTCTGATTGTGCCGTCCTGAAGAAGGGGCCATGCCCCCAAACGTCGACTTCCTGTCTGAGTCTCGCTTGGCTAAGTTCTGTTTGTTGTAGCCGTAGTTACTTCCCTTACTTTATTTTGAATGTTTTCCTGTTTGGCTCTCCTTTAGTAAGTTTGTTTACTGATGTTCTTTTCTGATCCATAACAGTTATCCCTCTGTTAGCACTCAGTGGAAATGCCTGCAGTATCCAGTTTGCAGCATCTCTCAAGGATGTGAAGCAATCCATATTTGTGGCACTTATGTGCCACGCTACAGCCATGATGGCAACATTCTAGCAATAGCAGTTAACCAAAAGTCTCCAGCAGATACCAGCATGCTGTTTATGTCGCCGTTTACCAACACACTGCTATTGTCTGAGATGAAAGGCTGTGGCGTCAGCAGCCCTTGCACAAAGAGGGGAAAGTAAGTTGCATTTTTATAAGCTACTGGGATTGTAGCATTGTGATCCATAAGCTTCTGGGATTGTAGCATTGTGATGTATAAGCTACTGGGATTGTAGCATTGTGATGTATAAGCTACTGGGATTGTAGCATTGTGATGTATAAGCTACTGAGATTATAGCATTGTGATCTATAAGATACTGGGATTGTAGCATTGTGATCTAGCACAATTTCAGAAGAAGATGCTATTTGTTTAAAATCTTCACAGAAATATATCTTTTTCCAAATGTTCAGTCATCTTATAGATTTCATCTTCTGTCAAAAGTTTCTTCTTCTATGTCTATACAGCTAATTAAAATATAGAACAGAATTCAGCACTATCTTGTACACAGCAGCTGCTGCTGTTTGTTGATTTATTTCTAATATACATTATATAGTTTCATGATCATGCCAGTATTTACTGTGCATGGAACTTGGCAGTTACTTCAGTATATGTGTGCAAATACTTGTATGTACAAAACACATTTCCATCCTCCAGACAGTACTGGGTGTGTGACATGACATGGACATGTGACAACCTCTGTCTTGCCGTCATGCTGGCAAATGGATCTGTAGCACTTCTGTCCCGCCTGGGTGATCCTCTAATTATAACTACACACGGATGCAGCATGGATATGGGGCCTTCCTACTTCTTGCCTCTTCATCCAGTTGTTTCTGTCCAGTGAGATTATTGTTTTCGTTACTGCTTTCGTGACAGAGCTTTCAATGTGGATCAGATTACTTCTCCATAATGAGGGCATAGAATTGTGAGGATATGTTTTGCATGTTCTTTGATAAAGAAGTTGCCCTTGCATGTGATTAAACTTAATTCGGTTGTTCACATTGTTTCATTGGAAGATGCTTGTAAATCCCATATGGTAATCAGCCACAATACTTTCCATTCACAAGCTGGTTTTGTTTTCCATATCCTTCTAGGAATGGGGCTGTCCACCGTGATCAGAGTGGTGATGAGTTTGAGCCCTCATCAACAGAAGATGCAAGAGAAACATTTGCCCAGTGTTTCTCCGTTTCAGTCCATCCATCTCTGCCAGTCGTCGTCTTCTCTGATGGGTACATGGTCACCTTTGTCCAGCTCCCAGAAGATATGAGTGCCTTTGTTCTCATGAGAAACCTGGTGCTTGAGTCTTCCAGACATCTTCAGACTGTGGCAGAGGCCCAGAACATTGCCATGACAATTGTCAATGCCTACAATCTACCATCTACAGAACAACGAGTGAAAGCTTCACCACGCAGACCCCAGTACCAGTCAGAGAAAAACTTGCACTATTCATTTGAAGAGCTGGACGGTACTTTGAATAGAACTGTTGACAGTGAGGCTAGTTCTGTGTTTGCTCATAACCTTAAGCTTGGATCTCGGGTTGGAGCTGCAGCTTTACAGAACCTGAGCTCAGGAAAGATTGTCTTCGGAGAACCGGATCTCATGCGAAGTCTTGCTGACAGTGCTGAGGTCAAAGGGAAAGATGATGATGTCATGACAGCTGTAGTGTCTGCCAAATCTTGCCTGCTGACGATGTGGAAACTGGCAGTTTCGTCAACAGAGACATGGACTGCAAATATGGATGAAGTTGTAAAGAAAGGAACAGAGAATTTTGTCAGACTGTTTTCTGCAATATTAGACAGCCCACATGTGTCTGATGCCCTGAGCCAGCAGAAACAAAAAGAGCCATCTCCTGGTGTGCAAAATGCTAGTTTGTTCCAGGTGAGTTGCAGATATGCATGCATGCATCAAGGAAAATAAAAGGAAGGCCCTTTTAAGAGATGTAAGAACCTCTCTTCAGTTTGGGTGCAAGTATGTAACGACATCTGTTTATTCTGGCAGTGTTGCGTTATATATATGTGTGTGTGTGTGTGTGTGTGTGCATATCTTAAGTGATTGAAAGCTCCTGCTATTTAACATACATGTGTCGCCTAATGTTCCATTGTAAACGACGTGCATATCAGGACGGTTTTGCTTCAGACATGTTTATGTGCTGCCACACATGGGACTGCTGTTGCACACAGGCTTCAGTCCTGCCCAGTCACATCATACTGACACCGGGCCAACCAGTCCTAGTACTGTTCCCTGTAGTACCAGGCGTCTGGCAGGGCGGCTACTAGATTGTCAATTTTTAAGTCTTAGGTATGACGGCCGGAGCATGAACCACCAACCTCCCACCTCGGAAGTGGACACCTTTAGGCACCAAACCACTGAGGTGGTCATATACACATGTGGAAATGTTAGAATTTTTTTATAAGAATAAGGAAAGTAGGAACTGGTTTGTGAAAACTCATGAAAGATGCATTCTGTTTTCATGACAGATTTGGCTGCTTTATGTATGCTACATTTTACTGGTTTAAGCTTTCCACCCTAAATGAAAGGTTTCTTATGGGCAGGTGATCAGTTTGTACCGGCATCTGCTTGAGATGGCCCAATTTGATGCCATGCAGCAGCACCTGGTGCATCCCATTCTGCAACTTGCTCACCGCACGACATGCACCCTGCTGGAAAGTCAGGCTTTGCTTCAGTCAGACCCACGTCTGAAGACCCTGTCTGGGTGCTTCACACTCCTCAAGTTCACGGAACAGACTCTTAACTGCTTATATGGGGGACGTTCAAAGTCAGAAGGGTAAAATTATTACAACAGAGTTGTTGGGTCTAGACATCTCTCTCCATCTCTTGCTCATCCTCTTGCTCTGTGTGTGCATGTGCGTGTGTGTGTGTGTGCATGTGTGTGTGGTGAGAGAAGGGGGTGTATGTAGGATGCGTGTTGGAGAGTGAGAACGAGAGAAAAGGATTATAAAAGTTGTCACTGAAAGAACAGGATGCAAAAACTGTGCTTCAGAGGTGGCCATAGAGATGCAACTCAAACTGTACCCACAGATGAGTATGGACCAGGGCAATCTGTCAGTGAGAATGAGAAAAAGCAGGAAGGAAATAAGGATGACATAAAGGAAACGAAGGAGAGTGGACTTGCTTTTGACAGAGCGCAGCTCGTCACCAAAAGGTCAGTTACTTAGGATTGGTAACGTGCAGACTAAATGGAGAAATAGTTTTTTTTATTGCTTTGTTTTGTTTTTATTTCTTTTGGGATTTAAATGTTCTATGCTGTTCCATCTGAACTGTTGATAAAGTTTTTGTGATGGGTGCTAAGTACTTGCAGCACTAGAATAAAGTGTATTCACCATCATCAACCAGGCTGGCAGGGAGCTGGAAGATGCTGTATAGGGCAGTACTGAGTCACCAGCAAACAGCAGCACATGAGGACGAGTACCAGCTGTCAAGAAAACTGTTGTTCGCCATCCAGCAGTGTCTTCATGCTGTCAACGCCACCATCCCTCAAGTGGTCACACTGCCCATTAGCAAAGGTTAGAATCACTTGTGAGTGAGCAAGAATGCAGACTGGTCATCACATTTTTTAGTGTGTTTTGAGTCCATTTTTTGATTTTCTCTCAGCAAATTTCTGTAAAGAGCATTCAGGGTGAGAGTATTAAGCTCGTCTGTCATGGTTTGCTGTCCTTTTGGCCAGGTGACAGGCTGAGTCTGGATGGGAAATACACTCTAGCTGTGAATGCTTGGAAGGAACAGCTGAGGCAGTTTCAGGGTGAGTTTTATTTTTAAATCAATTTTTTTTAGCAAATTAAAATCTTTGGGAAACAGATCTTGGTCTATGATTATTTATTTATTTTGTAAATGCAGAATCTGGAAATGAGAAACATGCAGTCAGGCTTCTGCACTCTCTGCTGTACACCCACCTTCACAAGTTGGACCTGCTGTCAGCTGTGGAGATGATTGACAATCTGGTTGTGCAGGCAAATGTATTGGCAGCAGTGCAGTCTCACTCCCTGAGAGGAACATCCCCCATCCAGCCATCTTTCATGACGTTTGTCACAACCACTCTGGGGTCGCAGGTTAGTTGATGTTCCTTCAGCAGATTCTCATTCTTTGCCATAGGCATGTTTCTGTTTAGCCTGTGACATGGCTCTCCTCTTATTGAGAAGCAATCCTGTTGGTCATGCTGAGAGTCGAAGAGTCTGATCTACTGTTAAACTTTGCATGTAATGCAAGCATTAAGTGCCAGGCATCACTGACAGATGAGTATTTTGTTGACTGACTTAAAATCAGAAACCTCTAAAGTTGGGTAGACAGTGTGCCGGAGTGTTTTAAAAAGAACTGTAAGCTGTATTTTGTTGAGTGATTTAATATAAGTAATCTACAGTTGGATAGTCTTTTGGAGTGTTTTTAAAAAGAATCGTACTCATGTAGAGGGTATTTTGTTAGCTGATTCAAAATCATTAGCCTCATGGCTGGATAGACAGTGGGGTGGAGAGTGTTTTAAAAAGAATTGTGATCAATGAGAAAAGCTCACTGTTTTTGGTGCAGGCTTTACAGGAGCCTGAGATGGTTCCCTGCATCCGTGATCGTGCCATCCGACAAGTGGTTCAGACTCTGGGTCGCTTCATGGCAGCATATTTCAGCAACCAGCCTGTCTTCATTTTTCCTCCCCACAATCCACAGCCCTTGCCTGCCCTTCACTACCAGGCAAATGACCTGAGTGAGCACAAACAATAACGTTCATTCTATCAGTTGCTTTACACGCTCCCTTGTGAATGTCCTGTATGTGTTGTGCATTTGTTCATGAAACATCAGCCAATACATCGCACACTTTCAATGATGTGTTTTAGATAGTCCTGTCTGTTTAAAAATTGTTTCCATGCAATGGGACACTGGATATTTTTCAGACAAACACATTTTGCCAAAATTCCACAAAGAGATTAATGCCATGGTCCGACAGCAGAAGATGTCTAGCATTTGGACGGTGGAGCGTACCATGGAGTACCTGCTTCTGTCGGGACTGATCTGTGAGGCTGTGTGGTTTGCTGATCAGATGGGCAACTGGAAAACTGCCTTTCAGCTGGCATCAGCCTGGTCTCTGCACCGCCTTGTAGCTCCTCGTGTGTATGCCAAGTATGCCATCAGTTCTCTTTGCTGCTAGGGATGAATTAAGCCATTTTTGTGATGTTTTCTGTTAAAAACGCCATATTCCTAATATTTTAAGCTGATGCTTTTCCTGATTTGTGCTTTCAAGTGTGCGTGGGGAGGGATTTAAAGAATGTTCACGGATATGACGTTACATTTTCCAGACCTCTTAAACCCTTGATGCTCCCAGACACTCTGGCACCAGAAGAAATTCTTCACTCCAAGTTGTTAGCACTGATCAGCATTGCAAAGGGTTCAACAGATGGTTAGTTCTTTAGATTTTCTTCCCAAGAATATGCATGCAGCACACATTAGCTTACTGCCACTTTGGTGAGTTTGAGGTTTCACTTCAGGCCACTGCCTTCATCCATCTGACTGTCTGCTTTCACACAGTGCTTGGTAGCGACAGGACCGACATCGCGCAGCTGACGGCAACACTAGAAGACGTGTTGATGGCTGGGGTAATGAGTCGGGCTGAGGCTGCTCCTCGCTTCCTGTCAGCGCTCATATCCCATCTCAAGGCCGTGGTACAGCAGTTTCATCCCCTTGTGCCAGCACAGTTTTATTTACCTGCACCTCCTGTGTTCTGCCCACAGCCTGCATCATCTCCTGAAGTGAGTAGACAGATTCCTATGAGATTACCTTTTATTTTTTGACAGAATGGGAATCAGCTCGTGTTTTCAGATACACAGATCATTTTCCTTTAGAGTTACCTCTCTTAGACCACAAAAGAAACCATAGTACGAGGAAACAAAGAATTTTGCAATGACCACACGACTTGGCAAAATGTAGAACAATGGCCAGCGCCATGTTAATGTGTTCCTGTTGGAGACCTTTGTCAACAAAGCCTTTTACACAATATTCACAGCAGATGGATTTCAGGTAGGAATAATATTATTCTTCTTAAATTTTTCTTACGAACTGCATTATGTTTTTTAGCATTGATAATTGTTTCGTACATTTTTATGATACATAGAGACTACAGCTGAAGTCATGGCCCTTCTTTACATTGCGGTGAGAATGAGTTACGTAAATGCAGAGTTTCCAAAAAATGTTTGCTTTCAAAAGTTTATGGTATATGAATTTTCTTTGCTTTTTTTTTCAATTGTTTACATGACAGATAGCCAAGCTTGCTGCTGTCCAGCAGGAGATCTCTCTCCGACGACAGGCATCCTCCCTGGTGCAGCTGATCCTTGCTGTCATGAATGCCGCTCATGTTTGTATTCCAGCTCTACACTGGTACATCCATCAACTAGCTGTCATCCAGCCAAAGGCAGCTCAGTTCAAAGTAAGACAGCTGGCACCGCTATCTGGCAGTTCATATTTTCCTTTTGTCGCTTGTTGTGGGGAAGGGATGGATGATGAGCATATGGCTGTCTGCCCATGGTTGTTTTCACACAACTTTAGGGCTGGTTGCGTATTTTTATTTGCATTTGTGTTGCAAATTTGTTTTTGCCTCTTTTTGTGTGGAATTAAAGCATGTCTGGTTGTTGCTGTTATGGCACAGTGTAACACAGAGGGACCATGTCGAAATTTCCCAGACACCCTTCTGAAGCATCTGGCAGGAGACTCGGATTTTGAGAAAGTGAAACCCAACCGATCCATCTACACAGTCCTGTGCAGTTTCCGGGATCTCTGCTCACTCCTTTGGATGCTTCATGCCAGGGACACGTTGTCTCAGAACCTGCGGAAACGGGAGAAGTTTCTAAGCCACCAAGGGTACAACGATTCTGAAAAGGTGTGACTTCAGTATCTTACCTCTTGCTTTGAACCCAAGCAATTGTACTTCACATCACCATCAAAGGTTATACTTCTTATTTCAATAGCATCATGGGTTAAAATCAGCTTACCTGTAGTGTCGTTCCTGCCTGTTGTCATTTGAGATTGAAGGTAATGGTGTGTTTTCAGAGTGCATGGGAAAGAGACAAGCAGAAAGAGTGGCTGAGCCTGTGCTGGCAGTGTCTCCAGTGGGGGGCTCACATGTTGCCCTTCACACGCTTCCTGGCGGACGAGTCCAGCATTCACAACATTTTGCTGTCCATGCTGTTAGAACTGGACCCTTCAACGGATGTGGCTGACCTGATGGCTGAGTTTTTCCATGACATGACAGACACTCACCCTGACCTTCAGGAGCGGCTGGACAGGATCTTGTTCGATTGGCAGGCAAGTGGTGATCTTGTTTGAGTGGCAGGCAAGTGGTGATCTTGTTTGAGTGGCAGGCAAGTGATCTTGTTTGAGTGGCAGGCAAGTGATCTTGTTTGAGTGGCAGGCAAGTGGTCTTGTTTGAGTGGCAGGCAAGTGATCTTGTTTGAGTGGCAAGCAAGTGATCTTGTTTGAGTGGCAGGCAAGTGATCTTGTTTGAGTGGCAGGCAAGTGATCTTGTTTGAGTGGCAGGCAAGTGATCTTGTTTGAG
>SMGT01015003.1:6214-44593 GCA_004794575.1 Lanistes nyassanus | reverse complement strand
AGTGGCAGGCAAGTGATCTTGTTTGAGTGGCAGGCAAGTGATCTTGTTTGAGTGGCAGGCAAGTGATCTTGTTTGAGTGGCAGGCAAGTGATCTTGTTTGAGTGACAGGCAAGTGCACATATTTATGCATAGCTTTGTTTTCAAATGGTCAGCAGTATCTGCAAAAGCTTTCAAGGATTCACTTTGTACATAGACTTCTCTCTCTCTGCTTTGAACCTGCAAAATTTAAGAATAACATTATTATTCCTACCTGAAATCCATCGGGTGTGAATTTCTTTCGTAAAAGGCTGCACTGAAAAAGGTATCCAAACTGAACACATTAACATGGCACTGGCCATTGACCTACGTTTTGTCAAGTAGTGTGGTCATTGCAAAATGCTTAATTGTTTCCCCTGTACAATTGTTCCTTTTGTAGTCCAAGGAAGTAACTCTGAAGGAAAATGGTTCATCTCTCTGAAAACACAAGTTACTTCCCTTTCTGTAGAACCAGCTTCTGTTGAGCCCTTTTAGAAGTTGCCATAAAACTCTCTCCACCGCGCCAGGGTACACTGCAAGCATTTGCTGCCAAACTGCTTACGGCACATAGAGAGTGAATTAAACTGTCGGAAAGTTTGATAACCAGGAACTGACTGCAAAGATTTTTAACTTCAACATGTTATGTACAAAAAAACTATAGTTCTTTTTTGGATACTTTTTAAACAGAATTGTTCTCTTCATGTTCTTTACAGTAAAACTAGTTCTTTTGGGGTATTTTTTTTTTTTAACAGAGAATCATTCTGAAGCCAGAAGATGATGGGCGGTCAGTGAGAAACTCTCATGACAGTAACTTTGAAGGGAAGAAATCTGTGACTTTCCATGATGCCAGTCCCAGGGGAGAGTCTCTGTCCATTTACTTCCACAAGCAGCAGCAGGCGGTGAGAAGAGTGTTGAAGAAGAAGTCCAAGTGCTTCGGGGCATATGAAGAGTACGTCTTCGCAAAAGGCGTGGAGCCACCAAAGAAACTGCACATTGGATCCAGGTCAGCCGAGACCAAACTGTCCTACTTTGATTTCCTAGATACCTTTTGTGCTGTCAGCTTCAGCAAGGTGCTTGACAACCTGCAGAATAAAGACAGAATTTCTTCTCTTCCTCTTCTAAACTGCTTGTGCAGTGATCTTGTCAATCAGGAGATCGCCTACTTTGTCAAGAACGTGGCTGCACAAACCCGTAAAAACCAGAGTCTAGTCATTTTTCATGGATCTGCCACAAGCCCAGAATACCTTGCTCCCCAGGATGGGTCTGCAGGAGATCACCCTGCCCATGCGCTCAGTCCTGCAGGTCTCTTCCGTAGAAGTAAAATCTTGGACAGCATGCCAGAAAGATTGCATCCCCTGGTCATTGGGTAAGCATTCGCATGAACACATTACTTTCATGGGGTTTCCTTCGTTTAATTTGGTAATAAGAGAACGAAAAGCCATTATTCCAGAAGAAGCATTGATTATGCTGTAGTGAAACCAGTGTCCTGAGATTTGATTCCAGAGGTTGAATGCAAGTGATGGTTACTACATGACAAATGCATTAAAATAATATACATATATTTTAGTGTTAATCTGTGAAGTCTCCTAACTGTGGTAAATCATAGTAAGTGGCAGAAATAGGCTTTAGCCTGACGTCTGTCTTTGGCATACAATGGCAGAGATGAAAAGCATCAACACTCAACCCCCACCTACCTTGGAAGGCGGAGGTCAAGGCAAGCACATCCGTCAACCCGGCAACAACAAGTCTTGGAGGCAGCCAACCAGCAGTGGAGCTTAACAGTCAACTTTGGCAAGCGCTACACTCACTTGCAGCAGCTTATAGAGTGGCTGGAAGTGTGGAGCAACAAGCAGCACAACTTTGGTCTGGGAAATCTAGAGTCAAAGCTGGAACTGAAGGTGAGCGCTGACTTGGCTCGTAAATTCACTTGATTTGTCAGGGTTGATGTGGATGCCTGTGGATTCCAAATTAAAGCCATAAATAATGTCCAGATCTCTCAGTCCTTAGTAATAAACAAAAAGGGTTTGTTTTTGTCAGGAGCTAAAAGTTGTCGTACACTAATCTTTAAATGAATCAGGCACTATGTGCTAAACTCTTTCACTAGCCAAAGGGAACAGCAAAGGAGTACCTGATTCTAATTTACTAAATCAAATTTTAGATGGAATAATTTCCTTTTCACTCTGTCAGCCATCCGTGAGGCTGCAGATACCTGCCCAGCTGATTGTGCTGTCTCTGTGGCTACTTGAGAACAAGTACACAGGCATGCCTTCTTCCAAAAATGAGGGTAGCCTGCAGCATCACCAGCGTCACGGACAGCACAGCAAGCGTGGTGGACAGCCACGTGAGAGACCTGCCTCTCACAGTCCCCATGACTCGACAGCAGACGGAGGCAGACAGTGTAGACCTGCAGGCCCCAGAGCAAGGTCAAGGTTAGACTCTAGTCCTGTTCCAGTGGCGAGAGAAGTTCAACAGCCAGAGCAGGCAGAGCACGCAGGGCTGCAGCAGTCATTGCCGCTGTCTTCCCTGAGAGACGAACAGGACATTCGCACAGCGTACGAGCAGGTTCTCGATGGGTTAGTGTACTGTTGGGTCTGGGTCTCACTGCTTTCATTTTATGTGCTGATTTTCGAGGGCTCAAGTTCTGCACTCGTCCTTATATTTAGTATTTGAAAAGTATTTGATAAAGCATTGATCGTTACTTGATTGGGTCACCTCTAAGGTACTGTGTCATATTCTGCAGCCAAGAGGAAAGCAGCTCTCTGTTAGTTAGTTCCCTGGCATCCGATGAACTGCCACGTGATCTACAGGAAGTGCTTCAAGGGTGTGTATCAGTTTATTATTATTATTTAGTTTATATCACCAAGAAAGTTGCAATGTAACAATGTAAGATAATTGTCATTGAGAGTTATGTTTTCGTTCATCTTTTTTTCCAGTCTCATTATAATTTTCTGTTTGTAGCTTAGTGCTTGTGCTACCATAATGCTACCATAGTGCTTGTGTGACCATAAGCACATACACATACAAATACTCTTATTCATGCTGTCTTGACTCTTGCAGTTCTCCAAGTTCCAGCAGGCAAGACAATGAAGAGCTGAACCATACTGTTTTCATGGAGGGGAGCCTGTCTCCACCAGAGCGGCCACGGAATCCAACACCTAGGCTTTTGCCAAGCCCCACCCAGTACAGTCATGCCTCCACAAGCCCAATACACAGGTAAAAGGAAGCGGTGTTACCTCTGCATCACATTACTTGTTACTTGTCTTGTGTGACATGCATACAGGTGTACATCAGTCCTTTTTTTTCTGGTGGGGAGGGGGGTCTGGAGGGAGGGAGGCAAGGGCAGGGGTGAGGTGAAGCATACAGAACCAGCATCCCCCCAACAAGCAGCCAGAGCAACATTATGGTACCTTCTTTCCTGTGAAGGTCAGACTACACTTCACTTGTGTGTTTATGTCAGGAGTTTCTGCCATAAATTTATAAATCCTGTACAATGTTTTGCAGTATTTGTTCTCCTTTTTTCCCGATTTGTTTGTTGCATGCAGATCTGTGAATACATCACCTGTGCATGCCCAACCTGCCACACTGCTGCATCAACATAGTGCACCAACAGTCGTAACAGACAATGTCATGAGGAGTGTACCTGTGGTGCCATCTGGTGAGGGAGGTTTGGCGCAGCTCCTGCAGCAGGTTATCCGTAATGAGATGAGAAGGATGGTGCAGGTGAGTGACTTCTTAGGTCATCAGTAGCATATTCCAAGACATTTGGTAAACTGGGGACTTTATTTTACATGTACAAGGAATTTTGTGTCCTGAAGGCTCTTTCTTTTGTTGTTGTTATCTGTGCAGCTTTGGACATGGTGTAGTTTTCTCTTGCATCTGCACCCTTGCCACGGTATTTGGTTGATATAGTAACTATGGTTGTGCCAGTCGTCTTTACAACACAATTCCTTGGCTGAATCTTTGATGTGTTCCATATTTCCATATATATACAACTGTTTCTATTGCTAAACCTGTCACAAATGTGCCATCTTCACAAGTAAATTCTGTGGTGGATCCTATCACATATGCTTCATCTTTAACACTGTCATCGTATTAGTGTCTGACACAGTTACCAGACTGTCACAGCACATAATACCACTTAGCTGTGTTGTGTTAACTCGTGCTGATTTGAGGAATGTAAAGTAAATATACAGTAAAAGACTGCAGCTTTTTTCGTGACCAAGTGCAACAGCACTTTTCGTCCATTTCTGACAGATTCAACAGCACAGCTTGGCAGCTATGATGGGAGCTATAGATGGAGACGCTGAACCTGTCTTCTCTCCGGAAAATGTTTTGAACTACAACCAGACCAATCTTCCACGGAGGAGTAATCCTCCGCGCTCTACACAGCGTGGTGCAAACATGAGACGGGCATTATCAGAACTGCATAATCTTCAGGAGCAGACAACTCCAGAGCCCAGGTAAATGTCTGATGTAAACCCCCATTAAAAATTATTAATAAATTCCATCCATAATATTCACTGATAAATATGCCCCAGTAATTGTCCGGGGTTTTTAATAAATTGGTTTGCTGAACCAAATATCAATACAGAAGGTTGATACAGAGGTTAAAAGGAACATGCGACTGCCGCTTGGAAATAATCCTAAGTTAACAAAAAGGAATTTTACCAAGCGACACAACAGTTTCGGGGCATTACCCAATCCTGCAACACCTACTGGTTCAGTCCAAACTCGGTGCGTCCTCGCCCTTCCCCCCATCCATTGGCTCCACCCTGTGCTATGTACCCCACTGCTACACTTGCCCTTACCACCACCACAAAACTCCACCGAAAATCACTTTCAGCAGTCGGCACCACTTCAGCTGCACAAACAAAAACGTCGTCTGTGCCATCCCATGAACCATGTGCCCCACTCTGCTTTACATTGGTGAAGCAGAATGCACACTAAACACCCGCTTCAAGGAACACTTTGCAGACACCAAACATCATAGGCAACATCACCCCCCCCCCCCCCCACCCCCCTCCCCACACACACAAAGCAGACAATGTGAGGATCTGTGTCATCTGCCAGATCAATGGTGACTCCATTGACCGCAAGAATAGAGAGTCCTATTTCATTTCCCACTTTGGTACTATGGCACACATAGCACTAAACCTGAAAAAACCTGCTACCCCCTCTCTTAGCTTTCTGTCCTTTAACCACCTCCTTTCATCTCCCTTTTAAGCCACCGTTTGTCCACTTCTCTCCTTTCTTTTTTTTTTTAACCTGTATCTTTATACTCAAAAACACTACTTCCATCTCACCTGGATTTCTCTCCTTTAACCACCTCCCCTTTGTTTTAAATCCACTGTTTGTCTTTTTCTCTCTTTTAATCTGTATCTTTATTCTTCCTGTATCCTTCAGTAACTAACCCCCTCTGTAACTAACCTCCAACCCTCTAGCCCCTTTTCTCCTCCTATGCTACCTGCCACACGATTGGCTACAACTGCAGAGGAGGGTTGTGCATGTCCTGTCCCAGCATTTTCATCACAAACTGTACAACCTGCGTCATTGAGCTAAGTGCCTGTTTTTTGTCTTTATCTTTCTCTGTTTGTGTTTGTGTTGTCATGATGAAGGGGTAATGCCCCATATTTGTTGTCTCTGTCGTTTCGTGTAGTTTGTTACAGTTCCTTTTTGTTAACTTGATACAGTGGATTAAGAACTGAGAACATTTGATGCTATTAACGAACCACAATATTAACATTCACTCTATAAATCATGAATCATGCATATGTACTTGCCTTTAATATTTCTGTTCCAGTGACTATTCCAGGGGGGGAGAGGGAGACTTTATAACACCTGTTACTGCAGGGTCCCTCCACATGTCAGCTCTGAACACCAATAGGGATCGAAATGAGAATCGAGAGAACATATTCCCCAGAGCAGAGGGTATCCAACATTTTCTGCGCATCCCTGCTGAGCGAGAAGAAGATGGGTTCCGACTTCCACCAATCCCAGTACCACTTCAAGCCTGGGGCCCAGAGAACAACAGCATCCACCAAGATGGCACTGGTCCCTTTCCCTTGCTGCGTCTGGCTGCTGGACCACCACAGCCCACCATCTTCATTCCACCTCCCCCAGCTCCCACCATGCCATTCATGGCTCCACCCCCTTCCTATGAGCAGGCCTCCCAGTTCCAGCCCCTCCGTTTCAACCATATTCCACCACCGGCAGACAGCCCCAGACTGGACCTAATGATGAGTGGGGATGGACTAATAGGTATCCCCTTGCTTCAGTTGCCGAGCAGCGGAACGTCTCAGACCTCTCAGGGAGCCTGGCTTGGCAGATTGGCGCCTCCTGAATTTCCTGCAGCGCAGAGTGAGGAGTGGGACAAACAAGAGGCACCCAAGCAGAAACATTTGAGTGACTTTCAACAGCAGATCACTGCTTTACAGGCACAGGCAGAGCTGGCAAGGAAACAGCTGCAAGAGGACAAGGACAGAGCTGAAAAGACAGAAGATTTGGAGAGGTCAGTGTATGTCAACGTTTGATATTTGCAAAAATGTCTGGAGACATAAACTAGAAACATGGAGACACAGTCAATATCACGGAAAAGTCTGCATGTACGTGTGTATTTATATACATATGTATTTATATACATATGTAAAAAGAACTTATGGTCAGAATGAGGCTGGATAATCTGTCCCAAAAAAGAGAAGCAACAAGTTACTGTTCTTGAGGGTTACTTATTAATGGCTGGGGTGTTGTAGGATACTCGTTGGTGTCCTTGCTCCAACCCCCATCCACTTCGTGTGCCATATGTAAACAAAGGCGAAGACCACCACTTTTGTTCACGCAAAGACGATGTACACAGAGACGATGTACACAGAGGCGATGTACACAGGGGTGATGTACACGGGCAATGTACATTAGGGCTATAGACACAGGCACAGCTGACACAGAAACTGTTTATATAGACACCATGTACACAGAGACTATTTACATAGCCAACAAACACAGGAACTACTGACAAAATATGGACACAGATTAGTGATACTGACGCTACTGCTGGAGACAGTGTATTTACAGAGACGCTTTTGTCACAGGCTATTATCACAGACACTATTTACAGAAACACTATAATCAAAGACATATTTACAGAGACTTTTATCACAGACACTATTTATAGAAACACTACTGTATTTTTACAGACACTATTTACAGAGACACCATTATCACAGGTACTATTATCACAGACACTATTTACAGAAACACTATAATCAAAGACACTATTTACAGAGACTTTTATCACAGACACTATTTATAGAAACACTACTGTATTTTTACAGACACTATTTACAGAGACACCATTATCACAGGTACTATTATCACAGACACTATTTACAGAGACACCATTATCACAGGTACTATTATCACAGACACTATTTACAGAGACGCTATTACCACAGACACTGCTTGCATGGATTCTATTTAGGTGGGGACTATTTACACAGAGACTCACAGTTCAGTTTTTTACAGACTGAAAAGTGTTCCTGGTCCAGTGAAGAGGACAGTTGTAAAGACAGGTAAAGCAGTGAGGAGTACCCCCACGCCTCAGGAATCCACAGTAAGTTGGTTCTTTTCCTGGCAAAAAGCCTTCAGAAAGACAAGGTTCATGCACTGTAAGATCTGACACAAAAACTTGTGTAGTGTACCTTAGTAAACATCCGAGAGCCAGTGTATATATATATATAAAGCTACATCTTCATTACTTTAACTCTTAGACTCCAGAAACGTTTTTTTTTTTTTTTAAGTAGCAGCAAGTGGAAACTGGAGGAAGAATTTTTTTTTAAAGTAGTCATGATATGCACTACAGCCACTGTCAGGAATCCAGCAATGAGCTATGTTTTTATATCACTATAGGCCTCCACAGAAGAGGAAGGGACAAAGGGTTCTGTTGTCACATCAGATGCCAGATCAGAACAGTCCGAACATGAAGAAGAAGAGGATTCTCAGATTCATGATGGTTATGCCATTCCACCAGGTAGGCTGCTCTGCTGAGTGTAGCTAATGTAACTCTGTTTCATTTCTTCCTCTGTGGTGCTCTAAAAAGAGACATGTTCTATGTTATGTGGAATAAATCTGTCCATGTCTCAGATCTATTTCTTGGGTTTTTTCTTTTTCTCTTTTTTTTTCTTTTCTGCCATATGCATGATCCAAAAACCTGAATGCCATACATCACCGGAATGCAATTGCTAAAAGTCCTTGCACTGATGTCAGGATCAGGTATTCCACAACTGGTCTTTTTTCTTTGTCTCTGTATCTTATTGTCCTTCGTCTCTTGACAGGGGCTTTTGAAGGCTATGAGAACATGGAAGGACAGCTTGGAGTGGAGGCAGACACCAATACACGTTTCCAGTACAAGATGGCACAGGCAATGAGACGACAGCTTGAGGCAGAGAAAGAACGGTGGATAAGACAGCGAATGGTTTGTTCTTCGTCTATGATTAATATAGTACAATGTAAGACAATAGTGAAAACTCTCCTTTGGTAATTAAATAACAAAAGTTATTTTATTACAGTAGCAATATATGTTTCACTAGGTTTTGTGTCGGATGAATAAGTAAAAGCTCTGCTAGAACGACATGGCAATTTGTGTCCATGCAAAAATTGTTCACAGGTGATAAAAAATGTCTGACAGGTGGATTTCTCTGTCAACCTCCCAATGAAAGCAGATGCTGGCATTGATGTTCAGAGATCATTTGAGTCGCTTCACACTGCTGAAGCCGCCACCTTCATAAGAAAGGATGCTGGTGAGCAAAGTAATATTATTACGAAAAGATAACTAAGCCTTGGTAAATATTTTAACCTGAAAGGCAAAAATAATCTGCTGAGGCTTGAGGTTTTCAAACAAACGCTATAAAGATTTTACATCAGTGATCTCTTTCTTATTTAATTATAACATCATTTACAAGACATCTGGTTGAACTACGAATGTTTGCAAGAGGCATGCTGTTCTGCACAAAGGGAACTAAGTTAAGGGATACAACACAAATATCTGCAAAACAAAAGTTTCCTGTTGGCAGGTGTGGATCCGGTTCAGGAGGCATTTGCAGAGTACAGGAGAAATCAGCAAGGCGTGGCTGTACCTCCAGATATTTATATGGGTCTTCGCTTCACTGATAGCGACCGTGACACGTCTGGCATGGCTGCTAAGGTGTGTCATGAACATATGGTGATGGAGCTTGTTACAAAATTAAATTTATGTTTGTGCGCCCCTGTTATACTTTGAGTTTGAGCTGTTTTGTTTGCTCTGAGCATTTGGTTTTCATGTTTCTAGATTGTTCTTAGTGAGTGCAGAGCGCTGTTGGTGACTACTTTGACAAGCAAGGTCTTGCATCCATGTTCTAGATCTTTTGTGAAAGAGATCTACAGTCATGAGGCCCTACTCTTTTAGTCTTTCTTTGTTGAGTAAGAAATATCTAGATTGTAGGAAATTCAGATGACACAATTATATCAGTTTCAGGAATGTGCATTCAGTTCGTCTTATTACATAGGAGGATTGGAGAGAAAAAGGGGATTTGTGACAACTAGGGATTTAAAGATAGTTATGAAGTGATTGACTGTGATTACGTACATCGTGAGTGAAACCAGCACAGCCAGCCATCCACGTTTTGGCTGCAGTGTTCCGTGATGTTCATGGAGTTATGCTGTTTTGAGAGACCTGGTTAAGAACTTGTTTGGCAGTGAATAATTGATGTTCCACTGGAATTTGTGGGACTTTGTCATCCATGAACTTGGTTAATAAGGAACAATAGATCTTTAAAGAACCACCACTGGATGCTAAAAGCCAGTGCCAGACATCAACAGAGGTCACATGCACACAAACACATACACGCACGCTTGCATGTATACATATACACCCTGTGAAATTTGGTGATTAGTGTTGTGTGTGGAAATCCTATGTGCTGTTGCTATAAAAGAGTGGTAAAAACAGAATGTAAGATATTGTCATGTGCTACGTTTCGTTCTGATATGTTAATTTGCATCAAGTTTATGCACAAGGGAGTGAGTATACTTCTTTGTTAAGCAGATGTTGGGTTTGGTTTCAGGGCCGAGGTCGAATTTTCTTGAATGTGGTTGATGTGCATGCATCGTCGGTCTTACGGGACATACCAGAACGAGGCCAAGATGGACAGCCTAGTTTTATCCCACCTGAAACCAGGGAACAGGATATGGGTGTGTACCAGGCAGGAAGATAATTCTGACAACAAGATCAAAGCTCTGTGTACCAGAAGACCTAAATTATACCAAGCTTTGCTTTGTAATTAACTGTTAGCAAAATCATATCTTGTAAGTAAAAGAATAATTTAATCATTTTGCTATTTAAAAATTCACTATGTGGGATAAATTGTAAATTTTTCATTTAGTCATTGTCTGCATTTCTGCATTGAAGGATCAGCTGAGGCAAGTTTCAGGGCACAGTTAGAACCAGAAGTCCGCAGACGACATGATGGTGTGACAGTCCGAATGTTTGAACACCATACAGCTAGTGAAGACAGGTGTGTAACCACTTTCCTGACTGTAACTACAAACCATAGTCTTAGATTCTTTGGAGATCAGCAGATTTTCCTTGGCTTCCCATATGAACATCTACTCCTTCATACAACCCAGTGGGGTCACCAAAGGCTGTACTTAGAAATTAGAGATGCAAAGCCTTTGTTGCTGTAGCCGCTGCTGTTGTAACTGTGTGTAAGCTGCGCTAGATAATGAGAGGAATGTCTTCTAGTACACTTTTGTTCTGTTACCAGCGTTGTCCTTCAGTAGTATGATAGATCTGAATCGTTCACTTCATTTTAGACAGTCAAATGCAACAGTCCATTTCAACCCATGTGGACCCTGACAGTCATTTTTACACCATTACAGCACCCAGTAAGGTCCTTATCTGAGAGCTATTGAACAATTATGTCATGTCACAATCTGCATGTTGTTCGTGTTCAACCCTTTACCTGATTTTTTTTTTCAAAATTGTGTATGTGCAGAGTTTCAGTGGCATTGTTACCAAGGTCAAGTGTGCGAGAATCCAAGACAGCCCTCGTTCAGCAACTCCGAGCCATGAACGATCAGATTGCAGCAGTAGAAGAGATGTCGGGGAACATAGAGAAAGACTTCGAGAACTCAAAGAGGGTAAGAGTTTACATCAGATCTCCAGGAAAAGCACCTACAGGAATGTACATCATTATTTTAGTCCACTTTTTTCTTTCAATGCTAAGTTTTAGAAAACGGTTTGTGACCAGATCTTAAAGGAAAGTCTTTAGCGGCCCTGATGTCCATCAGTTGAACTGTAATAAACCAACAATAGTGAGGACAGTCTATTTCACATCTCTGTCACTTTTAGAGTTAAGCAATCTATTTTGGGACCAGAAAAGCCACCATTTAGCAGGTTTGCAGTCCAGTGTGTAATTTTATTGTCTAGAAATCGTAACATTTAAAAAGACTAACAGTGCTACTGTTCAAGTTTTGTCTTAAGAGCGTTTGCGTCTCTCTTGATAGATCTTGGAGACTCTGCAGACAATGAATGAGTCTTATCAATTAACTGATGCGCCACGCGCTCCCAAACACACTACCACTAGGGATCAGGTGAGAGAATTGACCTGTATATTTTGCCTCATTATGTGAGAATTATAGCATGATGTGTACAAAGATTTATCATTAGCATTTTGTGAAAGCAATGTGCAAGGAACTCTTTAACTTCTTCCTCAAGCAGAAGTCAGTTTCATTGTTAGGTAAAATAAGTTTTTAAAAAAAAGCACCCAATTTAATATTAATGAGCACAGTATCTGAAGCAGTTATTTTTAACTTCAGCTGTTTGATGTTGCTGCCTGGAATTTTGTTGTTGTTGTTATTGCTGTTTTTGTGACCTGTTTATGTTTCATATGCGCAGGCTGACGAGATGCAAGAAAGTTTCTCAGCAGAAACTCCAACCCCTAAAATGTCTGATGGCTCGCCTGTTGTCAGTGCAAGAATGTCTGGCAGGTCCCATGCTTCTGCACACTCCAAGAAGTCTGATGTTTCTCGGAGGTTAGGGTTTTAGCATACAGTTGTGGAGAGTATGTGGTTCGTGTAAGATGACCAGTCGTCTGTGTGTCAGGCTTGGAAGTGCTGTGCAGACTGTAAGCATGGACCAGCGTGAGCACAAAAAGCTGCCTGTGAAACCACAAAAGGCTTTAAGACAGCGTTGCTTGCTCTGTCGGCCCATAGACTAAATCTGACAGCAGAGTACAGCTGTGTTAGTGCAGCCTCAGGTTCTGTTGTGACTGAAGATCTTTTCCTTTTGTTGATGCCACAGTGGTGAGATGGCCCACCTCTCCAATGCCAGTGGAATGACGGATATCAGCGACATCATTGGAGAGGTGCTCGCACAAGGGGGTGTGGACCTGCAAGCAGCAGGACTCACTAATGCAGAGGCAGAGATGTTGGCAGCTCGTGCACGCAAGAAGTCAGTACCTATCGACTCTTACAGATGTTTTAAAAAAGCCAGAAATACTGTAACTGAAAGCAAAAATTACTGTTTTTATACTTGTTTGTTGCTGAAAGATCTGTGAACTTTTTCGTAACTTTATTTTGATAATTTAATTGAATGTTGTACAGTTGATTTGAGATGAGGATTTTCTGTTCATTGTTCACATTGAAAGAAGAGTGTAGGGGAAAAAAGGAAATTTGAAAATAACTTTTTATTCGTAACAGCTAGTGCAAGGGAACTGAACTGTGATGAAGAACAATATCACTGAAAGCTTGAAGTAATGCTTGAGATAAACATCATGATTTAGATAAGCATCATGTTTGAAGTAAACGTCATGTTTGAAGTAAACATCATGTTTGAAGTAAACATCATGTTTGATATAAACATCATGTTTGAAGTAAACATCATGTTTGAGATAAACCTCATTTTGGAGATAAACCTCATTTTGGAGATAAGCATCCTGCTTTAAATAATCTGACAAATTCTGGCAAATGAATAATTCTGACAAATGCGCAGGCACAGGTCACCGTCCCCTAAGACAGGACTGCAGGAACTGAAGACTCTTGTCAAAGCCAAAGACGTCAAAGATTCTGGGAACCTTCCAGAGTGGCGGCGTGAAGAGATCCACCAGTGGATGGCCAATAAGTACACGGAGCGCCAGAACGAATACATGAAGCGCCGGGCAACCCTCAAGGAGCAAGAAGTGAACCCATACAAATCGCCAGAGAAAGTAATCTCCCCGTCCCCCTTTTTGTTTTCCTTTTGAGCTTGATAAGTAAATTTTGTGTCCACAGTTTTATAAGCAAAAGGTGTGTGTGTGTGTGTGTGTGTTCACGTATACATTTTTGTGTGGGATGAGAAGCAAGGATTCTTAATACTGGTTACTTTAATTTTAAATATATATATATATATTTGTGACATTTATTTCTACTAATTTACTGTGTACATTCACGTGTGACATGTTGAGGGAGTCTTGAGCTTCATTCGTGTTATCCTTATGGTCAGACACAGATTGGGATTCTTAATACTGGTTACTTTAATTTTAAATATATATATATATATTTGTGACATTTATTTCTACTAATTTACTGTGTACATTCACGTGTGACATGTTGAGAGAGTCTTGAGCTTCATTCGTGTTATCCTTATGTCCAGACACAGATCGGGAGCCGTTCACTGCGTACCTTGGAACAGGAGAGGCAGCAGAGGAGAATCATGCAGGAAAAGCAAAATGCCCTGCGGCGTCTTTTGGATGCCGAATACCTGATTGGAAGCGCTATGGCCGACGCAGCAGTGGTCTTGTCCGAGCTTCCACGTTCCAGGTCTCCCTCGCCGAGGGCCCAGTCCCGGTCCAGATCTGCCTCGCCCACGAGTTCCAGATCACCGCCACAGACGAAGTTGCTGTCACGCTCGCCCTCACAATCTCGGCAAGAGGCTGGAGCTTCAGCGCGCCCCGCATCTGATTGGAGAGGACGGACGATGTTGAAGACCGGCCTGGCCCAGACGTACAGAGTGTCTTCACCGCCTAAGGGCATTCTGAAAACTGCTCAGGCTGGCGGGCAGGTGAGACCAGCAGCGTCTGACGAGCAGCAGCTGAAAGGGAAGCCTGCAAGTGAGGAAACAGGGTCGGACAGAGAGACAGACGTGCAGGCTGTGTATTCCAGGGGGGATCTCCGCTCTTACATGCAGGCTATCGAGGAAATGGAGAACGATGTGGACGTTCCGCAGGACAAGAAGGACGCACAGTAAGCAGCTAGGGGACCTCAGCACACAGCCGCACCAGTCTATGTGCACAGTGTTACAAGTTATTGTTGGCAGTTTGCGCATGACTTTGAATCTGCAGTTTGTGGAGTATTTTTTGAGGGAGTTGTTTTCCTACAAATAATCGTATTTATTACTTCACTGTATTGCATGACTTGAGGCGGACTGTGAATCTGTGACATGACCATTCCTTGTTTGTACTTGTTTGATGCTGTGATTATTTCAAGACTTCCTTTGCCATCTAATTATTTGTGTTCATTACAAGGTACCGAAACCCATTTCCTGTTCCTCACAGGGCCAAGACAGAACCACCTGCAGAGAAGCTAGTCAAGGCTTACAAGCCCAAACCATTCTATGAGCTGGTGCGAATGCAGAGGCCAGAGATCACAAGACCAAAAGAGCCCTCGCTGCCGCCATCTGACAAGTACATCCAGCAGGTTTTGGCAGAGAAAGCTGTGCAAAAAGCGCAGTCAGACCGCGCAGAATCTGTAGAGGCTGACAGGTCGCAGAGTGAGCACACGGTTAACTCCTGTTCCCTAGATTGTTGTGAAACAGACTGTCTCTGTTGCTTATGATATCCATTTGTTGTACGCGTTTTGTCGGGGTGTTGATGGTGTTTTGACAGACATCTGATTTCTTGTTCGGACTACAATACAGCTTTTAGCAGTAGCAGCGGCAGTTTAGCTTTAGCCTGGTGTCCAGCAGATATTTATTTACATTTTCAGCAGATATTTTCTTGCATTTTAGTTGCCTGATAAGGTGTGATTTATGTGTGGCTTAGGTAGAGGTGGGGGGAAGTCCTGCACACATGCAGGAGTGTATGAGTGTGTATGTGTGTGTGAGAGAGAAAGAGAGCTTTCACATTCTTCGTGTGAATGCATGCACGCCTGCATGTTTGCGTGCACAAAGTGGGTGAGAGAATGTTTGTGCATTAATGTATTGCTGGTTGCCAAGTCCTCAATCTCCTAGGCTACAGGACATGATGGGGGCTAGCATGCTTTTCCTGCTTTGAAACAGTTTTAATGCGCTGTCTGGCAGGGCCAAAGACAGCTGACGGCATCCAGAAGGCGTACACCCGACTGTCTAAGAGCACGACACCAAGAACGGTGAAAACTTACACCGAGCGTCTTCAGGAGATGAAGCCGAAACAGCGCTACGCGACGCCAATCATCCCGAGACAGCACGTTCCGGAGTCCGGTATGGCTGTGTGGACAACATTCACAAACTTTTCTCCTTTTATGCAGTTTAAGGTGCAAGGATATTTGGACAACTCGCTGCCTTATTCACGTGCGTTTTATCTGTGAGACGTTGCATGCACACTGTAGACCTGTCATGCTAGAGTGAAAGCCTGCTTGCTTCTTTCAGTCTCTGCTCACTCTGCACGATCTTCTGGCCGCATTCAGCGGCGTCCGGCTGGGCCCCCTCACAAGCCGGTGACCTACGTGGAACAGCTGAAGAAAATTAATGCTGCTGCGGCTGAGGTTAAAAGGCCGGGTAGGTGATCAGAGCACGGACTGAGCCCAGCTCTTTGGAAACAGGGAAAGTTGTGACAAAACCTCCCAAGTTTGCTCTCGTTGTCATGTAAAACTTGAACACCAAGTGTGAATGCTTTCTTCGGAGAATATTAAATCGAGTAGCACAAATTGGGATTCTTTGCTGACATGCACATCACCAGTTCAACTTTAAACAAGACGAAGACTTTGAACGATGCTTAGATGAACAGGATGTTGTTGCTAACGGGATGCATAGACATTGCTAGTAATGTTTCCGACTTAACAAGACAATCTGTGTTGACAGCTAGGAAACAGGGAACTGCGAGCTTCGCCAGAACCCACATGCCGTCTCACGCAGCACGCCACAAACCCAAGACTTACACCCAGCAGCTTAAAGAACTGAATGCGCCGTTCAAAAGGACCTTCCGCTCAAAAGGTAACTTTGACGTAGGAAAGGTACGAAACATGAAACTGCCTAAGTCCGTGGGGTTTATGAGATCAGCAACATTTGATTACATACCATACGGCGTGTTTACGAATGTCATGAAATATTGGAAGAATGATACACATTTTTATCTTGCAGTGCTTGGAGCAGATGGTGGGTACACCTGCACCCCTAGGGGCATCCTAGTTTGCCAGACTTTGGCGTGTGTAGGGGCCGCAAGCTGGATCGCGTATGAGTCTGAACTGGGAAGGGTGCAAGTGAAGTGATATTGTGCAAGGTGCTGGTGTGGCCGCTGTCCTGTTAATCTTCGCATTTCTCGTTGCAGCGCGGCCACCGTCAACATTGAGCTCCACACGCCCTCGTCCTTACGGTGACCCTTACCGGGCGGACAGCGAGGAGGCGCTGTCGGTGCTGAGTGACTGGAGCGTTGACGAGAACATCCGCAGACTGATCTATGAGGACTCGCACAGTTCTGTTGGCTACTCAGTAGGTAGAATTGTTCAGCTCACTGGACAAGTTTAGGACGTGAAAACTCCTAGCCTGCCCAGTTTTGAATCTCAGAAAATGTGCCGTTAATGTTGCGGTCTCTCTGCCTCACTCTCTCTCTCTCTCTCTGTCTCACACGCACACAAGATTTTTAAAAATTCTGAAGGGGCAAGATAAATGGTGACATCTGAAATGAATTTTAAAATTGTTCTTTTTGTTGTGGTTAATGGAGGGGAACTGGATACATAGACTTCAAGTATAGTTGATCAGATTTTGTCTACATTTAAGTAAAAGCCGGATGTTTAGTTTGTTTGGAATAGAAGAACGTGTTGTATTGTTCGACATTCAGCTTTGCTTGTCACACAAGCCAGAAATGACAGAATATGATCTGAAGTCGGAGCTTGTATGAAATACAGTATTTTACGAAGAAAGATTAGTAAATGCAGCTTGATGTTGTGGCCACAGGCTGACGGCACAGACGCTGCATCAGTTTCTGCGCACAACGTGATGGTGGCGCCCTCTGAGGCCTCGGATTACTATGACGTCATCATGGGCGACACTGCGGGAGAGGTTCCCTTTGACTACCGCGACTCCGTTGACATCAGTGAGCTGGAGAGGATTGCAGAAGTCATGTCTGTGGACAGTGGAAGCGTTCTCAGTGTCATTGACTGGGAAGCCGTGAATAAATTGATTGAAGATGTTTGACCAACATCGAAATGAACAGAGATCTCACTGGTGCGTGTAATAAACATCTGAAGACGCCAGGGTTATGGTGTATACTTACAATTATGCACATTAAAACATGCTGTGATTTGTGATCTTTTTAAACTGTGGCATTTTGAAGCCTTTTTAAGATCAAAGAGTATTTTGCTGAGAGGTTTTAGGATATTTCTTGTCGACATGTGTACTTCTTTTATCGTTATTTTTGTCGTTGCAGAGCAGCTATAGTGTTATATCGCCATTGCCCTTTCCCTTCGTTTGAAGTGGTTTGTAATGTATGAAGAATAATATTTTAAGAAATTGCGGGTGATAGGCTAGGGTCGATTTTCATAAGTTTCCGCTATATGTATGTATACCCGCATGTATGCATTTGTATTTAAACGTGTAAATGTAAACACCGACCCTGATCATGGATATTAGGACACGGGAGGCGCTTAGTGACGGTTCGGTTTTTGATGTGTTTGTTGCTTAACGTCCAGTCACAAACTGTAGGTGCACATCAGGACGGTGTTGCTTGAGACAACGTCCTGTCACACTGGGACTGCTGTCCGAACACAGGCTTCAGTCACATTATACTGACACCGGGGAAATCAGTCCTAGTACTGTTCCCTACAGTGCCAGGCGTCTGGCAGGGTAGCTACTAGATTTCCAAGTTTAAAGTCTTTGGTAGATGTATAATATTCGGGCGGAGAGCAACCACCGACCTTCCACCTCGGTCCCGTCACCGTTAGACCACCGAAGCGATGCGTGTGGTTAAGACTGTATGCACTAGGAAATGAAAGACGAATGGTGCACGTTTGTAACTAACATGTATACATAACGCAGCTGGTGACTGTCTGCCTTATTGCGCACAGTGATTCAACAGCCTTTTCTGTAAAATACATGGGCTGTTTAAACAGAGTCTGATATATTGATATATCATTGTTTTAATGATCATTTTCTTTTCAAATTAGAAATGGGATAGGATAACATGTAATATATATATTGTACTTTAGCTAACACTTTTAAGCCCTTTATTCCTAGTTCCTAAACCACAGTACATATCAAAGTTTGCTTTTTTTGGGGGGGGGGGAGGTGGAGTGGGGAGTATTGGCATGTGTGTTGATTAATTATTGACTAGAAAAGAAAGTATTTATCTTCTTGAGTCAAAGTTCTCTATAAATATAAATTATATACAAACTGCATTTCCTTGCTCGTTACATTTGCACGTGTAAAGTTGGAATGCTGAAATAATGGCGGGCCAGTCTTTGTTAACAAGGAACGAGGAAGTCACCGCGTTGACACCAGTCGAGGGACCGGTCTCATGAGATCTACAAACAGTCTGGTGGACTGCAGGTGGAAGGCGCCACAAGGGATGTGACAGAGAAGCACGAACGTTTTACTTTCATCGTGACTGCTATACGGCCTTGTATGACATCCCAAATAGCGCCTCTCTACCGCAGTTGAAGCGACTGCCCGGAGCTCTCATGAAACTCGCTCCCAGGAACTTGTTCCCCGAAGCCTGTGGGCACCCCAGTCGACTGCGATTTGATGGCCTCTCAGGGGATGTCGTTTAGGAGCACAAACATTTTCCTTTGATCGTGATTAGATATCTGCCGCCGAAGAACTGCTGGCATGGTGCACGAAACCTGAGGTCCAGGTCAACCGCAGGTGTCACTGTCGTATAACGTGTGAAGGATTGCCAGTTACTGACTTGTCATGGGTGGTGCATAGTCTTAGATGCATAGAAGGAAACCAGAGCTGTACCCGAAGGACCGGTCACAGATCAAAGAGTTACTTGTACACTTATGTGCCATTTCGCTTACTATCTGATCATGATCACAGAAGTCGCGTATTGTGACACGAATCTTTTTAAACTTTACACTTAAAGGTAGTTTTATTCATAATTTAATCGCAAGTTGCAGGGGGAGGAGGGTGGCAGATTGAATGAGCACGGTTTACTGTTCTAGCCGGAGAATAATAGTAATCTAGTATTTACAAAGCATCTATCCTCGATCTAGGCGCTAATAAAGTACGAACACATGCACAAGCACAACCGCACACGCACAGACGCACACACACATTATCCAACATAAAGTGTAAAGAGATACTTTTGGGGTTGGATTTAAAGGATGAGAGGGAAGGTGAGTGATGTAAGAGGCCAGGGAGTTCCAATGTTGAGGGCCGTAGACGGACAAACAGCGGAGGCCATGCTACTTGCGTTTGAAGCATTTTTGTTGGAAAAGACGTGAATCTGATGAAGAGCAAAGTGGACGAGATGGAGTGTATAGAGAAATCAGATCAGACAAGTAAGATGGGGCGAGTCCTGTCAGAATGTTGTAACAGACGCACGCAGTTTTATACTTGATTCGCTCAGAGACGGGAAGCCGGTGAAGTTTCTGTATCAGCGGAGTGGAATACTAAGAGGAAAGTTACAATCATGTCCCGACCAGCTTAACTCAGTGACCGGGTTACGTTTTGAGAGTGCTCTCATATGTGCGAGACACGATTTGCATAAGCCACTATACCTTTTCAGTCAGACATGGGCGTGGAGGCGGTCGATATACTGTTGCTGCTATTTCTGTACGTGATGTCAACGTCAGTAGTGACTAGGTGTTGGCAGCGTGCCTATCACTTCCCGGTTCTGTACGTTACGCAAGTCCCACAGACAATAAAGCGACACAGATTCCAACCATCGATCGTTACGCCCTAGGTTCTGTGTACACCACAAACTGAAAGAAGCCGAGCCACTTCTGCTGCTGTGCTTCTCTAAGGAACTCGTGCAGCCGTCCACACCCTAACTGCCCTTTCAGCGAAAAAAAAGAAATTTACAACACTGAGAACATTCAGTTTAACTTCTGTATAAATCCATTTGAAAACCACTTTACTTTCTATATAAATCCAGCGAAGTTCCCTATAAGTTTTAGTTTTCTCTGAGCAGTCGACAGCACAGTTCTAGCTGTAGACACTGCAGCCTTCCAAACACCTGCATGCTTTTCTTAACCCACTGAAGTTTGTTTTGTTTTAAAAATAAGTAAATACTTGATATATCTGATCCACTGCGTAATGTGTAATTGAAAGGAATAATTACATTTGTAAACGTTTACATCAACTGCAATATTTCAAACCATACCACCTTAAAATGCAGATTTTCTAAACAAAGCGCAGATCGATCGTATTTTATTAAAATGCATTTTAATGTAAATTGTTTTCTGTGTTATTCTGCTTTACGTGCTGTAGTGAGTTATTTCTCTAGATACCTGTGTATTACCAGGTAATCTTGACCGACTCCGTGGTCTGGTGATTAAGGAGTCCGCTTTCGAGAGGCGAGAGGTCGGTAGTTCGCAACCCGGTCGAGTCGTACCAAAAGACTTAAAATTGGCAAATCTAGTAGCTGCCCTGCCCCACGCCTGGCGCTGTGGGGAACAGTACTAGTAGAGCTCCTACAGTGCACAAACACTGTTTTGACCCAACTCTAGAAAGTTCTTGGAGTTCTTGCCTCTTCTTCACAAGTCAGCGGAATTGCTCATGCATCCTCCATTCATTACTCAGATGATGCGTTAAGTAAATGCATTGTCAGCTTTATTTAGATAACAACACACAAAAAGTAGACAGGATTAGCCAACCATTTCCAAGCTTATAATTTTCGAATTCCCGAGTGTTTCCGCTCACGTGTGCAAGTTACGTGGTTATGTGACGCACGACTTCACAGCCGAGCATAAAGGACACTGCAGCAGCTTCACCATCAGACTGATACTTTATAGAAAACTTACATTTACTTTTATACGCACTGCAGTTGTGAAGAGTTTCTTCTCCTGCAAAATGTTCTTAGAATTTTCTGTTTTCAACAAACTGTCATAAGAAATGATTTAAAATAAAGTTTCCTTTACAAAAAGAGACTTCTGCATTTTCAGCCTGATCTGCGCCTGCTGCTGCTGTTGTTGTTGTTGTTGTTGTTGTTGTTGTTGTTGTTGCTGTTGTTGTTGCTGTTGTCGTCGTCGTCGTTGTTGTTGTTGTTGTTGTTGCTGTCCCTGCTATATTGCAGTAGCGGCTGGTGGTGAGACACAGCCACTACGTTAAATGAAGGGTGAAAGCATTTACAAATAACAGGAACAACGAAACGAAACAAGTAACTGTGATACAAGACACATGTTACTGCAGAACATTTATTTCTCTTTCCCCTCACACTCTTCTCTCGTTTTCCTCCTTTCTGTTCTCTTGCATCGTCATTAAATGTACAAGACAAAATGGATCCAAAGCTAGCCTATATTTGCACAGAACAGCGTCTCAGACTGAAACGAAACGAAACGGAAAATGTGAAGTTTTCATAGAAACGTTTACGGGGTTTGATACAGGTAATTGAAGACCCGAACTCTGTGTTCAACACGATGCAGAATTGAGCTACATAATCTTTAAGTCTTCAAATCATCAAGAATTTTGTCATCGTGCGTATTTTGGAGCTGTTATACCAATACACTTTTGTTTTTAATTCATACCGAGCTGATGTGATCACTATTGGGATAATGGATGCACGTGTGTTGACGCAGGCCTTGTATGCAGGATGTAACTATGTGGGGAGTTTCTTGCACTCGTTTCTCCTGTATTGCCTGTACATCGGTGTTTCTTTCGTTGCTCAGTAAGTTAGTCTTCTGCTCTTGAATACTGGTATAGTTTATGTTTGTACTGTTTGTATAGCTTGTATAGTTTGTACTATGTCTGTATATACATGCTAGTGGGTCAAGCGCACGGAGCGCGTTCACTGAACGTAGTGATGCGCTCTATAAATAGACTTTAATAATAATAATAATACCGAGCGTCTGGCAGGTCCAGGCTACAAACTTCGTTTTAGTATCAGCCTGATTTTATCGTCCGGACTAGAATGTAGCTGGGTATTAATAGTTCAATGTGAATTCAGTCCCAGAAATATATATATATATAAGGATATAATTGCCTTTGTTGTATTATGACCCAAGGTGATAACGCCACAGTTATAGGAAAATCCAGTCACAAACTACAGCCTTTTAATCAGGGGCCTCTATTGCTATAACTATAAATGGATCAGATGCACTGGAGAAACTTTAGGAGTCATTAGCCTCGTTCCGAGGTCTGTGCCTGTTTGACCCAAAGGGCATCAGGCCAAAGTCCTGTCTAACAGAAACGGCCTGACCATCGCTACGGGGCTGTTCATAAGCTGAACACATGCATCTGGAAGAAAAGACCTGTAAGAATTAAGATATTTATGAACTGCTGTGTCTCTCAATGAATGACCGTGTAGTCATTTTTTTCTTATATTTGACGTACAGAAAAAAGCCATTGAAGAAAATCACTGACGGGTTAAAACAAATATCATAATTTTGAACTTTCTGGTGTTCGTGGACAAATGTTTCTAAAATAATGTAGTGATGTCTGAGACAGATTTTTTTCTTTAACAAAAGGTAACAGTGGTTTGTACTAATCTTTTAACAAAAAATTCCTAATTGCAGCATTAGCTAATCGGTGGATAATTCGCAGCAACTTTCTCTATGTTTAGATAGGAAAGACAGAATTGGCCGAACTCTACATTTCACTTTTGCTGGCGCTCGGATGGTGTGTCCAAAGGGCATATGCCAAAAGTCAGTCGGAAAATTCATGAACTGAAGTGGTTATTAATCACTTAATCAGTCGAGTAAAGGGAACAGAGTGTCAAAGAACCGAAAGAGGATTGGTTCAGAGTGCACGATAGATAGATGAGAGGCTGGACTTTGCAGCAAGTGGTGTCAATTAAGTGCATATAGCTTGTCTAGCCTACTTCACTCACACGTGTGTCTATTTTTAGAAGTCGTTAACATGAATACTGTAGTATTGCCTTGTATGCGGTTCTGTGATCTCTTTTGTGTATCCCTGTGGTGCAGCTGTACTTTGATGTAGTTTCGTTTAAAAAAATGCTTACGTTTAAAGCGTGAGTCGTGTTCAGAGCCCTACTGCGCAGCATATTCGTAGTACATATTTGGAAGTATTGGATTTTTATATCATCATCAGATGAGGAAATTTAAATGTAAACACCTAGCTGATGGCTTGCAGGGTTTTTTTCTGAGTAGATGTATAGAAGAATCTAAATCTTTTGCTGAAATATATATATATATATTAAGTAGGAGTAACTATCAGTGATACAGACAGTATGATATTTTCACATCATCTACAGTTCCTCAAACCCCCAAGAGGGATGGCGCTTGGGGTTCTTGAGATAGGTTTGGATGAATGTTCGTGTCTCCTTTTCGCTCGAACGTTTATAAGCGACGGCTCTTAGGATCAAAAGTGGAGAGGCGAACTCTCATGCAACCCAGCCGACGCATGCACTGTGATCGCAGACTACACCCACACAAAGAAGCACAAGTATTTGTAGGTCGTGTACACTGCTAAAGTTGCACAATCCACACTCAGTCTCTGGACGTGTGATCGCGTTTGGCCCTTGATTTACACATTTCGAAAGAAGGCTTTTGATTACGGGTCAGTGATTCACATGACAGTAGGACGCCCCGCCTTGGAACAGTTTTGATTGACAGCGGCAGGTTACACCTAGTTGCTGTCTATTCAAGGACACTCCTGCCACAAACCTGTTTCAACGGGGAACACAAGTAATGCTTTAGTCGAATATTTATAACGCTGAGCTAAGAATGTATATGGGCCTCTCGACACGCCACTTTATCAAAAGAAAGACAAGTCCTGTAGGGTTTATACATGTAAAACTTCAAACGTACAAACCACGTATCTTACTCCTTATGCTAAAGCTACACAAACATTTTATTAGCATTTGTGGTGAGAATGGTTGCATTGTGGATACACCGCATCTGCTCCGATTTTTTGTATTTACCTTTCCAGACAACGGCAAAAACCAAACACAATTAATGATTATGATCGAGATTTCGACAACGCGACTCTGGCAGTTGATATTTTCGCATAATTTGCATTTCGAAGGTACGTCGCAGACAACATAAAACTTAAATAAGTAAAATGTAACACAGTGTGCATGGACAATCTACTTTCTGTTTCGAATTCCGTAAATAGCGCTGACACCATGTTTCGTTTGCAAAGCGAAAGGAAAACGTCGGTCATTTAACGGTTAACTGCGCTGGCTTGCATGAACGTCCATTCCTGTCATAACAGTCGTGGTAAGGCCTGTGCGCCCTGTGTGTTTGACGTGCACATTTACGTATGAACAAGAGGTACGAACGATCATGAAAGCCAGCTCATGAGGGTAGGCCAGATAAGCGTTGTGGCTGCTGCACCCAGTGCGCTCGCTCTGAGAAGGGTTGACACGACCTGAATGTGTCCGTCTATTTCTGGCGTATGACACGCAGTGTGTGCGTGCACGCGATACAGCAACCAGACCAAAGACCTGGCCGACCGGCTGGCTCAGCGCTATGCCAAAACGTAAACAAACCTTTCTCAGCTGTCAATTCGAAACTGGAGTGTCGAATCGGGACTTACCCTTAGCATCCTTTCCAGGAAATATTTGGGTACTTCCAGACAGCTTGATTCAAGGTTTCGCCTCTATTGAACTATAAAACGCCTCGCTCGTTTACGAAAGTATAAACATTCGTTGTGAGAAACACTGTGAGACGAACTAACCTTCAAAGCTGTTTCCATACTGTATCCTGTGGTGAACCGATGAAGGAAGTGAATTGTCAGGTACGTTGTCAAGCGTTATTTCAACATCTGCAGATCAGAATGTAAACAAACTGCTCAGCTATAGAAGTGTACTGCGATGCCACTGTTTGCATAACCTACGGGTTCATAATCTCGCAACCTGACGATCACCTGATCATTGCAAAGGGATTGCACTGCACGCCAGTCTTTTAACACAGGCTATTGTTTGCCTGAAGGTATTATGCATAAATT
Organism: Lanistes nyassanus; assembly: GCA_004794575.1. Taxonomy (NCBI): domain Eukaryota; kingdom Metazoa; phylum Mollusca; class Gastropoda; order Architaenioglossa; family Ampullariidae; genus Lanistes; species Lanistes nyassanus. Next base: position 19,314 of record SMGT01015003.1, on the reverse strand, counting down.
AACTTGATCATATCGTCAGCTCTGTTACCGATTATGTTTTGCTGTTAAGATATCTCTGCTACTGGAAAGACATTTCACGGTCTACTGACCACAAAATATGGATATATCGTTAATCTGTGTGGATGATTGTGCTAACACTTTTTTAAAAAAATACAGGCTGGTTATATTTCCGGTATCACGTTTATGATTCCCAGACGTGTATTTTGAAATCATTTCCGAGGTTAGCACCGCAGACTGTGCACGTACACGCAGACACGCCTGCGTTGTGCTTTTGTACGCATATTTGGGAGGGGCTGCTATTTTTAAGATCAGACAACATTATCGCTACTTTCGGTTTCTCAAAATTCATGTGCGTATTTCCCTGAAATATTCTGCAGGAAGGGACAGAAAACGTCAGCTGGCCCGACTCTTGCGCTGATCTGCCTTTGTTTCAATTTCGCTGCCTTTAGAGACAGAGACACAGTGGGTGAAACCCAACAGCAAACAAAAGAAGCCCGAATTAGTATTCAAATACCGTGGCTGAGTCATACAGCCCATATCATGACTTCGATCAGAATGTGTGTCAATTCTAATCAATGCGATTATATATAGGACCACCTTGCCTCGCTATTCAGGCTACGATAAGACAGATCTCAAAAGCCAGTGCTGCGTCAGTCGTGTGCTCACTAGAGTGCACAAATTAAGACTGGATGGTTATTTAGTTTCAAATGTTGCATCGGTAACAAAGAATATCTCACGATGAGGATAGAGGGGGAAAGGGTAATGTTTCTGGGGGAAAGCGAAAGTGGGAGGAAACACAGCTTTTTGAAGAGTTTTCTAAACAGGTGGCAACATATCCCATGCTTGCCTAGATTTTAAAAAATGAGGTCATTATCCTGTCTGTCTCGATGCCATACCCGTCACCTGTAGTTTGCGGGCCGCTCCTTACCATTATGTGGTGAGAACCTGTAAATATCGTGATACATAAAATATTTTTACGAACTTGAGACAGATTATTATAAAAGAAACATTTTGCAAATATGAGGCAAGTGTATTAAAGATTGAGGGAAAGAAGCATCACATATGATAACACATCAAAGAGTGACCGAGGGAATGTCAGTCGGTCAGGTGTTGTGATTTCTTTTAGTCAAACGTTCAGTATATAAAAGTTGTTAATTTTTGGATCTTATGACCCATGATAATTGGTCTAGAAAGAAGTATTTGTGACTGTGGCCTAGACGTTAAGAACTCAGTTACCAGTCGGTTTAAAATTTACGTTTGCTAAAGATGGCATGTTTATCTGGCATGCTATCTTGTAATTGTTAATACTTACATCGTTCATTAGGACTACGGATAAGTAAATAATGTGGTCTGATGCCCGCTGGCCACTAGAAATCTTACCTAGCCATTAAAATCATAACCGCGAGCTATCCTTTTTTTACTGCTGACTGTTGTAGTTACACAGAAGTGAGAAAACAACCTGGTCAGTGGAAATTTCAGTGGGCTACTGAAACTATTTAGGAAATCCTTGCTTTAGAAGAATTGCAGTCCGACATTATGCTGCCTGCTACGCTTGTTAATTTGAGAATATCTAATGGATTATGAGGAAATGTTTGTGTTGCTTTGACCATATACTATCCAGCGCTCGTCTTAGATCTGTGTGCCGTATGCTGGTGCGTACAATTATTAGTCTGTCTTGACAATATCCAGGCCTGTTACTGTATATGCTATATTATCCCCCTCTTTATTCTCAATCTCCTTCACGTCGCTTTCTTTGTTCGTTTCAGTAAAGACGTCAATGGACTCTAGTGTTCTTTCGTTTCAGTTGAGAAATCAGTACTTTCGAATAACACTGGTTCGTATATACCTTTCTCGATTTTTCCTACTTTTTGCCCATTTATTTCTTTCTCCACGCATGCGCTCATGGTTTGTATGCCATGAAATTATACAACCATTTACCTATGTAGGCTTGATACTTTTGTCCGTACCAGCCTGAACCTCTGTAATACCTTTTTTTCATAAAAGATTCAGGTTCTTAAGAAATAATCATGGAGATCACAAGTGGTGATAACCTGCTGGGAAAATTTGAAGAGGAAGTTAACAAAATATTCGAAGATGTCGAGACAAGCATTACCAAGTGCAAATTCAACCTTGAACCGGCGAAAGCTCTTGTGAAGAGTCTGCAGCAACACGTCGAGCGCTACAAGGCCCAAGGGTGTCTTGAGACAGACTTGGAGGCAGTGGTGCTTGCACGAGCATCGCAGATAGCGTCCTGTGTCGTGAGCGGTGTTCAGGAGGTATATTTATTTGTCAGACTCATTAATCAGTTTTCTACATTTCTTTGGCAAAACATGGTACAAGTTTATCTACTTTTTTTCCAAAATGTCAACAGTCGGGGTTTATTTTTGTAAACAAACATTTAAAACACTTTTTTTCTGTAATTCAGAAAGTAAACAAACTAAATCAGAATTTCTTCGATTCTCGTTCTTAACCTTTTTTTCATTGAATAGATTATGAGACATTATGCAGAAAAGAGGATTGGATGTGAATTAAAATGCAGCATGTGAAATAACCTTGAGAGATGGATGGGGGGAGCATGGCGGGTGGTACTAGACATTAAAATCTTGATCACATGTCAGACTCACTGGGTGCAAGTGCTTGCAGATGAGGTACACCTTTTCTGTAATTTAGACAGCGTTTATATTATCAAAAATTGTCTAAAACAAATTTATTTATTCTGCGTTTTCTTCGTTTACAAGAATTATCTGCTTCAAATTATCTACTTTAAGTAACATAAATTGCATCAGCAAATGTCTTTCTTGGAACAGAGTTAGGGAGAAGAGTTATAATCGGGCCAAATATGCTCAGAATTTTTTAATGAAAATTTCGATAACTGTTCAACAATAGCCAAACAAGTCAAATACCGATGGAATTACGACTATTACAAGCCAGAAACACTCTTGCACCCACACCCCCACCCCCGCCCACTACCTAACCACATGTTATCTGAAAATGATCGAAGAACCTCGGCAATACGCGACAAAGATTGAAAACAATAGCTGTTGTTTCAAGTGGGGGATATCGACAAATTTCTTTAAAAAAATAAAATAAAGCACAGTTATTACACCAATTATACTTTATAACTCTGGCTAATCATTTATTGTTTGAAGGGATATCAAAACTTATTTCTAACAAAATAAAATTAAGCCCGCTTATCACACTAGTGCCTTTCTACTGTCATCGGTTACCTCTCGATTGCCTAGACGACATAAATGCATACCAGACAACGAACAAACCTCCTTCCCTTCACTTGTTTCCTTTCACCTTCCTGTCGTCGATGTACACGCCTCCGACTAAAGCTTGTGTCAATTTGTGTCTTCACCTTCAGAAGCAGGAAGAAACGTTCGACCCCCGTCAAACAGTTGTCTGCATTTACTCAGGTAAATATGGAGGTACATATGCGGGCAGATAGATTATGCGTGTAGATAAAGTTTAAATAAAATCACATTCATAGACTTTACAAAATCAGATTTTTTTTAAAAATACACAAGTTAAAATAATCACGAAGTAGTCTGGACGCTTTTAGGAAATGCTTACTCCTTACTTCTAGTTCTCCTTGTTTCCACTCGTACCTTTTCAACCTTTCAGCCAATGTTTAGATTTCCGGGTTAAAATTTCTTCTTATTTCAGCGCTGTCAGTATCTTCGCTGTCTCTGAGTCTCGTCAATGAAAGCGGAGTTCTCCAGTACAAACACACGGTCGGCGGACGAGACTGCATGTCCCACCTGGACCTGCTACATTCTTATTGCATCACAAAAGGACAGTGCGAGAGCCCCCAAAATGAATCTCGGGTAATGGTCTAATACTTATCCCTATGAGTAGTCGCACAACATTTAGTTGTAGAGAAGTTGTACTTCTTTCAAAATAAGTTTAGTTTTGGTCACGTTTTCTAGAAGATATGAGAGGAAGAGTGTATACATTCTGAAGACATCTATTTTGACTGTAAATTACTTGTTATAATTACTTCTTTGTTTAAGTCAGAGATTGTAACAGTAAAGACCAAATTTTGCTTACGCAGTGGGCGTTTGTTTGGTCAAGTTGTCAGCATAAGACCGTGGATAGGTAACAATGACAGGAGAATGTGAACAAGATGAACAGAAACGAAAATAAACACAGGTGTAAAGTTGTGTACTACATTCGTGTTCTTAGTTTCTTTATTAGAAACGTCACGTTATTTTTTAAACAATATTTTTCTCATTTGAAATCGTCGATTCTTACAGAACATCCTCTGGCTCGTCCGTTTGTTGGTGGATCTAGCCTGCTGGCTGGAGTGCACGAGACCCTCTGTTGCCTACTTCATCGTGACCCAGACAAAGATTCTGTATATAATGCCATACTTCGCCTTGCCAGGGATACAGATGCTTCACTCCTCTGCCCTTGTTGTGGTTGTGTCGACCTGGCTGAGACTGGTTAGTAGAGTCCGTTCATAATCGCAAAAAAAGTTTAAGGCAGGGATTCTGAGCAGCTTTTGAAACTTACACATGCTGTACGTTATGTCTACATACAGCTTTCAGAATTGTTATAAAATTGTAGTTTTGTCTTGTTGCCAAACAGTCAGATGTATTTCTACTCATCAGTAAAGAAGTGGTTTTACATCTGGCTGTAATAAACGAGCGGATGGACACCTATACGTATCCAATCTTGTACAGGAGCATATACCTTCATTTCAATTTCATATTGTCTTGAATGCAATGGCTTAATGAACCATCGAAACAGACAAGCACATCTCTAAATGTTCTAAAATAATTCTGCTTGCTTTTTCTGAATTTAAAGAAACCGGGATAAGAAACATTACTTTTTTTTAATAATATTTTTTTCAGTTTTGTTTTAAAGTCTAACCTGCTTTCAGGGACTGACAGTGGATACCAGAGAATTTCACAGACTTCTATCAAGAGCAGGTATGCTATAAAAAAATGTGTACGCTTAGGACTTTTAAAAACCAACCCGAGTAGTTGCTGATTTTCAAATTACTTGATTTAGTTCACTACACGAAGCTAATTCTTAAAATTTGAAGTAATATCTCCCTTCTGTTTACAAAAGCTTTTCAACGTATGCAGGCACTGTCATATTCCAGCAAACCTCATGCGTCATGCTGATATCTGAACTCTCTGTTTCCTGGGGCCTCCAAACTGTAATCGCATTCATATTTCAATGTTACGTCACGGTTTGGCTTCTTTCTGGGGTGTAAATATTCGAATTCTTGCACCTTGCAAACGAAAAGGAATTATTCGATCAGTTTCGGGAAGTCAGTTTGTTGTAATGAACTCACGCCGTATTTAAAAAGTATTTACACTCAGACGGAACTTTAAAGGGTCACACTTTTAAAAGACACGTTAAGATCTAACCACAGAAAAAAGCATGACTTGTAGCCACTACATCAGTCAGTAAGGACACTGCCATGTGCACCACTTTCTTTTGCTTTCCTCCCTTTGTCCACACGACCTTGGTGGTCTAGCTGTGAAGGTGCCCGCTTCCGAGGCGGGAGGAATCCCCGCGCGAAGTCACGTCAAAGACTTAGAAACTGACAGTAAAGTAGTTGCCCTTCCAGACGCCTGGCACTACAGGGAACAGTATAATATGTGACTGGGTGGGGATAAAGCCTTTGTTGTCATACCCTGGCAGTGTGGCAGCACGTTAACTTGTCTCAAGCAACACCGTTCTGATGTGCACCTAGTTTGCTTCGAAGTGACGTTTTTAAGCAACAAACAAACAACAACAACAACAACAACAACAACAAACACTGTGTCTACAAATTACATTTAGGCTTTCACCGCTCAGTTCTGTACACACCCAGGAGATCGCCTAGAAGAGAGGGGCAGAGAGTTTTGTACTGCTGGTGCGAACTGTGATGTCTCGTTTGTTTTATTAAATTGTGTAGTCCATACACACAGTTTATATCTATTTTATTTATAGCTCCATATCCATCCATTTGATCCAAATTAATAAGAGATGTCATAGTTATGGATGATAGGGGCGGTAATATGTCTAGTGAGCTGTTAAAATAAGTTTCCATTAAGTAACGGGGAAGTGGTAACAGACTGAAAAATAAAACAAATTTAATGAAAAATTAAATAGTCCACTTTTCCTCGATATCAGTCTTATAAATAAAAGTTAATTCTAAAAATAAACAAAATTATTTGGCTGTTGCAAGAGTTTAAGACCCTACGTGTGTCTCTACATGCAGGTCTTGCTCATCAACATGAACATTAAATGCGTTTGCTTAATTACGCGTGTTTTTTTTAATCTGAATTTCAGTAAATGTTGCCGATCTGCCAGCACAGTATGCGGCAAAGTACAACACTGCTTACGCTAAGCTTCTGCACAGCTGTGGGCAGCACACCAAGGCGCGCGACAGAGCAAGAGACGCCCTGAGTGACACAAAGGTGAGAACAGAAAATAAAGGTAACTGCTAAAAGTGTTCCTCTTCATAACAATACCTGCATAAAAATCGGCATTCCGTCGATCTTAAGAGAAAAAATATACTGATGATAACCTCGATGACTATAGATGATATGGAAGCTAGGTTTCTCTATAGCTATGTGATTACGCTTCGATAAGAATATTTAGACAACAGGTGAGATATGTTTTGATTAAATTATGGCACAAGCTCGACCTTCTTGAACACAGAACACTAGACTGGAATCTCTTTTCGATCAGCTTCAGGTAGCTAAGCGGCACTATCTGCAGTTTTAAGTTTCAGAGACGAAATTCTAAATTCATCTAATAGATTATCAAAAGGGAATTGATTTAAATACAGTACAGTTCAAATGTTTGACTCAGATAATTAACCAGGAGAGTCTGCGACTGGCAGTGTGGTTCCAGTTTGTACATGCGATGCAGTGATTTCCAGTAATGTGAACACTTACAAGCTGATCTCTTTTTCCAGGACGAGGAAGAGAGAAAAGAGCTTGAACAGCTGCTCACTCAGGTTGAATCGGCCCTGTCTCAGGTGCAAGACGGAGAAGTGGATAGGGATGCTGACAGTGAGATTAGTGAAGAGTGGCTTCTGGACACCAACGTTGGCAAACCCGAGGTGAGTAGTAGCACAGGCAGACAGACAGAACAGGACAGACTGGACAGGCAGGCAAACAGACAGAACAGGACAGACTGGACAGACTGGACAGGCAGGCAGACAGACAGAACTGGAAAGACAGGACAGACGGACGGACGGGGCGGACAGACACACAGACTTACAAACAGAGAAATGAAGTCGGGGTTTTGCACAGTCTTTGAATGATTATAATGTAAGCATTTCTATCAGATGAACCATTTTTAAAGTTTTACAATGTAAGCTTATATATCCCTTAAACCAACTACAACCAACACAAAAAAGGAAACATTGCCAGATTTCTCTAAATTTTATCACAAATCTGACCTGTTTTCAGGGACGTTGTTTTCACCGCCAGTGCGTATAATGCGCTCTACTTGTTCCTACTGTTCTAATATTTCCGCAACGGTCACATGGATTTCTTCTTTCTCATCCTTTTCTACTTTGTTTTTGTTGTTGTTTTTGTTGTTGTTTTTGTTGTTGTTTTGTTGTTGTTTTGTTCTTGTTTTGTTGTTGTTTTGTTGTTGTTATTGTAAACTCATAACGTGGTAATTCTACTTGTATATGCACCTTTCGTGCATGCGAGAGAGGGATACTGGTGAAAGAGTTGACAGACGTGTCGATGGGTGGATTTTGCTACAAAGTTAACAGCCATCATCAGTACCACTCGTTGAGCCAACGGTCTTACTAGCCATCCCTGTTTCATCCCACCGCCCTCCACATCCTCCAACAAACACACACTATGGGTTTTATTTTTCGTATGGATGTTAGCTTTTAACCGATTGTCCGCATGCCTCAAATTTTCAAATCCTCATGAGGTGTGCGTTTTGCAGGTGTCTGCCCGTCAGGCTGAGGAGGCTCGAAGGAACTTCAAACCAAGTCAGAGACACAGGAGAAGTAAGTCTTTTTTTAACGTTTGTTGAAATGTTGTGCATGCTGTGATTATTCTTTGGGGTCAGGTCATTTAAACATTTTTAAACTGTACCTTTGTCAAATTGTAAACCATTATATAGGCGCCCTACAGAGAGCTTACATGTTTCGCTTACCTTTACTTGGTACAGAAATGAAAAGAAATAGATGACTTTCGCTGTGCTCGGTACCGTTTTTGTATGATCTTGAATTGAAAACAGCGTGCTATATCAGTTGTGGAGTTCATATAATTTAATGTCAAACCAAAGCACTCGTTGACTAAGGCAGTAGGTCTCAGTGAAGCAATGAAACTCAGAGTAACTCGGCGCCTACATCTTATTGTTAACAGCCTTTTTTAACAAAATATTATAAGTAGAAACTGTTTTTTCTTCCTCGTTCTGTGCTTAAGATTTTATTTGTGAAAAAAAGTTAAGGGGAGGCCGGGGTGCTGGGAATGATGAAGGGCACGAAAATGGAATGCCAGAAGAAGACCCCCAATAGCAGGCCCTGTGAACCAGCGCCCAATGCGGAGAAAATATATGAGCCATTTTTGTCAAGTGGTTTTGAATATACCACTAATAGTAGTAGACCAGGTGTTTTAAATTTGTCTTGCTTGCTGTATATTATCCGAATATTTGATGTTGATATTCGTGTGCGTGTGTGGTTATTTTTTTTTTTAAGGAAGGCCATCAGTTACCCAGGATGTTCGAAGTCTGTCTCTTGAAAGAGTGCACGTGCAGACAGGTGGAAGACAAGAATCCCAAGGGACACGTCCTAATAATCTCAACAGAAACGTTTCAGCCTCTTTAGGGAGGCTTAGCGCCAGCAGCCTGGAAATAAGGCGTGCAAATGCCAGCGAGGACTCCTTTGTCGGTGACTCGTCTTCGTCGGAAATTCCAACATACAGCAGTGAATCTGAGACAGATGATGATGACGATGATGAACAGAATCTCCAGTTCATCAAATATGATGACTCGGATGAAGACGCGGCTGATGATACCTTATCAGAGGAACCGATGGCAACAGTGGCGGAGGACGAAAAAGACTGGTTTGAGAAAAGCGTGGAAGGATTAAACAATGCCGAGGAAAATTGTAACATAGACAACGAGATCGAACTTTCACCGCAGCAGCAAGCACTTCTACAGAGAGAGAGTGAAAGAGATGATTTTTATTACGAATTAGAAACAGACACTGCTAAGCTGGATGCGAAAGTGAATTCAAATCCTGATAATTATAAACGTTGTCAGCTGAAGATTGAGTTCTCACATAGGTCTGTTGCTAGGGTGCTGGACAAAGGAAGCAAATTTTCAGAAATCCTCATCTGTGGACGGTCAAAGTGTGGACAGACTTACATGGATGATGAGGTAGTGGTGGAAGTTTTGACAGAGCCAGGCCAGGCTTCTGAACTGAAGACAGGACAAAAAGACGGCCGTGAAGTAGAGGCTGATGTTGAAAAGATGGCCCATGGAAAAGTGGTGGGTTTGTATACATCGAGACGAGCGCGATTCAAAGACGTGGAACATCCAGTACTGATCTGCACACTGGACGAAATTGAAAGCCATCTCATGAAGCCCTTGTGCAAAACTGTCCCCAAGATTCATGTCATGAACAGTAGAGTGAGAGAAAAATATCCAGCCCTGATTAAATATCGGCTGGAGATCAAGCAAATTGTGAATGGTAAGGTAGAGTTTAAGAAATTTCTGAACATTGATCCTGACAAACGACAGCAATACGTGTTCAAGGTAGCCATCTTATCATGGAGAAGGCAAAGCATCTACCCGCTTGGTGCAATACTGGAAGCGCGCATTGGAGGCAGAGATTTTGCAGGCGGACTGGAGGTGCTCACTATGCAACACAGTGTACCTGGCGTGTACCCACGAGAGGTAATTCGAGAAACTCAAGCGTTGGAAAATGACGAACTTCCGTCGAAAAATGGAAGACTAGATCTCACTGCGAAAAGAGTTTTCACAATAGATCCACCAGGGTCACGGGATCTGGATGATGCACTCAGCATCTGGAAAGTGAAAAGTGGATTTGTTGTTGGCGTTCACATCGCTGATGTGGCCTCGTTTGTCAAAGTGGGGACGGCCCTTGACAAGGAAGCCAAGAGAAGGGCCGTTACTTTCTATTCACGTCGACAAAAACCACGTCCAATGCTTCCAGAGCCACTCAGCCATGGAAAGTGCAGCCTCCTTCCTGGACAAGAGCGTCTGGCTTTGTCTGTCTTCTTTAAATTTGATGACAAGGGAAAGCTTGACGTTGATGAGGAACCCCGAGTCAAAAAGACATTGATAAAGTCAGTACGACAGTTCTCTTACGAAGAGATACAAAAGGTGATAGATGGCCACCTTAATATTGAAGCTGACCAAAACATTCGGAAAGATGTTCTTAATCTGCACAAGATCGCGTCACAAATCAGAGAGGAACGGATTGAGAAAGGTCTGTTCGTTCCTTTTGAAGATCCTCGACTACACGACATGGACAATGTTGCCGAATGTATTCAGGCTCATTCTCTCGTTGAAGAGTTTATGGTTCTTACCAACGCTTCAGTCGCCAAACGTCTACGACAGAAGTTTCCACACGTGATGATTCTACGTTCACAGAAGCCTCCAACCTACGAACAGCTGGCAGAATGGCGAGAGAAGGAAGGAAACATCGCCAATCTCGTCATGCAACTGCAGGGCAAGAAAATAAGTCCTGCCACCAAACTGTCTATGTCAGCTGGAGCACAGGGACAAGATTTGTATCAGAACAGACATGTCATGGTTCAAGAACATTTGTATCTTAAGATAAGTGAATGTTTGGAAGATGGAAACTTGGATGAAGCTCGAAAACTTCTTTTCATGGATTCTGTACATCCCCTCCAATGTCTGGCGTACCAACATTGGATGAAAATGATGGAGACGGCTGAGTACAAATGTTCTCATGGGCTGAACCAACCCGACCATTACCACTTTGGTCTCGACATCACCTGGTACACGCATTTTACCTCCCCTATCAGGAGATATGTTGATCTGCACGTGCATCGTCTGTTACACGCAGACTTGGATGGCACGGTACCCATCTGCAAACCAGAAGATGTCATCCGGTTGTGTCAGCATCTGAATAATGTCACAGCCCGACAGAAAGCATTCGGAAAAGGCTGTACAGCTCTTGCTGTTGCGGAGAAACTACAGAACCATCCTTTGGTATTCCGAGCTTTCGTGGACAGCGTCAACAGTGATGAGCTGACCTTCTGTTTGCCCTCTCTACTCAAAATTTCTGATCGAAAACAAGAAGTCTCTTTCAGCATGCTTGGTATCAGCTGTCAGCCTGAGTTTTCCAAGGACGCTGTTCAAAAACAAGACATGGCGACTGTCCGCTGGGGAACGAGAATCTACAACAAGCAAGGCCTGTGCCCTAGGGAGCTTACCCTAAAAAGAAAACTCGTGGAGCAAGAAGCCGCTGACCAACATAAACCATTGTCAGTTCCTCTTGATATCGACATTAACCCTTGTCAGTTGACTGTCAATGTCGGCCAGAGAGAATGGGCGGAAATGCTGAACCTGTTGATGGCTCACAATCCGAATGCATCGCCAAGCATGCCGTCCATCATTGAGAGAGTCCGATCGGAGACTAACTACATCTCGTCTGAGAATGGAGACGGCTCAGTGTCAGCACGCAGAGTTCGCTTCAGCATGACGTTCTCACCTGGCCAGGTGGTACCACTGCAGATGTCCGCTGAACCAAAGAAAGGAATTCTGAGACCTCGTGTGGAGTTTGTGCAGATAGCTAGGAATGCCGGCGTCTGCACACAGCACATGTCAGATCCTGTTGCAGTTCTGTCCCACTCTGCTAGACGATCCATAAGGGACCAAAAATTGGAATCGTACAAAGACTACAAGCGTGCGTGGATGCCTTTGCTAGAGATGGAGGCAGCCTATGGTGCCGGAACCGGAGACAGTGCTGTTGTCATTGACAACGTGGATGCTGAAATGAAGCTCGTGGAATCAGCAAAATCCTCGGGAACACCAATCTATCAGGGCACTTTCAGCTTGCCTGCAAAATTTTGTTTTGATCGAGGAATTGAATTCGGTGGAAAGTCTGCTGGAAGTACGGGCAAAGATGACGAATACAAAAGCAAAAGCACCTGCCCTATGGACTACCTGTGTATCAGGTACCGCGGGAAGTGTGACGAACCAACTATGTCTCGAGTGCAGCAGTCCCACCTGAAATGTGTCGTGGATGATCACTACACTTGGATTGGTCACGCTGGGGTTGTTGCCGTTGGCCACAAAAATCGCAAAAATGATGACGGTGGGCAGCTACACGTCACTTTCATCTTGAGTCCTCACAGCAGTGCTCCCCCCTTTCAGCTCCTGCACGACACTGGCCACCGTGTCATGCTGGAAATCCTGCCAAAGTCTCAGGTGGACAGGTGAGTCCCGTCCATACGCACGCACGCACACACACACACACACTTCGCACACACTTCACACATACTTTGCACACTTTGTACACACAAAGAGAGGCAGAGAGTAGTGGGTCGTGTGTTGATCCAACTTGTTACCGACTGTTTACTCAAAAGTCGCCTCGTCGCACAAACCCCACTACATAATTATCCGCGGGCAATGAGATTTTCACACCAGCAATCGCTGTCAAGTTGTTTATGTCCAGAAAATGACTATGTTTCGTTGGTCTATCAAATTTCCCAATTTTGTTTACCGCAGAGCCCCCAGCTCAAAGCCGGATTTCTTCATTTTCCATCTCTTCTCGCGTTAACGTTCTAGAAAAATCATAACCCATACCTGTATCCACGAACACGTATATTCTGAGTGTATTGCATTCTGAGTGAGACAGGAGGGGATAGGGCAAGACAGAAATAGAGATGAACTTTGTAAAGAGGTGGTAGGTGGATGACTTCAACCTTTGGTTACATCATACAAATAATTGTTTAATATTGTTCATAGTAGCTGGCGAATAGCCCAGGAAGTATTAGAGATATTTTTCCAAATTAAAAAATCACTGAATGAACATTTGGAACAACTTTTGGATGCTTCTGAAATGACTTAAAAAGCCACAGTAGGATCTTTTCACAAAGTTATTTAAAATATTTAATATTCAT